>BLSH010504309.1:231585-252824 GCA_018402905.1 Glandirana rugosa
CCTAGTAGGATAGGTATGACTAGACGTCTAACGGGATAAAAACGGAGACTGTGTACCTGTCGTCGGATCCGACTAAGTCCTTAAAGTAAGTTCCCCTAGATGAAACGTCGATAATAGTACCCCGAACACGTTATCATACTCACAATACCTACAACCAAGACACCACGTGATTCCAAGTTATTGTTGAAACAATATAAAATTAACCAATACACCACCATCAACCTATGGCAAAACACAATAGTAACTAATTTGTACGATAAAAAAAATATTTATAGGGAACGAAGAATAACTACTAACGAACCCCTAAGAAGGGACAATAAATCATGTTTCAGTAAACCTCACTACTCTGGTTTTAACTCGAAAAACCGGTGTTGGTATTTTCGATGTAAACCTCTCCTCAGTTGTTGCGGATACTACTTTCCATGTGGTAAGGATGACACTTTGTGACTCCACCTAGTAACTACAAAACCCCTACACACTCGATGTTTCCGTGTCCTTTAAACCAGTTTTAACTATCGTTCTACTTACGTCAACAGTTTTTATAACCTCCTTGTAAACGTAAATAGTCGGTCCTTCGTCTCGTACTCTGCATGAACCTGTAAGGTTGTACTGTTACTAATTTTGTGTTCCGGTTCAGCTGGACAGTAACCGATGGATATTTATAAAAAAAATAGCATGTTTAATCAATGATAACACAAAACGGTATCCAACTACCACCACATAACCAATTAAAATATAACAAAGTTGTTATTGAACCTTAGTGCACCACAGAACCAACATCCATAACACTCATACTATTGCACAAGCCCCATGATAATAGCTGCAAAGTAGATCCCCTTGAATGAAATTCCTGAATCAGCCTAGGCTGCTGTCCATGTGTCAGAGGCAAAAATAGGGCAATCTGCAGATCAGTATGGATAGGATGATCCTTGCTCAGACTCCAGTGTTTACAAATTCGCCATTAAAGCAATGATAGCGGCATACACCTAAAAGTGGAACTTCTGCTTTAAGGGAAGGTGTCATTTTTTTTGGGGGGGGGGGGGGCAGGGACCCTGTTTTCACAGGGTCCCAGGTCCACTTCCTCCCCTGAAGCTGTGGCTCCGGAAGGAAGTCCACCTCCCCTTTGGCGATCTTCCGGGACACGTCACAGGTCCCAGAAGATATGCCGGACATTCACAAGGCACATCGCGACTCGCGCATGCGCAGTGTGTGCCCGGCTTTGAAGCCAAAGCCGGGTGTCCACACTTGTGATGCTGGCGCTGCCGAGGGGAGGGAGCAAAGAGCGTGCCCCTGGGCGACCGCATCGCTGGACCGTGGGACAGGTGAGTGTCCGATTGTTAAAAGTCAGCAGCTACACTTTTTATAGCTGCTGACTTTTACCTGGGTGGAAGGCTTTAATCACTTTCACACCCATTTAAAGGGCCATACATCCCATCACCCAACGGCTTTCATTACACAACAAAGGAACAAATTAAAAGCAACATAGAACAATATAGAGATAAACATTTCTGAGTGCAAAAATGGCCCAATAGGAGAATATTCACAAATTACCACAGACAAATCACAGAATGCTACAATAAAAATCACAAAATATGAAAAATAAGGTAAGGTGCCAGAAAGTCCCTCTCCTTAACCACTTCAGCCCCTGAAGGATCTACCGCCTTCCACCAGAGCACTTTTTGCGATTCGGCACAGCATCACTTTAACTGATAATTGCACGGTTGTGCGACGTTGAACCCAAACAAAATTGTCATCCTTTTTTCTCCATAAATAGAGCTTTCTTTTGGTGGTATTTGATCACCTCGCGCTATAACCATTTGCGCTATAAACAAAAAAATACGACAATTTTGAAAAAAAAAAACAATATTTTTTCATTTTTGCTATAATACATATCCAAAAAAAATATAAAAAAATAAATGTATTCATCAGTTTAGACAAAAAACATGGGTATAAATGTGGAGCGCTAAAATTCACACAAAACATTAAATATATATGCAATAGTCCATTTCTGAACGATATCCAGGTATAGGAAGTAGTACACCGTGACAGCTAGGTGAGGCTAAATAAATGCAAAGGTGTGTAGCAGTGCCCCTCCACCAGTCACTCCAACCTCTCACCTCACAGATTCGACCTCCCAGAGGTCACAGCACTTTTAGAAGCAAGCCTTCGCACTTCCAGCTTCCACCATGCGTTTTTGGAACCGCATCAAATCCACAAATCGCATCAGATCCATAAAAATCGCATCAGGTCCATAAAAAATAAACACCAGATCTAATGCTCTCTGTCATAACTTTAATCACATCATAAAAACAAGATAAAACACTCACATGTTTATGCACCTATCTCCAAGTGCAGGAATACGAGCGTGGTTACAATTGACTGGTGTGTCAGTCGCACAAGGTGGCCTAGAGATGACGTCACTACCAGCTCCTCCCGTACACGTTACGTTCCTGAAAGCGGAACTTCATCAGCGGGACCGGAACCAGAAGTGTTGAGCAGCTTTTAAAAAGTGTCAATTTGAATCAGTGCTGAATCATTTGTATTTTGTTATTCATCAGTTTAGGCCAAAATGTATTCTTCTACATATATTTGGTAAATAAAATCGCAATAAGCGTTTATTGATTGGTTTGCGTAAAAGTTATCGCCTCTACAAACTATGAGAATTGATTTATGGCGTTATTATTATTATTTTTTATTCCCGGTAATGGTGGCAATGTGTGATTTTTATCGGAACTGCGATATTGCAGCGGACAGATCGGACACTTTTTGGGACCATTGACATTTATACAGCGATCAGAGCTAAAAATAGCCACCGATTACTGTGTAAATGTCACTGGCAGGGAAGGGGTTAACACTAAGGGGCGATCAAGTGTTCCCTCACTGTGTTATAACTGTGTGGGGGCTGGGCTAGCAGGGGCATGATCGATCTAACTGATTCCAATGACAGGGATCAGTAGATCACTGTCATGCCGACTGACATAATGAGGAATCGCCATGTTTACATCGGCAGTTCCTCGTACTTCCACTGTAGTAGGCGATTGCGGGTCGCCGGCGGACATCAAGTCCAACTGACCCACGGGCACACTCACGCAATGTGCGGCGGGCATGAGAGCTAGCTGCCCGTTAGCTGTGGCTGTGCGAATCGCCGTTTATATACGGCAATTCGCGTTACGCTGCCACTCTGCAGCAGTTAAAGTACGCAAGCCGGTCAGCAAGCAGTTAAAGGAGGACAACAGGCTACATATAGAAACAATGATTTTGCATGGATGACATTAAAGCTGAAGTTTTTATCTACCTACACTTAGTACAGGGATGGAGAACATCAGGATAATTTACCTATTGATCCAAAAAAACTGATGGATTACATTCAGTATTAAGGCCTTGAGAATGTAAATGTAAACTATAAATCCACATTTTTTCTGTGTTCATGAGGACCCTATCAAAACCTCCCCTTCAAAAAATGTAATGCCACTGGACGTTCATCGTCCTTCTGGATAATACTCTGGACATGTTCAGGGATTCTGATTTTGAGTTGCCTCTTAGTCTTGCCCACATATGCAGGGCCACATGGGCATGTAAGCATATATAGAACGCGTGTCGTGGAGCAGTTGGTAAAGCTCTGTATTTTATACTGTCTCTGGTTCTCAGCATCAGTGAACATGTCTGTATGGTCTACATATTTACATATGGAACTATTTGAAATAGCCTTTTTCTCCATTTCTACAATATGTTCCAGCAATTGGATGTGGACCATCATACATTGTCAATCTACTGAGCGGTGAGATGGTTTTGAAATTACAACCCCATCAGGGGAAAGTTTCTTGATTCACCTGCAGTGCCAGAGCCGTCCACCGTGTCCACATTGCGCACAGCAGCAACGCCGTGAGTGCACTCAACTGATCAGACTGGGGAGCTCCGGGAAGTGGGAGATAGCGTCACTTTTGTGGTAATTCTACAGCATATTGCCAACTCTCCCCCTGCTGTGACTGTCCCTCGGGTATTGTGCTCCTGTTTAACGTTCTTCTGTGCATGTAAGGAGGACTATGTATGCCGGTATCATCTGCAGTTTGCCCTGTTTTTGCCTTTTATTCTAACACATGGGCAACAGCCTAGGGTGATTTAGGAATTACATTTAAAGAGACCTACTTTGCAGCTATTATCATGGGGCTTGTGCAATAGTATGAGTGTTATGGATGTCAGTTCTGTGGTGCACTAAGGTTCAATAACAGCATTGTTATAAGTCAAACAGAGCTATAGACCGACACAAACCCCAGTACCATATAGTCTAATTACTCAAATCTGCGCTTCGTATGCTATTATCAATAATAAAATGATATTAAAGAAGAATGTATGTTAAAAAACAGAAAATAACAGCAGCTGCTTAAAATAAAACACAATATCTAAAATAGCACCATGAAATCAAAAAGTCAAACGACCCCAGAATAAATGGTCCCAGCAGCGCTCATATATGACTTTTAATTAAACACAGTCTTTCTATTAATAAAAATGTTTCTCTCAATGTCATAAACAATAGTCCATTGTGTGTCTCAATGTTGGGGAACAGGATCACTTCAAAGACTTTATCCTTCACCACACCTCGTGAACAAACAGGGAGGTAAAGACCCCCCAATGTGGAAAAACTCACTAGAGGTAAGTCAAAACAGCGCCTTGTGTGAATAAACTGCAATCAAATCCACTTCGGTTTCAGATCGTCTTTGGGTGTATGGGAACCAACCGGTGTTTACCGTACGGGATTACCTTAGAAAAACAGCGCTCACATGGTGCATGATCCATATAATTTATTAAGTAAACCATGGGTAAAAACAACCCGCCCCAACAGATGTACACTTACAAAGTATATTATAAAAGACAGCAATGTAACATAATCCACTGTGTGTTAACACGCTAGCTCACCGCTCTCCTCGTTCACGGAGCTGTAGCCGCGAGATACACACTGCCTGGTAGTGATTGACAACCGTGTGGTCACGCCCTGACGCGCTTCGTCATTCCTTCGTCAGAGGGCGTGGATTATGTTACATTGCTGTCTTTTATAATATACTTTGTAAGTGTACATCTGTTGGGGCGGGTTGTTTTTACCCATGGTTTACTTAATAAATTATATGGATCATGCACCATGTGAGCGCTGTTTTTCTAAGGTAATCCCGTACGGTAAACATTGGTTGGTTCCCATACACCCAAAGACGATCTGAAACCGAAGTGGATTTGATTGCAGTTTATTCACACAAAGGCGCTGTTTTGACTTACCTCTGGTGAGTTTTTCCACATTGGGGGGTCTTTACCTCCCTGTTTGTTCATGAGGTGTGGTGAAGGATAAAGTCTTTGAAGTGATCCTGTTCCCCAACATTGAGACACACAATGGACTATTGTTTATGACATTGAGAGAAACATTTTTATCAATAGAAAGACTGTGTTTAATTACAAGTCATATATGAGCGCTGCTGGGACCATTTATTCTGGGGTCGTTTGACTTTTTGATTTCATGGTGCTATTTTAGATAAACAGCATTGTTATATTTTAATTGGTTATGTGGTGGTAGTTGGATACCTTTTTCATAAATATCCCTTGCTCCTTATTAATGATTGCTTGGGGAATCTTCCCTGTTATTTAGTGTTTTGTCCAATCTAGAGGAGCACACTCTTGTTACAAACAGGAGTGAGTGGAGTAGTTGACCCCTTTAAGACGGTTGCTGTCACTAGGGTTTAGCTTTAAATTGGGTGCAGTCTGCTAGCCTCTTTTGTTTTTGTACCAAATGACGTTGTGCCAGGTGTGAGGCGTGTCTCTGTGCTGTTTGGTGTATTGTAAAGGGGATACTTTGTTGCATTTGCGTAGTAATGACTTTCTTCTGACGACTCAACCATGCAGCCCATCTTTCTTCATGTGCCTCCTTATTGTGCATCTTGAAACAGCCACACCACATGTTTTCAGAGAGTCCTGTATTTCACCTGAAGTTATTTGTAGGTTTTTCTTTACATTCCATACAATTTTCCTGGCAGTTGTGGCTGAAATGTTAGTTGGTCTACTTGACCGTGGTTTGGTTTCAACAGAACCCCTCATTTTCCACTTCTTGATTAGAGTTTGAACACTGCTGATTGGCATTCTCAATTCCTTGGATATCTTTTTATATCCCTTTGCTGTTTTATACAGTTCAACGACCTTTTCCCACAGACCCTTTGACAATTATTTTGCTTTCCCCATGACTTAGAATCCAGTAACGTCAGTGCAGCACTGGATGAAAGATGCAAGGGTCTGTCAGGAGTCCAGAAACTCATTGACCTTTTAAACACACACACTAATTACAAGAAAACAGATCACAGGTGAAGATGGTTACCTTTATGTTTCACGTTTTTTATTGACATTTTTAAACCACATATCAGTACAGAAAGGGCGGCACAGTGTTGTAGTGGATAGCACTTTCGCCTGGCACTAAAAGGGTCATTGGTTTGAATCCCAACCACGACACTTCCTGCCTGGAGTTTGCATGTTCTCCCTGTGCCTGCATGGGTTTCCTCTGGGTTCTCCGGTTTCCTCCCACACTCCAAAGACATGCTGGTAGGTAAATTAGATCCTGTCTAAATTGTCCCTAGTATATGTATGAATGTGAGTTAGGGACCTTAGATTGTAAGCTCCTTGAGGGTAGGGACTGATGTGAATGTACAATGTATATGTAAAGAGCTGCGTAAATTGACAGCGCTATATAAGTACCTGAAATAAATAAATAAATAAAAAGAAAGAAAAATAAAATGGGTGTTAGTGTTATACATCATACATCAGATTATATAGTAGAATTTTCACTTGGAATGTTACAAGGCTAGATCATAAGTAATAGGTTTGGTTAAACAATGGAATTTGTTGTAAAATTCTGCGTTCAAGGTGGTAGGTAGCCTCCTACATATCCCAGATACCCCTATTGGGATCATATAGTGTCATGGGGGTTAGGAAACAGCCCACCACTTGCAGTCGTTATCACTTGCAGACGTTATGTTGTTATATATAAACAAAGTTGATAACATACATACTATAGCATGTTCTACAGGGTCTTTATTTTCTATACCATGTGACCCGGGGGACCATTGTTTGAAGATTAGAAGCAAGTTATTTTTGCACACAGTAAACATGTGTTCGTAGGTGCCGTGGGTGTGAACCAAGTTGATTATCACGGGTACAGTTGGTATATCAGGAGATTTCCAGTTCCTAGTAATGGAAAGTCTTGTGGCCATTAAGATGTGGGTTATTATAATGTAGAAATTGCAGGGAATGTTTTCCATACCAACGTTTAGGAGAGCAAATTCTGGAGAGGGGTTTAGTATGTTGTAGAAATTTAGGATATGTTTATTATGTATTGTCACAGTGTCTCCCAGTGTCGGTTTACCGGTATTCGCTGTGTACAGCGAATATGGCTTTAACCGATATTGCGGACAGGCCACTTACAATGGAAACCTTCCATTATTTGGTAACCACACGCTACCCACCTGATCGTCCCAGCCAGCAGGCTCCCTGAGCGGTTATCGCTGGAGCAAACGCCGATCCGGATCTTTGAGGTGCGATGCATATTCCATGGTGTGGGTGTATTACCGTCAATCGAGGGGGCCCCTGTATTATGTACAGATTGATCTGATTGGCGGCGATGTACTTGCGGTATGGAATCAGTATTGCCTTTTATGTAAGGATAATGATCTGTAACCTTTCTGTCGCATCTGATCATTGTGGCAGAAATCTACAGCTATATTCCTTTGTGCATAATTTACCCTTTAATGGAACAGTAGTATAATCATTATGAGATATAGTTCACAGAGCTGTATTTGATAGTGATTCGTTGTAATGGCAGTTCGGTCTTTGCATGCATGGCGTTTTGCTTGGAGGGCCTCTGTGAGATAACACATTGGTTTCAATGGAAGCCATGTTTCCACATGGCTTTCATTGTTATCTGGAGTCTGTGATCTCCACCCACCCAACGGCTGTTGCTATTTCAGGCCGGCCATTCCACATGCATGCACACCTCTTCTATTGTATCGTTTGAATATAAACAAGTGTGTCATTGGTTGTTGTTTTGTATTGAGCTCATGTCATGTGACTGTGCCTTGGAGGCTGATTGGCTGATTGTGAAGCCACCAAGTCCTTTTGTTATCCATGTCTGAATCATATAAATTAAAGCAGCAAGCATTGATAGGCAGGACTACTTTTCGAGCTTGCAATGTGAGAACAGCTATGGTGTCTGTCTTACTTGCTTTAACACGAGTGCACGCAAATGCATTATGCAAAAGAGCTGAAAAGTGCGCTTATTAGCGCAAGCAAAATATAATGCACACAAGGTACTATAATTGCCCCCACAGATGGCGAGCCAGATAATTTTGGAGCCTACAGAAATTTCCTTCACAGCGGACCGAAGGGAGGAAGTGATCCGGACAGGACATAAAAACAGCCGGCTATTGGTAAAACCAATTTTATTTCAATTTTTTAAATCTTTTGTTGTCCTGAGTCCAGGATATTGCTTTCTCTGTCCGCTGTGTCAGGTAAATTCTGCTTTGCTAAAAGAACCTGTTTTTCCTCTTTTTTGCATAATGGCGGGGTTTTTAATTGTATGTTATCATTGTAGTTAGGTCTATTGATTAGGAAGATAACCTATACATGTCCTCTATAGGTCCTAATCAATACACCTAAAGTGTGTGATATGAGTAACTGTATGCTTGGAGTGCGTGATCGGTGTGTATGATTATGGATATGCTTTGAATGCGTGATCTGTATCAGTGTTGTGTGTGTTATGTCGTAATTTTGGCGGTAATTCGTTTAAGCGTTCGTTTGGAGTCTCAGATTGTATAGTCAGTCTGTAAGGGGAGAGATTTCAGGTTGCGCTGCTTTTGGTGGGAATGGCATCTGAATTTAAGCTGGTAAGTTACCACCATTTTGTTGTAAAATTGTTACAATTTCAATTTTGTTTCTGCTGAACTTTGGTTCTGGCTGAAATTATTCTGCGTTTGGACCGAAGTTCAGCATTTTGTGGAATTAAGTAATTGTCTGCAGGAATTTCAGTTTCTGGTTTTAATTGCCTTGTTTTTGTGCAATATTTCAGTCTCAAGTGCTTGAAGTGATTGTAGCCGTATTAGTGCAATAGTGCCAGAGAAAATTGAGTACTGTCCGTGATACTTTTGGATACTGCTTGGACCTTGAAGAAGGGGAGATACCCCGAAAGCTTGTCCTGAAAAATTTTATGTTAGTGCAAATAAAAAAAGTATCACGGACAGTACTCAATTTTCTCAGTCTCAAGTGAAAATAGTTTGTTATTGTACTGAATTCCATTTCCAGTAGACTCATTTTGGTTGTAATGTTGTTCTGTTGTTTTGCGGAGTCCCAGCTGTAACTCAGTTTTTGGTAGAGACAATCAATCAATAAACTGTTGTTAGAGTTAACATTACAGTGTACAGAGGTCTTTTTGTGCTGTGCTTGCTTACGGATTGCGACATTTCATAAAGCATGTGCATGTGCAGAGTTTTGATTTTTGGCGGCAAATTTAGTTTAGACACAGTATTGTAATTGTAAAGAGGTTTTGTGCTTTTTACACTGTAATTCAGCTCTGGTTCTGTCTGTTTATAGTACAACTCATTTGTTAATGAAACCGTTGGTTGTTTTAGATGTTGAGTAGCACATGGCTATCCCGGTTTTGAACTGAGTTTCTAGTGGCGAATGGCGCCGTGCAACTGAAAATCAGTATTCAGTGAGGATGGTTAATTTCTATGCTGTATTTCAAATCCGGTTGATAAATTCTGTGTTATGCGTTTTTAGTGTTCTAACACCAAAATCCATGTGTTTGTACTGTGGTTGGTGGTTCTCGGTGTGGTCGTTTTGTTTCCATCACATGTTTGGCGTCATTTTCTCCTGGTAAAGAGGGCCATGGGGTTGTAATGTTGCTTCACTTACTGCCATTTTGTGTTGTGGTGATTGAAACCCACATGGTGTGGCAGCCATCTTGGAGTAGTGACATAGGGCCACATGGCTGAGATGCCATATTGAATTCCGTCGCATCATCATTTTTGTTTTTTCATGTTTAACTGTTTTTACATTTTTGTTTGGAAAGGGCAACTTTTTCTAAGAGTCATTACGCGATTTTGTGTACTGAAGGTCGGTTTTGAATGGAGTCTCTCCGTTTTTTAGTTGAAACCCAGTATTGAGGGACATTTTTACAGGATTTTTGCATCTGTTTTAGCCAGTTTTGTTTGACTTGTTCAGATTTAGCGTCTTTATACAATTCATCTGTTTTCGTGTTTTATCTTTGTTTTTGGATATAGCGGTTTTGTTTTTATAACTTTTACAGTTTTATGTAGGCATTTATGTTTAAGCAGCTTTTTCATAGGGTTATGCCCAATTTTTGTTGTATAACCATTGATTTTCAATGATAGACTACAGTGTGGAGTATAACTAATCCATTCTTGTATTGGATTCAGTTTTTTTTTAAATCAGGTTTGTTTTGGACTCATTTGCGGTTAGTGTTATAGGGGTAGTGTTTTCTACATAGTTTGTGTTCCAGGTAGAGACATTATACTTTTCAGTGTGTAATCAGTAACCGGCATCTCAATTTCTTTAGTATAACATCAGGAAATAGACTGAAACCAAGGTTTGTATAGTGAGGATTTAATTGTACTTCCGTGGCTGTTTGGCTGCACGGGTTAGGTCGGAACGAATGTGTGTACTTTGGGCCGGTCTACGTGAAACAGGAGAAAGCAACACGTTTGCTTCAGCTTTCAACGTGTGAGGAGGAGCAGATTCTGAAACCCGCCCCACGTGTAACCGTGTTAGTACCGGGGGTGGGGAGTGAGGGGTAGTTACTGAATTGTATAGTCGTACAAATCCACCGGGTTGAGGTTTCTAGCTGACGGGCGAGGAAGCCGTGTATACTAATCAGAGTCGGAAGCAAGCTAGCACTACGAAAGAAGGCACCAGGCAGCGTTGCTCCTAAACTTGGTGCAAAAGTCGATTCGAATCGTCATGGGCAATGGGCCGTCCATGTCTGAGGGGGGAAGTGGGGCCTCTCAATCTAGCCAAACAGCTTCGTGGTACATAAAGTCTGTGTTTGGGGCTCGGGCCATGTGACCCCTCAAAAAAGTGGATGTTCCTTTGATGTCTGGAGGTGACTCCAGACGACAAAGACGCTGGATATAGTGATATTGTGGCTTCAGAAATCTGTTATGGTGTATTTAGTGCGCTTTCAGTCCGGGTGAAGCGCATTTTGTATACCTGGCCAGAGGGGAAAGCCGTAGTTACGTGATCCACTAAGGATTGGATGTGTATTACATGATTTTCTGGTCACTGTGGAATGTATCGTGTTTGCCCTTGGAAAGAACGTTGCTGGGTAAAGCCCAATCTAACCAATTGTGTGTTTACTCCGTCTGGTTTTAATCTTTGTTTTGCTTAAGTTTTTTTTTTTTTTTTTTAAGTAGCATGGTAACTATGCAATATCTCCCTTTGCATTTGTATCTAAATGTTTGTCTTATGTCTTATTCTCATTGTTTGTATGTAATAATACGTTATTTTTGTAGGAACGTGAAAGTAAGAGTTACAGAGGTTTGTTATTGGTTGTAGAAAATGTACAAATTGTGATATTCTTATTTTGGTCAAAGTGGAACTTTAACTTGCAAGTAGCCCACAAGAGTTGTGTTCAAGACTAAGTAGACCCCCCGTGGGTAATTGAATTCAATACACCCCCAGTCATCCCTTTCTTTTCAAATCTAGCTCATCGCCCCAGGCTAAGGTATGTTAATGTACTTGGCAGACTATCTGTGTGTCTCCAAGTGTATTTCACACATGCTTCCTGCCCAGTGTCACCGTGCATTTCTATTTACTCCCAGGGATTCTGTGTCCCTGAGTGAAGGGTAGGGCCTGGCTAGACGTACTGGGATAGAGAGTTCCAGAGGTTCTGCAGCAGTCCTGATGGTGAACCTAAGGAGACAACAAGGGAGCTGGAAATTAGGAAAATTGCATTTTTTGTTTCATGAGATCAAAGTGGGAATCTCAGTGGCCATTTTTTTTTTTTTTTTGCGTCATTCTAAACAGTGCATCTTTTCTTCCTCTTTGTAATAAGAAAGAAAAGGGGGGAGATAACGGTGGTGAGAATGACAATTTTCAAACTTACAATACTAACCTCTCTAATTCTAACCAAGTTTGTGACCTAGTAGGACGACAGGGACCATACCAGGTTCAGCTGACGACATCAACCTCCCTAAAGCTTGGGGGACGAGACAACTGTATCCATGCCAGCCAAGAAGCTGCTCAACCACATCAACAACTGAGGAGTATCTTTTTATTTATATTATTTAGCTTAATGTATTTTAGCAGGGGTAATGATAAAACATCCCAACTTGTTTTTTTTTAAATGCACCTCCAACTAGCTAAAACAGTGAACAGAACCCACTGCTGGGTACGCTCTAGGCCTCCACCGAGCCTTAATACCCTGGCAGTGGCAGCAGTACATGACATGGATGTGTATGTACATGTATATAAATGTGTGTATATATATCACATCCTGGGGGCGGAGCTGTGACCTCATATGGGGCGGGACCTCCAGGTGATGTCATCTGGTGGCCATGCCCCATGCCAATATAAGGCACAGCACAGAGCGGCGAGGGCATTCGTGAAGGAGAACGCGTCGTGTCAACATGGGAAGAAGAAGAAAAGAAGAAGAAGAAGAGAGGGAAGAGGACAGCGGAGAAGACTGGCAAAAGAGCAGAAGACGCCGCAGAGGAGAAGAAAAGATCCCTCAGAAGATGAAAGACCCCGCAAAAGAGCCAAAGAAAAGAAGACACCGGAGAGGGGAGAAGACCGCCGGAGCAGATTTAATAAAATATTTTAAAAAGCTGTGTGTTTTTTTTGTGTACATATTTCTTTTCAGGTAAATGGGTAGGGGTACGATGTACCCCATACTCATTTACATAGGGTGGGGGGCCGGCATCTGGGGGCCCCTTGTTAAAGGGGGCTTCCAGATTCCGATGAGTCCCCGCCCGCAGACCCCGACAACCACCGGCCAGGGTTGTCGTGAAGAGGCCCTTGTCCTCAACAACATGGGGACAAGGTGCTTTGGGGTGGGGGGCGCAGAGCCCCCCCTGCCCCAAAGCACCCATACTCTCCATGTTGAGGGCACGCGGCCAGGTATGGTCCAGGAGGGAGGGGGTCGCTTGCTCGTCCCCACCCCCTTTCCTGGCCTGCCGGGTTGCGTGCTCGGATAAGTGTCTGGTATGGATTTTGGGGGGGACCCCACGCTGTTTTTTCGGCATGGGATTCCCCTTAAAATCCGTACCAGACCAAAGGGCCTGGTATGCTCCTGGAGGGGGACCCCATGCCAGTTTTTTCTTCAAAAATATGGTGTGGAGTTCTCCTTCATGATCCCCAGAGCACAAGTCGCATGCCAAAGTCGGATCAGTGAAGACACTGATACGACTTTGATCCGACTTCAATGCCTTTCAATGGGCTGAAGTAGGATCAAAGTTGGACAAAAGTAGTACAGGAACCTTTTTCAAAGTCGGTCCGACTTTGAAAAACACAAGTCGGAGCAGTTAAGACGGCTCTCATAGGGAATCATTGTTTTTGTGACGTAATGCAACTTGTGCTCTTCATGTCGGTCCGAGAATCGGACTAGTGTGAACCCAGCCTTAGACAGATTTGTGAACAATATTTGAGAGAAATAGGCCTTTTGTGTACATAGAAAAAGTTGTAGATCTTTAAGTTCAGCTCATGATAAATAGGGGCAAACACAAAAGTGCTGTGTTTATAATTTTGCTCAATATATATATACACACACACACACACACACTATATTACTAAAAGTATTGGGACACCGCCCATAACCACAACCACAACTCGAACTCTTTTACCATTCTTCCAGAAGCGTATTTGTGAGATCAGGTACTGATGTGGAGGAAAAGGCCTAACTTGCAGTCTACACTCTAATTCATCCCAAAGGTGTTCTATCTGGTTGAGTTCAGGACTCTGTGCAGGCCAGTCAAGGTCCTCCACCCCAAGCTCGCTCATCCATGTCTTTATGGAACTTGCTTTGAGCACTGGTCCAAATCATTTGGTGGAGAGGGGTATTATGGTGTGGGGCTGTTTTTCAGAGGTTGGGCATGGCCCCTTAGTTCCAGTGAAGGGAACAATTAAGGCATCAGTTTACCAAGACATTTTAGACAATGTCATGCTAATAACCTTGTGGGAACAGTTTGGTGATGGCTGCTTCCTGTTCAAACATGACTGCGCATCAGTGCACAAACAAGGTCCATAAAGACATGAATAAGCGAGACTGGGGTGGAATTACTTGACTGGCCTGCACAACACCTTCCTAAACAGCTTTGGGATGAACTAGAGCGGTGACTGCGAGCCAGGCCTTCTCGTCCACATCAGTGGCTGACCTCACAAATGCGCTTCTGGAAGAATGGCCAAACATTTCCATAGACACACTCCTAAACCCTGTGGACAGCCTTCCCAGAACAGTTGAAGCTGTTATAGATGCAAAGGGTGGGCTAACCCTATATTGAACCCTACAAACTAAAACTGGGATTCCACTAAAGTTCATGTGCGTGTAAAGGCAGGCGTTCAAATACTTTTGGTAATACAGTGTATATACATATTAAGCAATGGGGCCCAGCTTATGATCTTGCACATAATTCCACTGATTTCATAAAATGCCCCTGGTCACCACCATCCATAAATACAAGAGATAAATATCCCTCAGTGCTATCTTAACCACTTGCCGACCGCCGATCGGCATTTGACGGCGGCAAAGTGGTTCGTTCCCGCAAAACGCCGTCATACGACGGCGGCTGCGGGAACGAGTTTAGTGAGCGCGCCCGCACGCTCACTGTGTTCGGGGAGGGCCAGGGAGCGGGTGCGGCGGCTTCGATTGCCGCCGGCTACCCGCGATGACCCCCCCCGGACCTCCGCTCTGTGTGAGGGGGAAGGGCTGTGATCACAGCCTTCCTGTACGTGAAGGCTGTGACCACTTCCCTTCCCCAGATAGTGCAGTCCCCCTACAGTTAGAACACGCCCAGGGAACATAGTTAACCCTTAGAGCGCCCCCTGCAGGTTAACCCCTTCACTGCCAATGACATTTACACAGTAATCAGTGCATTTTTATAGCACTGATCACTGTATAAATGCCAATGGTCCCAAAAAAGTGTCAAAATGGTCCGACATGTCCGCTGAAATATCGCAGTACCGCAAAAAATCGCAGATCGCCGCCATTACTAATAAAAAATAAAAAAAAAATAAAAACCCCAAAAATGAATTCTCATCATCCGTAAACGCGACCACTTTTGCGCAAACCAATCAATAAACGCCGATTGCGATTTTTGTTATCGCAAATATGAGGAAGAATATAAATCGGCCAAAAACGGTGAAAAAAAATGTTTTTTTATATTTTTTTTTGGATTTGTATTTTAGGAAAAAGTAAGAAATTTGGGGTTTTTTGCAAAATTGTTGCTCTTCTTTTGTTTATAGCGGCGATCAGAAATGACGCAGAGGCGATCAAATACCACCAAAAGAAAGCTCTATTTGTGGGAAAAAAAGGACGCAAATTTTGTTTGGGTACAACTTTGCACGACCGCGCAATTGTCAGTTAAAGCGACGCAGCGCCGAATCGCAAAAAGGGCTCCTGTCCTAAAGCTGGAAATCCTTCCGGGGCTGAAGTGGTTAAAGAGGTAGTGAACTGCAAAAAAAAAATCTTGCAAGGCAATGTCATAATGTCCTAGTATGCATCATATACTAGCACATTATGAAAGACTTACCTGAAATCCAAGCCCTTCAGCGGCGCACTGACAGGGCTTCCATCTTCACCTGGTCTTCCTTCCAGGTTCGTGGGCTGCGGCCACTAAAAACATACATTTATTTTATTGGGATTTTATGTGAAAGACCAAAACAAAGTGGCACATAATTGTTTAGTCGAAGGAAAATTATATATTTTTTTTACAAATAAATATCTGAAAAGTGTAGCGTGCATTTGTATTCAGCCGCCGAGTCAATACTTTGTAGAACTGCCTTTCACTACAATTACAGCTGCAAGTCGTTTTGGGTATGTCTCTACCAGCCTTGCACATCTAGAGAGTGAAATTTTTGCCTATTCTTCTTTGCAAAATAGCTCAAGCTCTATCTGGATGGAGAGTGTCTGTGAACAGCAATTCTTGCCACAGATTCTCAATTGGATTTAGGTCTAGACTTTGGGCCATTCTAACACAAATATGCTTTGATCCAAACCATTCCATTGTAGCTCTGGCTGTATTTAGGGTCGTTGTCCTGCTGGAAGGTGAACCTCTGCCCCAGTCCCAAGTCTTTTGCAGACTAACAGGTTTTCTTCTAAGATTGTCCTGTATTTGGCTCCATCCATCTTCCCATCAACTCTGACCAGCTTCCCTGTCCCTGCTGAAAAAAAGCATTGCCACCACCATGTTTCACGTTGGGGGTGGTTTGTTTAGGGTGATGTGCAGTGCTAGTTTTCCACCACAAATAGCATTTTGCTTTTAGGCCAAAAAGTTCAATTTGGTCTCATCTGACCAGAGCACCTTCTTCCACGTTTGCTGTGTCCCTTAGGTGACCTTTGAAGGTAATTGGTTCTACTAGATTTTAGTTTAGGGGTATCAGAGGAAAGGGGGCTGAATACAAATGCACGCCACACGTTTCAGATATTTGTAAAAAATTTGGAAAAACATTTATCATGTATCTTCCACTTCACAATTATGTGCCACACTGTGTTGGTCTATCACATAAAATCCCAATAAAACAGGTTTACATTTTTGGTTATAACATGACAAAATGTGGACATTTTCAAGGGTATGAATACTTTTTCAAGGCACTGTAGGCCTACCTGTAGGTATACATCAACAAAACACCTTTGCTAACACTTTAGGAGACAAAATAGAAAATCCACCATTCGTTCAACAAGTTGTTCCAAGAATGCTTACCACAAAATGAATAGTTAATAAAGTATTTGTGAACTCTGGATGTGTATACCTTGTTTGCTCTGACGGTGTTATGTATATACAGTACTGTGCAAAAGTTTTAGGCAGGTATGAAGAAATGCTGTAAAGTAAAATTAAAGTGGTTGTAAAGGCAGAAGGTTTTTCATCTTAATTAATTCTATGTACTAAGATAAAATGTCCTCTGTGTGCAGCAACACCTCTCAATACTTACCTTAGCCCATTGGATCTTGGATCCCTGTGAACACAGCGCACCCGCTCCCCCCCCCCCCCCCAAAAAAAAATGACATGCCAATTGTGGCATGTCAGGGGGTCAAGAACACTTAAAACGGAAGTTCCCCTTTTGGGTGGAACTCTGCTTTAAGAATGCTTTCAAAAATATGTATATATTAATTTTTTTTTTTCAATTTACAAAATGCAAAGTGAGCAAACACAAGAAAAATCTAAATCAAATGGATATTTGGTTTGACTACCCTTTGGCTTTAAACCAGCATTAATTCTTCTAGGTACACTTGCACACAGTGTTTGAAGAACTCGGCAGGTAGGTTGTTCCAAACACCTTGGAGAACTAGCCACAAATCTTCTGTGGATGTAAGCTGCCTCAAATTCTTCTGTCTCTTTATGTAATCCCAGGCAGACTCGATAGTGGGATTAGGGCTCTGTGGGGGCCAACTCATCACTTCTACGAATATATATATATATATATTTATTGTACAATTTAAAAGAAAAGAAAACCAACCCAAGGCTTGTGGGACTTTAAATGAGGATCCTGACGGTGAGGTCAGGAATATCCTCCATCCCTGGCAACATGAGGAAAAAGGGGAAAGGGTTTGGGACTTTAAATGAAGCACGCATCCTGGAACAAAATGCCAATTTAAATAGGTATTAAATGTTTATTTTGCACAAGGCGTAAGGCAATGATTGGTCACAGTATCATAAATAAACAAATGAATACATACATGAATTTATATATATACTGTACACATGTGACAGGTCACAACAATGAAGTGGGTGGCAGAATAACAATTCATGGTTAGTATTGGCGTGATAAAAAGTACTACTTTTTAGCACACCTCTCCAGTGCACTAGCTTTTTTCTTTACATTTGTGAGGTCAGGCACCGATGTGGATGAGAAGGCCTGGCTCTCAGTCTCTGCTCTAATTCATCCCAAAAGTGTTCTATCGGTTGAGGTCAGGACTCTGTGCAGCCCAGTCAAGTTCCTCCACCCCACACTCGCTCATCCATGTCTTTATAGACTCTTTGCTTTGTGCACTGGTCCAAATCATTTGGTGGAGGGGGGGGGGGGTTATAATGTGGGGATGTTTTTTAGGGGTTGGGCTTGGCCCATTACTTCATGTGAAGGGAACTCTTAAGACGTCAGCATACCAAAACATTTAGGACAATTTCATGCTCCCAACTTTGTGGGAACAGTTTGGGGATGACCCCTTCCTGTTCCAACATGACTGCACACCAGTGCACAAAGCAAGGTCCCATAAAGACATGGATGAGCGAGTTTGGGGTGAAGGAACTTGCGAGCCAGGCCTTCTCATCCAACATCAGTGCCTGACCTCACAAATGTGTTTCTGGAAGAATGGTCAAACATTCCTTTAGACACACTCCTAAACCTATTGGAGAGCCTTCCCAGAACAGTTGAAGCTGTTATAGCTGCAAAGGGTGGGCTCAATAATGAACCCTACGAACTAAGACTGGGATGACATTAAAGTTCATGTGTGTGTAAAGGCAGGCATCCCAATACTTCTGGAAATATAGTGTATATCTTCAGGTGCTGGGTTAGTAAGAGGCTGATTACCTACCATGCACAGCTGCACCAGATTTTGCACTCTCCAGTTTTAGTAAATCAACCCCATTGCCTTTATTTCTCCTTCCCTCCCTCCCCTTTCCTTCTCTCCTTTTTGCCCTGGTTGTGTTTTTTGCTTTTGTTTTTTCACCATGGCTGAGTATCTGGGAAAACAGTGGGATTCCCAGATGCAGAATATCCACAAAGATTCAGCCAGAATGAGTCCAAAGATTCAGAACTGGTAATGCTTTTCTCTACCCTAAGGAAGCTATTGGAAAAAAAGGTTTTAGATTTCTGGCATGTACAAACATTTGAAAACTATATCAAGAACGATATCAACCCATTTGGATCCAGAGTCCAGATTTCCCCAACTCTCGTGAATCTGGACTCTACAAAAATGAGTGCGAACAGAATTTACGTTTGTGTTCCAGAGCAATGATGACCCAACTAATGGATGAATATAATAAGAGAATTAAACAATTAGACAAAGAATTAGATAAGGTTGTGGCCTCCCTAGCACCTTTTAAAACCTTCTCTAATCATTCACAGTTGGATATGAAGTTGAAAGAACACATTGAACTTTTTACTAAAGAGATCCTTCTGACAAAAGAAAAAAGTTAAGATGGGGGTTGGCGCTAATCCAAGAGAAATGGCATACAATGTGATATGGATATGACATAGAAATTATACAAGAAATAGTTGTATAAACCTAAATGAAAGCTAAAACAATGCCAGCTAGGTAATACAGTCAATTAATAAAGGGTAGTGATATGAAGTGCTCAAGTGTTGTTTCCTGAAGTCTGCGTGCAGTCAAACATACAGTCTGGCAAGAAAAAGGAAATGGAAAAAAGTTCCACGAACAATATAGGACAAAATCTTCTTATGATGAGAAGTGACAGTTCAATAATGTGGTGAATCCAGGTATCCCGCCCTAGTGAATCAAAGGCTTACCAGATCCCAGATATATGCAAGCCCACATATATGGTACGCTCTTGTATGGTCCTAGATCCTCCAGGGTTTCTCCGTTAGCGCGTCACACACTCCGGTAAGATGTCATCTCAATGGAAATTGGAGATCTTGCATCCGTCACTCATTTGATGTAATGGTCAGGTTACACTTGGGGTCTCACCGATAGTAGTAATATCATTGGGCCCATCAGTGGTTTAAAAAGAAAGAAAGAAGAGCGGGCTCTCCATAGTGTAAAAAGTACCTCAACCAAGAGGATTTAATTTTATTGGGTAAAATTCACAAGCTTGTAAACATAAAACACACGCAGCAATCCAGGGTCAGCAGCGACTGACGCGTTTCGTCCTATTAGACGTCGTCTGGGGGCTACTGACCCCCTGAAAGGCTGCGTATTTATAACAGAACAGATTAAGAAATGTGTGCATCACACTTCCGGTCATGGCGGACCGGCGTGCGTTCCATTGACGTCACTTCCGGTTTTTCTGACGTCATAACCGGTCACATGTATTCCAAACCATAGAGAGTTTGACAACATCATATAGTTCGAATAAATAATGTACAGAGCAGATTCACAATAATAACAGAACGGATAAGGTAAATCAGTGTATGAAATAATGCCCAAAAAAACGAGATACATCAGAAGGAACAGCGTGGAAAGCAGTCCTGCGTATCACCGCTGTAAACACTTCCGCCGGAAATGCCGGCGTGGAACGCACCGCTGCGCTCCAACCGTGATGACGCACTTCCTGTGTGACAGGAAATAGTATAAATCATGCGTCTTAATGGTGAATATATATATTGGTGTATCAAATCACAGCTGGGACGCAATTGTGTGTGCCAATAACAATAAATAGAAGTAGATCACATAACAACATATCGGATGACAATAGTATGAAATAAATATAAAGCAAATGATTAAGGGAATGTCAGAAACATGAGTAGAGGAGAGGAGCGTGGAACGCATCACTGCATCTCCACTCATACATCCTGTATATAAATAGAGGAGAGGAGCGTGGATCGCATCACTGCGTCAAGACACCATATAATTATGCCGGAAATGTCGGCGTGGAACGCATAACTGCCATCCTGCGCACCAGGAAGCCGATAGAGAGGCCTGGAACGCGATCGTGCGTCCCACCAGTGTGAATGTATACAGTGGTGTATAACCATGGCTGAAACGCAAGCGTGCATGTCAAAAATAAACAAGTAGCATGTACAACATAATCAAAAGGAGTAGGGAATGTGGGAATAAATGAACCACTGCAGTGATAGAAAATAATCTAGTTGTAAACAGTATTGATTGGAAATAAGAAAAATGAAAAAATTTAAGGGCTTTAAGTTTGCCACGTAGTTTCCCACGTAGCCAATTCCTTAGAATCAGGAGAAATTGCTCCAATATCGAGGACTATACTCACCAAGCAGAGATCCTACGGAAAAGATTTCTTGACAAAGGCTATGAAGAGAACAGTGTCAACTTGGAGATGAATAAGGCACTCGTAACAGACAGA
>BLSH010504313.1:30924-57343 GCA_018402905.1 Glandirana rugosa
CCTTCAAATATATAAGTTTACCAGTCACGTCGCGTTTGTTTTTCAGAGAGTCGCTCAACACTAGTCATGACATTTTAAGAGGACATTATATTAGTATTGCCTTTTGACGTTTGAGAGACTTTTTGTTTGCGCTGCACTGACCATTTGAATATATAAACTTCCTGGGTAAAGGTTATAACACTTCCTTTTTCTGTAGCCAAATGTTGTACCAATAAACACATGTTAACCCCTTCCCACACCCCAGCTCTTTAATAGAATCAAAATGCCATTAGTCAGAGGCAGACATGTGATCGGTGTTCACATGATCAAAAAGCTCATGATCGCAAGCATGCATTATGAGCTTTCCTTGTTATTTTACCTACTGTGCTGGAAGTGCGCAGCAAGCGGGCTCTCAGAAAAAAAGCCATTCCCTATGGACACTTATATGCAGCTGTCAGGTGTCAAAGCCCACCCACCCAGAGGCTGCATACACGGTATGTGTATAGCTGGCAGGAAAAGGTTAACATTGCTTGTGTTTACATCAGTTTACAACAATTTTGCTTTGTAAAACAAACCTGGACAAACTTTCTAT
This sequence comes from Glandirana rugosa, assembly GCA_018402905.1. Taxonomy (NCBI): domain Eukaryota; kingdom Metazoa; phylum Chordata; class Amphibia; order Anura; family Ranidae; genus Glandirana; species Glandirana rugosa. Next base: position 31,496 of record BLSH010504313.1, read on the forward strand.
TTTAGGTAAATGGATCTAAATGCTGGGCAAATAAACAATTCTAGACATAGAAAAGCATTGCTTGCATTTCAGATGTGTTTAAGAATGTTTAATTTATAGCCCTAAACAGTCTGTTTTTTATGCTAGTTTGCATGAGGCCTAATATTTGTTAAGAATGGTTACTTGTGTTAATTACTTGCTATTTTTTAACCTTTGTCTAAAATTGTGACTAATTGAAATGGATATGTACATTTACATTGCATACTGATAAAACTGTACTACACAGGTCATTTTCCAAATTTGCCAAACATATATAAAATACTTGCTGGGTTATTTGCTTCCTTGGTTTAAAAAAAAGTACTGTAATTCAATTTTATAGGATGTATTTCTTTAGTATTGTGTTGTTTCTGTTTGCTTTAGGCATGCAGATTTGCAAAGGAAACTGTATCTCTAACAGACATCAATATTAATTCATACATACATAAGTCTGCATCAATCTTCTCTTTGCTGCAAACAAAAGATACAAAGAAAACAGATATGCAAAATCTCAGCTTGGGAAAGTTTAGCAGCGGGGGAAATGAATAACACAAATTATAAAGATAATGTTCCTTGCTTCTATAAGCAGACAGGTATGTTACTTTCTAACCAGATAACTGAAACATTGACACTGATATGCTTTGACAGGCAAGCTGATGTAAAATTATTTAGCACACTTTGCTATTGGTTGGTAAAGATTTCCTGGGGACTTATGCTGAAGTCTTTAATCCCCTGAGTGCTAATTAAAATGTGCTGGATAATGTTTGCTAAGCTCTCTGGTCCTACTCATGGCAATTATTACTTGCAAAGTATGAGAAGTTGCTGTTGTACCTAATGAATGACTTATTTATACTATTTTTTTCCTGCTTATTTTTTCAAATGCTGTCTTATTTAACTGCAATGTAAATCATTCTAAAGTTTTAATTATATCTATAGAAAATGCTCCTTGTGAGAAACTAATAGTCAAGCATAATGTGTTAATTGGGACTATATTTAATTTTACACCTATAGAAGAATTAAAGAAAATAAAATAGAAAGAAGATTTGAGTGTTTTGGAAGCATAATAGATATTGTTTTGTTTAACTTGAAGGCATCTTTGTCCTTTTGCCACATAATCATTTAAAAAGTAAGCCCTATCATTTTTACTATTCAAGCATTCTGTATTAACAAATATCTGGGACACATATCTGTCACAAATAAGTCTTCCATTAAGGCCCGTTCACACGATACAATTATCGGCCAACAAGGGTCGTACGACAGCCTATTGTCCGATAATCCAATCCGTTAGTATGCACCATTTGACAGCCAATTTTCAATTATCATCCAACAGAAGTTGTATGTAAAGACTAGAGAACTTTTGTCTGCCAACAAGGCGTTGTCCAATTTTCGGCTCGGATGTACAGAAGTTGGCCAAACAAAAGTTGTAAGTACAAACACGCATGCTCGGAATCCAGGAAATGTTCGGTCCTGTAAACCTGCGTCTGTAATTCACAATTCACATTCACCTGAACTTCTGCTTTATATGCTCCTAACACATCACTACATTAGGCTTTGTCGGACGATTACTTGACTACCGTCAGTACACTAGACAAGACCACGGACAGCTAATTTGGACAAAAGTTGGACGTGCGGTCTTACGATAATCAGCTCATGTGTATGAGACTTTAGGCTTGGGGTTACTCTGGAGATCACTTCATCTAAAAAGCAGAGGGTAGACTAACTAGGACTCAAGTCATAAACTTTGCCTAGTCCCATTAAAGCTTTTTGATACACATTAGTTGGTTAAATCTTAAAATATGTTTTGAGGAAGTTCAATGGCAAGATGTCTTAAACTAAGTTTCTTCACCCCCTTGGCAATTGTGCAGCCAGAACAAAAGTGTTGCACTCCTATATGCACACTTTCTATTATGATACATGATTTAATCACTTATACCCCGGTTTTACCCCCTTCATGACCAGAGCACTTTTTGCAATTTGGCACTGTGCTGCTTTAACTGGTAATTGCGCGGTCATGCAATGATGTACACTAACAAAATTTGAGTAATTTTTATTCACAAATAGAGATTTCTTTTGGTGGTATTTGATCACCTTTGATATTTTTATTTTTTGTGATATAAATGAAAAAAGACCGAAAATTTTGAAATAAAAATGATATTTTCTACTTTTTGTTATAAAAAAAATCCAATAAACGCAAGTTTAGTCATACATTTAGGCCAAAATGTATTCAGCCACGTGTCTTGGGTAAAAAAATGTTATAGCGTCTAGAAACTATAGTACATTTACAGGAATTTACACAGCTTTTAGTTTGACAGTCTATCTCATTTCTTGAGTTGCTAAAATGGCAGGGCATTACAAAACCCCTCCAAACTACCCCTTTTTGGGAAGTAGACACCACAAGGAATTTGCTGAGAAGCATGTTGAGCCCATTGAATATTTTTTTTGTCTTAAGTGATTGAAAATTGACAAAAAAAAAGGTTGTCATTGGAATGATATATTACTCACACATTCCATGGGTATATGTGGAATTACACCCCAAAATACATTCTGCTGCTTCCCGGGGATACCACGTGTGAGACTTTTTAGGAGCCTAGCTGCGTACAGGACCCCGAAAACCAATCACCGCCTTCAGGATTTCTAAGGGCGTACATTTTTTATTTCACTCCTCACTACCTATCACAGTTTCGGAGGCCATGAAATGCCAACATAGCACAAAACCCCCCAAAATTACCTCATTTTGGAAAGTAGACACCCCAAGCTATTTGCTGAGAGGCATTTGGAGTCCATGGAATAATTTATATTTTGCCACAAGTTTCGGTAAAATGAAAGCTGTCACTAAATTTTATATTGCTCACACATGCCATGGGTATACAGTGGATTTAAAAAGACTACACACCCCTGTTAAAATGTCAGGTTTCTGTGATGTAAAAAAAGAGACAAAGATAAATAATTTCAGAACTTTTTCTACCTTTAATGTGATCTATAAACTGTACAACTCAGTTGAACAACAGACTGATATCTTTTAGGTGGAGGGAAGTAAAACTAAAAAACTAAAATAATATGCTTGCATAAGTGTGCACACCATTAACCACTTGCTTACTAGGCACTTAACCACTTAAGGACCGGAAGGATTTCCAGCTTTAGGACCGGAGCCCTTTTTGCGATTCGGCGCTGCGTCGCTTTAACTGAAAATTGTGCGGTCGTGCGACGTTGTACCCAAACAAAATTTGCGTCCTTTTTTCCCCACAAATAGAGCTTTCTTTTGGTGGTATTTGATCACCGCTGCGTCATTTCTGATCGCCGCTATAAACAAAAGAAGAGCGACAATTTTGCAAAAAAAAAAACAAATTTCTTACTTTTTGCAAAAATACAAATCCAAAAAAAAATATAAAAAAACATTTTTTTTCACCGTTTTTGGCCGATTTATATTCTTCATCATATTTGCGATAAAAAAAAATTGCAATCGGCGTTTATTGATTGGTTTGCGCAAAAGTGGTCGCGTTTACAGATGATGAGAATTCATTTTTGGGGGGTTTTTTTATTTTTTATTTTTTACTGCGATTTTTAGCGGTACTGCGATATTTCAGCGGACATGTCGGAACATTTTGACACTTTTTTGGGACCATTGGCATTTATACAGCGATCAGTGCTATAAAAATGCACTGATTACTGTGTAAATGCCATTGGCAGTGAAGGGGTTAACCTGCAGGGGGTGCTCTAAGGGTTAACTATGTTCCCTGGGCGCGTTGTAATTGTATGGGGACTGCCCTAGCTGGGGAAGGGAAGTGGTCACAGCCTTCACGTACAGGAAGGCTGTGATCACAGCCCTTCCCCCTCACACAGAGCGGAGGTCCGTGTTTACTCACACGGACCTCCGCTCCTTCACTCCGGGGGGGGCATCGCGGGTGGCCGGCGGCAATCGAAGCCGCCGCACCCGCTCCCTGGCCCTCCCCGGACACAGTGAGCGCGCCCGCGCGCTCACTGTGCGCGATCTGGCGGCCGCCGTCATATGACGGCGATTCGCCTTACAGCGCCACTTTGCCGCCGTCAATTGCCGATTGACGGTCGGCAAGTGGTTAAACCCCCCTCCTGCCCAGACCAATTTTCGACTTTCAGCGCTGTCGCATTTTTAATTACAATTGCGCGGTCGTGCAACGCTGTACCCAAACAACATTTCTATCCTTTTTTTCCCACAAATAGAGCTTTCTTTTGGTGGTATTTGATCACCTCTGTGGTTTTTATTTTTTGCGCTATAAACAAACAAAGAGTGACAATTTTGAAAAAAGAACAATATTTTTTACTTGTTGCTATAATAAATATCCAAAAAAAAATAATTATTTATCAGTTTTGGCCGATATATATTTTTCTACATATTTTTGGTAAAAAAAATCAGCATATATTGATTGGTTTGCGCACAAGTTATCGCGTCTACAAACCGTAAGAATTGATTTATGGCATTTTTATTATTTATTTATTTTTTTTACTAGTAATGGCTGCGATTTTTTTTGAGACTGCAACATTGCAGTGGACATGTCGGACATTTTTACACATTTTTGGGACCACTGACATTTATACAGCGATCAGAAATGTAAATATCCACTGATTCCTGGATAAATGTCACTGGTAGGGAAGGAGTTAACACTAAGGGGGCAATCAAGGGGTTAACTGTGTTCCCTGTATGTGTTCTAAGTGTATGGGGGCTGGGCTGGCAGGGACATAACATATCTCACTGATCCCAATCACAAGGATCAGTAGATCTGTTATGTCCCCCCTCACAGAATGGAGAACAGCCATGTTTACATCCATGCAGCGTGCGGCGGCCATGAGAGTGTGCCACCGCCGGTTGTGAGTGTGCGTGAGGAGCACACAAAAGGGTGGACATCCATGGACTTCCGCCCGGCAATTCAGATCCGCACTGTAGCCATCTTTCGGTTATAGCATGGATCTGTAGAGGTTAAGCTAATAAGTTGTTGAAGCACCTTTTGATCTCAAGTCCTTTGCCTATATAGACTTACCTTTGAAGGGAAAAAAAAGTATACTAACCCTAAGTCGCTTGTTGCTAGGTGGTCCCTGTATTCTGCCCCTTTTTGGTCTTAGGCTCTTCTCCTCACTTCCTGCTTTGCCTGGCCTTCTGGGAGATGTGACTCATAATTTCCCAGGAGTCAGTGGGCTTCCCTGTACTGTAAAATAGTGTTATTTCCAGACAGGAAATGAAGCGATTTAAGGCGAACGAGGAGTGCATGATTGTTACCCGCCATGCACTTCTTTCAGGAATAGATGCCAGGAGACTACGGATGGGCTTCAGATGCCCTCACCTAAAATGGAAAAGTCCAGCAGTGAGAGAAACAAAATTGTGAGTAAAAAATACATGTAATTACTAGGCAGTTTCAAAGTAAGGAAACAACAGGTTACATCTATTTAGTAATAAAAGAGTGGATGCCAAAAAAAATGTTCTGGGTGGAACTCCGCTTTAATTACAGCACTTAGTTTTTTTGGGTATGAGTCTATCAGCATGGCACATTGTAACTTAACAATATTTGCCCACTCTTCTTTGCAAAAACACTCCAAATCTGTCAAATTGCAAAGGCATCTCCTGTGCACAGCCCTCCCTCTTCAGATCACCACACAGATTTTCAATCAGATTCAATTCTTTTGTTGATTTGGATATATTGTATCGTATCTTTGGATCATTGTCATTCTGAAAGACAATGTTCCGCTTCATGTTCAGCTTTCTAGCAGAAGCCTGAAGGTTTTGTGCCAATATTGACTGGTATTTGGAACTGTTCATAATTCCCTCCCAGAGGGGACTTTAATTGTCCTGGCATTTTATGCCCAACAGTAGATGCTTATGCCACACATCACCCACTCTTCTAACAACTTGAACCACCAAGTCTTTTCTGACACTCTTTGTTTACATGAAATAAATCTTTTTTTTTGTTAGAAAATTACTTTGCACCCCCAAACATTATATATTTTTAAAGCAGAGGCCTTACAGAATAAAATGGTGGGTGTTACATTTTTTTTCACTCAGTATTTGCGCAGTGATTTTCCAAATGCATTTTTGAGTTTTCTTGCACAAAAACTCACTATATTGCCCAAATGTTTGGTAAAAAAGATGAGGTACATAGATACCAAAAATGACATGCTTTAAAATTAAGCACACCCATTCAGCGGTGACAAATGACATACATTTTTAAAAGCCTTTACAGGTTACCACATTAAATTTACTGAGGAGGTCTACTGCTAGAATTACTGCCCTCAATCTGACATTCGCGGTGATACCTCACATGCATTGTGCAATTGCTGTTTACATACGACACAAGACCTATACTGACGTTGTTTATTTTGCTTTTTTTATTTTATTCTTACACTGTCCCTTTCATTTTTTTAAAAATAATTTTTATTGTTATCATAGGGAATTTAAATATCCCACTATGATAGCAATAAGTAGTGACAGGTACTCTTTTTTTAAAAAAAAAAATGGGGTCTATTAGACTGTAGATCTCTCCTCTGCCCTTAAAGCATCTGACCACACCAAGATCGTGTGATAAGATGCTTATCCAATTTCCCAATGCTGCTGTTTATATCCGGCACAACCAAAGTCATGAAATGCTCGTAGCTTCTGGGTTCTTAGGCCATAGAGATAATTGGAGCCATTCTGGTCTCCGATCAGCTCTATGGTCAGCTGGTGGTACCACCGGCTGCATTCTTGGGTTCCCTGGTGGGACAGGACACCGGGGGGGGGGAATTCCCTCCCACTTCTTATAAAAGCAGTCTAGCGGCTAATTAGCCACTAAGATTGCTTTTACATGAAAGCCGACCACCGGCTGAAAAAAAAAACAATACCAAGATGATACCTAAATCTGCAGGCATCATTCTGGTATAACCACTCAGTATGTCACTGGTCCTTGTTGGGCATATATTGTAATGTTCTTTGTTTTCACACAGCCTGTAGGTTAAATGAAAAAAGAGAACCTAACAGATTTCTCCATTCATATTGATCAATCGGTGGTAAGCCCACCATTAGCATACCACCCTGTATCCACCAACTTCTAATGATGGGCATACATGCACCATTCTTTCTTTCATTCAGCCCATTGTCTGAATGAAAAAAAAAGAACATAACAGATTCCTCCATTCACATGGATCGATGTGGATGAAGAAATATCTGCCAAGAAAAGTAAATAAAAATATATGCCGAAGCATAGGGGTGATCCACCCTTATGTCCACCCCTGCTTTTAAGCTTCGGCATATATGCTCTTTTTTTAACTGTGGTGTTGAAATCACCTCCTACAGCGCTGGAGTCAAGTATTTATGTATCGTGAGAGCAGAAAAAAGAGAAAAGAACAGATTCCTCAATTTATATTGATGAATCGGTGGTATGCCCACCATTAGAATACCACCCTGTATCCACCCACTTATAATGATGGGCATACATGCACCGTTGTTTCTTTCATTCAGCCCATGGACTGAACGAAAAAAAAACCTAACAGATTCCTCCATTCACATGGATCGATATGGATGAAGAAACCTTTTCCAAGAAAAGTAAATAAAAATTTATGCCGAAGCATAGGGGCGATCTGCCCCTATGTACACCCCTGCCCCTATGCTTCAGCATGTATGCTATTTTTTTTACTGTGGTGGTGAAATCACCTCCTACAGCACCGAAGTCACGGATTTACGTATTGTGAGAGTAAACCCTGTTGCTGTCAAAATAAATAAATCAGCTGAATGGCGTACTTGCAAAGCAAACAATAATAACAATAAATTACAGAATCAATAAAACATTAACTCAATGAAACAACCTTTTTATTGCAATGTGTGCCAAAAAAAGAGTAAAAAATATATGGCAAAGCATAGGGGCAATAAACCCCTGCCCCTATGCTTGACATATATTTATAACTTTGGTGGTGAAATCACCTCCTACGGCACTGGAGCTGCTGATTTACATATCGTGAGAGCAAGCCCTGTTGCTATCAAAATAAACAAATCAGTGCTGCAGCTGAATGGCGTACCTGCAAAGCAAACCATGGTTAACAATAAAACAGAGCAACAGAACAGTATAACAGTAGAACTGCATACCTGCAAAGCAAGCACAATAAAACACAGTAACAATAAAACATTACAGTGTAGCATAAAAGACAGTAAAACAGTAAGAACAATAAAACAACAACTATTTTTGGCTTTTTTATTTTATTAATTTATTTTCTTCAAATATTTTATGTTATTTTTTCTTTTTTTTACACTTTTATTTGTAACTGTAGAAGCTCCAGATTTGGGTCTCTCAAAATGCGATGACCACCTCATCTTTCGAGGCAATGTGTGAAAGTGTGCCCTAGGACTGTGCGTGTTGTACCCTATGCTAATACTCCACTAATGTGCAGTAGCGACGGAAACAGTCCCTGATGCAGAGACCAGGTTGGCCAGGACAGGGGGGACAATAATAGTGGCGTCACGCCTATTTCCACGTTTTCTACAGACATGGCATCTTCTTTACGGTGATCTTTGGGTAGGGGTACCAGGGAGGACATGCGGGAAATGCCTCTCATGCAGTCGGCTTACTTCATTTTGATTGGGAAATTGGGCCACAGCACCTTCTGGATACGAAGGGCTGTGATGATCTCTTCCTGGAATTTTAGGAAGGATCCAGTTTGTCCAGACACTTTGTATAGTACGTAAGCGTTGAACAGAGACAATTGGAATGGGTAAGCAGACACTTTTTTTGTATCAGTGTCTGGCCTTACGGGCAATTAAGTACATCACCATCATCTGGTCGTTGAAGTCCACCCCTCCCATTTTAAGGTTGTATTCGTGGACACAGATGGGCTTCTCAACAACACCAGTCGCTGTAGCAATTTGGACTGCCGTGTCTATGTGAATGGAAGACAGAATGAAAACCTTCCATTTGTCCTTCGATCTCACTGCAAGCAATTTATTGGACCTCAAGCAGTCTCTCTCCCCCCGTCTAAGTCAGGCATCTACAAGCTGTTGGGGGAAGCCCCAGAGATTAGATTGCATGGTGCCATATGCGCCAATTCCTAATTGAAAAAAAATTAGTGTGTCATGCTTGTATAAAAATTGTCCACGTATAAATGGTACCCCTTTCAGAGTAAAGGTGACACCAAGTCCCAAACAATCTTGCGGCTACTCCCTATGTAGTCTGGGCAGTCGGGGGGCTCCACACTGCTATCTTTTTCCTCGTAAACCAGGAAACTATATGTATAGCCTATGTACATCTTGACCCCATATCTGGCACACTTGCTGAGGAGAAACTGTTTGAACACATGGCGGCCAGAAAATGTAATCAGGGACTCATCAATGCAGACATATTGATCGGAGATAAACAAGGCTGCAAATTGTTGGTTGAAGTTGTTTACTAGGGGCCGAATTTTATGGAGCCGATCATATTCAGGGTCACCCTGAGGACAACAGAGTTCATTGTCGTTGAAGTGCATGAACAGCAAGATTTGCTCGTATCGAGTCCCGGCAATGGCAGCAGAGAACATATGGTGAATTGGGTCAGTGGACCAATATGACCACAACTCACTCTTTTTAGTACTGCTTGTGAGGAGGGATAGGCCCAGAAAGGTTTTAAATTCGGCAGCCGTTATAGGTTTCTTTTTTAATAAAAAGGTAAAATGTTATAAACAGAGTAAACGGGTCAAAACATAGCCAGAGTTTGGTTACTGGAACGGATAGTCAGAGCAAGCCAGTGAAATATGAGTGCAGAGATCAGGGAGGTCAAACAAACAGAATGCAGGGTCAGGAGCCAGGAGGAGAGTCAGCCGAGCAGGGTCTTGAATCCAGGAACCAGAAGGGAACAAACAGGCAAAGTCTTCCACAGGAACTCACAGCAGAGATTTCTCCAGAGATGTTGACCAGGCGAAGGCGTCTGAGATCTGATCCAGGCAGTATATATAGCTAGGAGAGCTGGCTAACGAGCAGGATATGGACATCAGGTGAGACAGAGTGAAAGCTGAGACTGGCAATTAACCCTCAGCTGAGCAGCTTGCTCTGAGAAGAGAGGGCTGAGCCCAGCCCTGACAGTTTCAAGCCAAATTCTCTAGCAAAGGTCAAATTTGGATTTGCGGCAATAAATTGACCAGTGTATAAATTGATTTGGTCTACAAAGGATCTGTACAGATCTTCCGTGAAAAACAGCTCATAAGAGTCAAGGGAAGTAAAAATTGTTATTTCCACCTGAATTTCTGGGTTGGCCAGTGAATGGCGGAAGTACAGCCGCTACAGAGTGGTGGGCTGCCAATCAGGATTTTCAAGCGCATCAGGAAGGGCACTATGGGCTCTATGGGCCTGTGTTTGAATTCTTTGTAGCTGTGGGACAATACTTGTGCTCGCCACTGCACCAGCTTGAACTGCACTTATGGGACTCGCCATGTCACCAAGTGTTACTGCAGTGCTGGTTTGTCTACAACCAGGACGTACTAGGCTGCTGGTGCTTACCAGTTCACCAGAAGTTTGAGCGGCACTAGTACTGGCTCTCTGTGGTTTTTGCAACTCAGCAACAGAGCAACGGGGTTGTTTACGTCTGACCTTAGCAGGGACCTCTACTCCATTGTCAGATCTATCTGTCAGGGTGCTGCTTCTCTCTACAGGTTCATATAGTGAGCCTGAATCCATTTGTGATTCTGACAGTGAGGCTTCCCCTGCGCTCTCATCTGTCATGCTCAGTATCCTGTAGGTCTCTTAACTAGTGTACCTTCTGTTTGACATTTTGGCCACTAAATTTACAGGTATAGCTAGTGTGACTCACAGGTAAAAAAGCACCTGGTTGTCAGAGACTGCTTTAATTGCTACAAAAAAATTAACTGCTAGTGCTAGCAGGGATCAGGCGTGACCCTGCTAACGTTGCAGTTTTGTGTGTAAAGAAGAAAACGGCAGCACATCCAGGATACTTCACAATGCTTTATTGAACACCACAGTGACACCACAGGTACCAGCAATACAACCACATTCGTAGACGTGTTTCACACAAGGGATCTGTGCTTAATCAGTGATTATCAGTGATCTGTTATCCCGATGTGAGACTACAATTTGACATCACTGCTGGGAATACCTCCTCTGGGCCACCATAGACTGTTGAGCCTCAACTCAGAGTTCATACTGAGTCTACATTGAGGCTCATATACTGTTAATTATACAAACAGAAACTATATCTCCATCAAAGCTGAAGCATCAAAGCTGAAGTGTGATTGAACTGGGCGTTGACTCTTACACATTCATCCCTCTGTGAGTCACTCAGATAGCCTATAAGTTATCTGTTCTCTAGGAAACCATTGTGCTTATCAGTCAATTGACGTTTAAGATCCTATATTTTTTGTCCTTGTGGTTATATTTTTTGAAATGCAGAATATTAATCTAAGGAGGGATTCACCCTCTAGACATATGGATATACACTCAATCCCTTGGACACAAATAGTGCCAATATCCCAGAGGATATGAGAGGTGTATTTGGTTTTTAACTTTTGTATGTTATGTCAATGTGGTACCATTATTAGTTTTCATAGTTTTATCCTAATCTTTCAATAAATAAAATTTTAACCAGTTCAGATCCGCGCTATAGCCGAAATACGGCTACAGTGCAGATCTGAAATGGACTGTGGACGTCCATGGATGTCCACCCTTGTGCACGTTCCCGGCGTGCACTCACAGGCGGTGGCGTGCATGGCCGCCGCCGCTCGCTCCGTGTGCGTGGCCGCTGGTCGGGTGGACTTGATGTCCACTCGTGACCTACAATTGCCTGTCAGAGCTGCAGAACGGGGAACCGCCGATGTAAACACGGGGGTTCTCCAATCTGTGAGGGGGACATGACAGATCTACTGTCACTGGGATCAGTTAGATCTGTTATGTCCCTGCGAGCCCCACCCCCACACAGTTAGAACACATACAGGGAACACAGTTAACCCCTTCACTGCCCCCTTAGTGTTAACCCCTTCCCTGCCAATGACATTTATACAGTAATCAGTGGACATTTACATTTCTGATCACTGTATGACTGTCATTGGTCCCAAAAAAGTGTCAAAAATGTCCGACATGTCTGCCCCAATATCAAAGTCCCGATAAAAATCACAGATTGCCACCATTACTAGTAAAAAAAAAATAATAATTTTATCCATAAGTCAATTACCCTCGTTTATAGGCGCGATAGCTTTTGCGTAAACCAATCAATATACGCCGATTGCTAAAAAAAACTATGTAGAAGAATATATATAGGCCAAATCCGATGAATATTTTTTTTTATTTTTTTTTTTTTGGTTTGTATTATAGCTAAAAATTAAAAAATATTGTTCTTTTTTTGTTGTTTGTTTGTTTATAGCACAAAAAATAAAAACCGCAGAGGTGATCAAATACCACCAAAAGAAAGCTCATTTTGTGGGAAAAAAATTACAAAAATGTTGTTTGGGTACAACGTTGCACGACTGCGCAATCATCATTCAAATTGCGACAGTGCTGAAAGCCGAAAATTGGTCTGGGCCAGAGGGGGGTTTAAGTGCCCAGTAAGCAAGTAGTTAACTGATCCAGCAAGTTTATCCTCTATGTAGAAAATACATTTGAATGCGTCAACATATTTTGAGTAACAGAGAGTGGTATACCCCCACTCCCAATATCAACTTGGAAAGGGATTGTAAAAAACTCTTTGAATTAATTGATCAGGCACATCAGGATGGTTTGATTGACAAAGAGACGGTTGAATTCCTGAAAGTTGAACACCCAAAAACACCGGTGTTCTATGCACTTCCCAAAGTTCACAAATCTGGGAAAATTAGTGAATATATAGACAGGATTTTGCAGCCATTTGTTGCCAATCAATTCTCATTTGTAAAGGAAATGGCACATTTACTAACAATTCTACATGACTTGACATTACCGCCCAGTACCCTCTTGGTATGTAAAAGGAAGAAAAATGGGAGATGTTATTAGATCTGCAATCTGTCCCTTAAGATCGTTCTGTAATGCAGGATGAGAGATCATTCTGTAATCAGATCGTTCTGTAATGCAGGATGAGAGATCGTTCTGTAATCAGATTGTTCTGTAATGCAAGATGAGAGATCGTTCTGTAATCAGATCGTTCTGTAATGCAGGATGAGAGATCGTTCTGTAATCAGATCTTTCTGTAATGCAGGATGAGATGTTATAGATCTACAATCTGTCCCTCAAAGCAGTAGTAGTAATCTCTATCTAGTTATTATCACTGCAATCTGTCCCTCACAATCTGTCCCTCACAGCGCCGGCAGCATCCCCTCCCTACACTAACCTAAGAGCATGTGACATGCAGCACTGTGACTACAGCCTCATATAGAGGCTGGGTCACATGATGCACCGGCCAATCACAGCCATGCCATTAGTAGGCATGGCTGTGATGGCTTCTAGGGAAAACCAGCGCAACACTTGTTGATTGGCTGCCCTGCAGCTATTCAACATGCGTGCTAAAATACCAGAACCCAGAACCCAAACCTGAACGTTTTCTCAAACGTTCGGGTTCGGATTCAGGACACGGACACCCGAAAGTTTGGTACGAACCCGAACGTTACAGTTCGGGTTCGCTCAACTCTACTCACAACAGATGGATTGTAGAACTCTTGGAGTTCCTCCTTAAGAACAACAAATTCAAGTTCAGGGATCTTTTCTTTTGCCAGTCCCAAGGTACGGCGATGGGGATGAAATGTGCCCCGGGCCTATGCTAAAATCTACCTAGGGGACTGGGAAACATTGTTATTTGATGAGGAGGGGCATCGTCGGAGTGCCTGTCCAGGATTTTGTCCTGCACAGGTACATCAATGACATCCTAATGTTGTTTACAGGCTCAGAGGAGAAGCTAAATGAGTATGTAGGAACTTTGGACTGTAATCCCTACAATTTAAGATTTACATGTAACTAGGTAGGTGTAGTATTCCCTTTCTGGATTTGACCATAATGTTGACAGAGGAGGGTCAGGTTAAAACCAAATTATTCTGAGAGGAGACGACCACTACTAGTCTACTTCATGCAGGAAGCTATCACTCTAAATCCCTTATTAGGAACATACCAGTCGGCCAATACTTGAGGGCATGCCGCAATTGCTCGGATGAGGTTGATTTCAAGCTGGAGGCAGGAGTCATGAGAGATCGAATTTGTGATAGGGGGTATAATAAAAAATGGTTTGCAAGAGCCTATAATAGGGCCAGAGATAGCACACATGAATCCCTTATCTTCAAACAGGGAAGGGACCAAAAATGACATAGGCCCTCCCAGATTATGCCTACAATACACTCAGAGGGTGGACGGTGTGAGGGGCATTTGTTCCTCACATTGGCACCTTCTGACAGAAGATTCCTCTGTGGGCAAGTTTGTTTCATATCAACCACAAATGGTATACAGAAGGGCTTGCTCATTTTGACCTCCTGGTGCACAGTGATGTCACATGGAAACCAGCACAGTACTCAACGAGGACAGGTATGACTAGATGTGGGAGCTGGGAATTTTGCACTCATATAGTTGATGGCCATATTTTACAGCTGCCTACAGGTATGATTTTTAAATGCAGAAAGAAGGCCACCTGTGATACTTTGGGAGCAGTGTATGTCATTTTGTGGTCCTGTGGATCGTTCTATATAGGGAAGACTATTAGACTGGTACAGAAGCGATTCCAGGAGCACATTTATGAGATAGAAACAAATCATTTCAAAGCACTGGCAAGACGTGTTTGTCTACAACACAATAGGGATACCAGTTGCTTAAAGTGTTAGGTTCTGAAGGTAATACCCCAAGACCTAAGGGGGCAATTTTGATCGGAGAGTTCTCCAGTGTGAAACCAGATGGATCTGGGAACTGGGGGCTACAAAAATGCCAGGTCTGAATGAAAGCCTGAGTTTTGTTCACTTTCTTGAGTACAAAATATGCGAACAGGGTCCAGAGATTCCTCTCTTTCTTTCTCTTTTTTTTTCAGTACTTGCTGGATCAGTATTATTTTTTATTTTTAATTGTACAGAAAGGTTTTAAGACATTATGGTACCTTTTTGGGATCTTTCACTGCTCTGTGTCACTCTAGCTCCTCACGCGGTTTCCATTTGACGCACCTACACATGATAGCGGCCATTTATAGGGCTGGAGGAGACACATGGCGGTGACAGGCGGGAACACCAATCCACCTCCAATCCTGGATCACCAAGAAAAAGCCTTAAAAGATGGGATCCACATACATATATACACCAAGTTACCATGTTATGGACTGAAGGAGCGCCCTGTATACAAAGGGAGTTGATAATTATACTTTACCTATGAGAATTGAGTACATTGACTGTGTGATGGACAATAGAGTTCATATAGAGAGCCCTGTGCATTTATTCACTAGTTGGATGCCTATACAGCATAAATGGATATGGCAATATTGACAAATATCTAAAGAACTGAATGCAATCTATGGTGTGAGGGATGGTCCCAGAATATTAGTCACAGCGGTCTGTTATCCCGATGTAAGTCTGCAATTTGACATCACTGCTGGGAATACTTCCTCTTGACCACCATAGACTGTTGAGCTTCAACTCAGAGTTCATACTGAGTCTACATTGAGGGTCATATACTGTGGATTATACAAACAGGAATTATATGTTCATCAAAGCTAAACTGTGATTGAATTGGGTGTTGACTCCTACACATTGATCCCTCTGTGGGTCCCTCAAACAGTCTATAAGTTATCCGTTCTCTAGGAAACCATTGTGCTTATCGGTCAATTTACTTTTAGGATCCTATATTTTTTGTCCTTTTGGATATATTTTTTGAACCACAGAATATTGATCTAAGGAGGGATTCACCCTCTAGACATACGGATATTGTGACGGTATGTGAGGCATAGTGGTAGACGGACGCTACCTGTCGCCTTGTATGCGTTCGTTTGGACTCGATTAAACTGAGTCCAGTCCGGATTTTACCGTGACAGGGCTGGTTCTGGTCCGGAGTTTGTGTTCCACTGGAGTCCACCAGCAGGTGGCTTAAATAATCAGAAAGAGATCTCACTTGGGCTCTGACCTGAAAGGGGGATCTGAGGGAGCTTTGTGTCTGTTTGGACTTTGAAAAGACAAGGTTTGCATTTTGGCTTATGTTTTGTGGTGTCGGGGCCAGCACCACACCATATAGTGAAGAATCTTTACTGTTTAGTTTAGCGTCGGACTTATTTTCTGTTTTGTTCGTTTTTAACCTGCAAACCTGTTTTTGTAAATAAACCTGGTAAGCTGTCAGATTTTAAAGAAAGTTGCCTGCACGATGACTATTTTCCTCAGGAAAGATGATCCTCACAAGCTAATCTCCCACAATATACACTCAATCCCTTGGGCACGGATGGTGCCAATATCCCAGAGGATATGAGAGGTGGATTTGGTTTTTAACATTTGTATGTTACGTCAATGTGGTACCATTATTTATATACATGTATTTTCATAGTTTTGTCCTAATTTTTCAATAAATACAATTTTAATTGATCCAGTAAGTTTATCCTCTATGTATTAGGTATGGTATGAGTTAAAATCAGTTTTTTTTATCTCACTTGTTCCACAGGCCAGAGGATTACATAAAACCACCATAACATTGTATATTTTCTGAAAGCAGACACCCTAGAGAATTAAATATTGGTAGTTATAATTTTTTGTGTCACACAGTATTACCGCAGAGGTCTTGGAAATGCAAAATATCAGTTAAAAATACACCAAAGTAATTTTAGGACACATACGCAATAAAATACCCCATTTTTGGTAAAATATAAAAGACAAGGTTGCATTGAGTAAATAATTAACCAACATGTCAAGCTTAAAATTTATGTGCACCTGTGAAATGGTGACAAACTTCATAACCCTATATTTATTATAGGTGACGCTTTAAAATACTTAAAATATGGAGGGTGTCTGGTGCTAGAAATATTTCTCTCACTCTGGCATGTGCGGCGATATGTGCATTGCAATCACCCTTTTTATGCGTGTCCCCATAGCGTTAATATATGTTTATATGTGCATATATGTGTTGGTGGGGGGGCTCAAAATATTTTTGGGGGGAGATTTTATGTGCTTGGGTGTAAGTTTAATTTTTTATAATATAACCACTTTAATACCGGGCAATTTTACCCCCTTCCTGCCCAAGCCAATTTTCAGTTTTAAGGTGTTATCGCACTTTGAATGGCAATTCCGCGGTCATGCAACACTGTACCCATACGAAATTTTTATCATATTTGTCACACAACTAGAGCTTTCTTTTTTGGTGGTATTTAATTACCACTAAGATTTTTATTTTTTGCTAAATAAACAATAAAGTTTGAAAATTTTGAAAAAAGCGATACACTGATCAGTTATATGATGTCCAGTCAGAAGGAGGAAAGGCCTGTCCACCCTATAACAGATTGATGGCTGGTGGGAAGGTGTTAAAAAAATATTTTGATCAACTTTTTATTTTCATCACATAAGGGACAAAAGCTACCCTATGTGATGATTTTTTGGTGACAGGTTCTCTTTTGGGAGACATTCTGGGTCTAAAAGTCCCTAAATGTTTCCCCCGTGCTTCACTGAATGTAATGCATCGCACACTGACTGCAAACTGACATGCGGGCTCGGAAGCAGATGCTATGTCGGTCCCAGGCCCACAGATGGGCTAACAGAGCCCGGGATACATGGCGGGAGGGCACATGTTACCGGGGTATGTGAAAGCATTCAGGTGGCTGCACAGCCAACAAAACACTTCCATCTGGCAGGTATGAGTCAGCTTATCAGATATACATGCACAACTTGTGTAAACCCCCCTCCCCCTCCCCGCTGTCAGGTCCGTAAGACATACTGACTTGACAGCAAAAGGATTAAACCCTAACTCTGATGGGGGGAATTTTTTAGGCTTCCATATCCTGTCACACATGCCATATGGAATAGGGCAGAGTTGGCACTCATTAAAATGAAAATCATGATCACTGTCTTTATATAACATTTACAGTTGTTGACATCAATTTGATCATGTTACGTAAAGGTCAACTGGGTAAGGTAATCGGGTGTTGAATCAACAATTAATATCTGACCACTGTGTTAGATGTATGGTGAGCTTTAATCTTTAGAAAATTGTTGCAAATTTTTTTTTTAGTTTTGGATGTGCAAGAGAGTTAGGTCCTTTGTCAGGTTTGTACTGCTGTAAGTTGGTAATCATACCCTACATGTCATGTCCCAGTAAAATGGTATCACAGTGACAAGAGGTGATGGAAAATCTCTCCCAAAAAGACAAAATATTTTTTTTTTCAATTGGAGGAAGGGTTAGAATATTCATTTCTGGGGTCACAGAGCCAGAAGAAGGTGGAAAATCTCCCCAGAAATGACACTGACAGCAATAAAGAAGTGCAAGTAGTAAAAAGGAGATATACAGCCAAAGCTCGTTTGGCTGTACTTCTGTGGATCACAGGAGTGCAGTTCATTCTGCACTCCTGTGACTCATCTGAATGTCTGAAGCCTGCTGTCAGCTGACGTCACAGCCAGTCCAGGCTGGATAAAGATTGCAACCATAAGATCGGAATCCACCCAGGAACCTGGACCGGCACCTTGCTCAGCTGCTCAGCAGGCCACAAAGAGCCTGAGCCAGCCACTCATGCCCCCTCCACAGCCCAGTGCTCCAGTGAGCATGGTTGAGGGGGGGGCAGAGCAGACAGTGGTGACTTCACCAGCTCTCTGCTCACGGAGCACTGAGAACCAAGTGATCAGTGGTCTATGATGACTCAGTTCTCAGTTTTAGCGCTGCCGAGGGACAGATGCATCCACCTAAGTAAGTATGATTTATAAAAAAAAAAAACCATACTTCTCTTTTAACTACTCTGTCTGAAACAAAAAACAAGTTTTGGTTGGTGTTATGAATTAAGTTAGTTGTATCCAACTCAATGTGATGTCAAGTTTATCATTCACCAGTTTCAGATTGCTTCTCATTGTGTCATGAATTGTAAAAGTATAATATTTTATAGCCAAAAGTTTCTTAAACCTTTGCTTAATGTAAACCTGTCACAAACCGAGGCAATAAGGACTGAAAATATTATGACAACATGAATAAGCGGCAAATACCTTCATTGAAAGCCACATGCCAAATATAGACAGATTTACCTATGTACAAGCTTAACTTTTCTTGTAAAATGTCAAGTATGACCTAGCCCTTCCCACCCCCTGTGACATATGCTTTAAGCAAACTAATTAAGAAATGTTATATCAAAAAAAATAATAATATGTGTTCATCATTATATTTTTATATGTATCAACAACTTCATATTCTCCCAATTCACTGCATTTGTTCATACTGATAACATCTGTTGTTGATTGTTGATTAGAATTATTTTCTGTTTAATCTGCTATCTGTCAGTTTATCATTATCTTGCAATGATTTATTATTATTATTATTATTATTTATTATAATTATTTATTATTTGCAAACAAAATGAAATGATTATTTTGAAAGGTCCTAGAATGTTTGTTGTATCAAGCAAAAGAAGTGCCTTGCCTGGCCAGACTTATATTTTCTCAAACATATAGATTTAAAGTGTTACTAAACCCACAACAGTAAAATCAGTCTGTATATGCAGCATAACATGCTTGTTATACTCACTGTGGAACTTAAGGGATTAATCCTCAGCATTGTGTAAAAAATGATGTTTTATCCTGTATGGATAGATACTTCCCTCCTGCACTGTCAATCTGGGCAAGGCCATATAATACACAGCAGAGTGGTAAAGCTGCATGTGCTCAGTTTGGTCTCTTATGCTAGATAGAACATTTCCTGTTTCAGTTGAACTGTTCAGGTCACATGATATTGACATTACACATGTGGGCATGTATACAGGCTGTAGTGGAAAACTCATCCTACAGGAACACACATCTATGGCAAACGGTGCAGGTTATCAGGAAACCATGGTATACAGATCATCCCAAAATGTATATACTGGCAGTATTTTAATGTAAAAAGTAGATTTATAAGCTGTGGGCACTGCGGGGGGCAGATGAACTATTTTCATATTACTGGGCTTAGTAACACTTTAAGCCATCTAGTATATCATGTACAATCCCCAAGCTTGTTTCAAACCTACCCTGATCTTCTGATTTCTTTCTGTAAAAAATTAATGTAGAATGTACTATAAAGAGTGCAATTGTGCTGCAAGATCTGAAATTTTATGCTTTCCTAAGTGATCATTAGTATACAGATTTTCAGAGAGATAAGCTGGCACTTAGCATCATGCCGCTAGCAATTTCTAATTAATTTTGTTCTGTTCTGACATTTCTGAAAAAGGTTCAGCATTATAGGTCAACTTTCTCTACAACATATTTTATCTTCTTTAATCTTTGTATACTCTTTAACTTCATCAGAAACACTAATATGCAAAGCAAACGCCTGCTCCTGTGCTGAGTTTTACTGTTCACTGCATGTAAAATGCATTCACAAAATACTATATTCTTCAGTGACAGAATGCATGTTAAATTGTGTAAAGTCTGTAATGCCCCTTACACACGGGACGACGATCGCATTCAACAGGTCGTACTCACGACCGTTGTATGCGATATCGATCGTTTGTATGCGCGATTTGGACAGTCGAACATACGATGGTCGTACAAGGGAGTTGTATGAACAGACTGGAAAACATGGTCGTACCGACAAGCTCTCATACGACCGTTGTATCGTGTGTACAGAGCAGTTGATACAACAAGTTGTATTGTGCAAAACACGCATGCTCCAAAGTCAGGAATGGCTGGATGCTAATTACATGCACCTGAACGTTCTTTCCCCGGACGTATGATTGTGTAGTGCAGTCAGTATGCTGCATACAACAGCCAACATACGATTCAACACGGTCGTACGTACGATCGTCGTCCCGTGTGTACGAGGCTTAAATGGTGCAGAGGTGGACTGGCTAAAAATTTGACCCAAATTGAAAAAAGGGTATTATTTATATGTAAGTTTTAAATTTACCTGGCTATAAAAATAAAAATGTAAAAAGTATTTTTTGCTAGTTACTGTAAATATGAAATAGTGTGCATAAATATTTTGTATTTTCACAGACATCCAGTTGGTAGAGCATTTCAAACTACTTACTGTTCAAAAAATGCTCTAAAGTTCAAGCCAAAATTTACACACACATAAGTTAACCTCTTCGCACCTGTGCTACAGTGCTGACCTAAATTGCTGGGAGGGCATCCATGTACAGTATCTCACAAAAGTGAGTACACCCCTCACATTTTTGTAAATATTTTATTATATCTTTTCATGTGACAACACTGAAGAAATGACACTTTGCTACAATGTAAAGTAGTGAGTGCACAGCTTGTATAACAGTTTAAATTTGCTGTCCCCTCAAAATAACTCAACACACAGCCATGTCTAAACCGCTGGCAACAAAAGTGAGTACACCCTTAAGTGAAAGATGTTCAAATTTGGCCAAATTAGCCATTCTCCCTCCCCAGTGTCATGTGACTTGCTAGTGTTACAAGGTCTCAGGTGTGAATGGGGAGCAGGTGTGTTAAATTTGGTGTTATTGCTCTCACTCTCTCATACTGGTCACTGGAAGTTCAACATGGCACCTCATGGCAATGAACTCTCTGAGGATCTGAAAAAAAAGAATTGTTGCTCTACATAAATATGGCCTAGGCTATAAGAAGATTGCCTAGACCCTGAAACTGAGCTACAGCACAGAGGCCAAGACCATACAGCGGTTTAACAGGACAGGAGGTTCCACTCAGAACAGGCCTCGCCATGGTAGACCAAAGAAGTTGAGTGCACGTGCTCAGCATCATATCCAGAGGTTGTCTTTGGGAAATAGACATATGAGTGCTGCCAGCATTGCTGCAGAGGTTAAAGGGGTGCGGGGTCAGCCTGTCAGTGCTCAGACCATATGCCGCACACTGCATTAAATTGGTCTGCATGGCTGTCATCCCAGAAGGAAGCCTCTTCTAAAGATGATGCACAAGAAAGCCTGCAAACAATTTGCTGAAAACAAGCAGACTAAGGGCATGGATTACTGGAACCATGTCCTGTGGTCTGATGAGACCAAGATAAAATTATTTGGCTCAGATGGTGTCAAGCATGTGTGGCGGCAACCAGGTGAGGAGTGCAAAGACAAGTGTCTCTTGACTGCAGTCAAGCATGGTGGTGGGAGTGTCATGCTCTGGGGCTGCATGAGTGCTACTGGCACTGAGGAACTACAGTTCATTGAAGGAACCATGAATGCCAACATGCACTGTGACATACTGAAGCAGAGACTGATCCCCTCCCTTCCAAGACTGGGCCACAGGGCAGTATGTCAACATGATAACGACCCCAAATACACATCCAAGACAACCACTGCCTTGCTAAAGAATCTGAGGGTAAAGGTGATGGACTGGCCAAGCATGTCTCCAGACCTAAACCCTATTGAGCATCTGTGGGGCATCCTCAAATTGAAGAATGAGGAGTGCAAGGTATCTAACATCCACCAGATCAGTGATATTGTCATGGAGGAGTGGAAGAGGACTCCAGTGGCAACCTGTGAAGGTCTGGTGAAAGGGTTAAGGCAGTGCTGGAAAATAATGGTGGCCACACAAAATATTGATATTTTGGGCCCAATTTTGGCATTTTCACTCAGGGGTGTACTCAATTTTGTTGCCAGTGGTTTAGACATTGATGGCTGTGTGTTGAGTTATTTTGAGGTGACAGTAAATTTACACTGTGATACAAGCTGTACAGTCACTACTTTACATTTTAGCAAAGTGTTATTTCTTCAGTGTTGTCACATGAAAAAGATATAATGAAATATTTACAAAAATGTGAGGGGTGTACTCACTCTTGTGAGATACAGTACTTCCTCCTGAGCGTGTGCTGCCTGCGGCGTGGGTGGCTCACTCTGTGATCAGCGAGTCAATGAGACTTGGCTGATCACAGATCAGAGTAAGGAGTTGATCCCGGCCCCTTACCACGTGATCAGCTGTCAGCCAATGACAGCTGATCACGTGATGTAAACAGAAGTTGGTAATCTGCTTTTTTTCCCCTCATGCTGACAGCGTGAGGAGAAAAAAAGCTGATTACCTGCTTGTGTAAATGGGACATTTCCCGCGCTCGGACAACCACTGCTGCTAAGCAGTACCCATCAGTGTCACCTACCAGTGCCCACCAGTGCCACCTATCAATGCCCACCAGTGCCACCTACCAGTGCCCACCAGTGTCACCTATCAATGCTCATCAGTGCCAACCTATCAGTGCCCATCAGTGCTGCAAATCAGTGCCCATCAGTGCCTCATCATCAGTGCCACCTATCAGTGCTGCCTATCAGTGTCACCTACCAGTGCCTATCAGTGCCCATCAGTGCCACCAATCAGTGCACATTAGTGCCACCTACCAGTGCCCTTCAGTGCTGCCAATCAGTGCCCATCAGTGCCGCCTATAAGTGTCCATCAATGCCACCTATCAGTGCCACCTGTCAGTGCCCATCAGTACCACCTATCAGTGCAGCCTCATCAGTGCCTCCTGATTAGTGCCCACCAGTGCCACCTCATCAGTGCCCATCAGTGCCACCTATCGGAGCCCATCAGTGCCACCTTATCAGTGCCTATCAGTGCAGCCTATCAGTGCCCATGAATGCAGACTCATTAGTGCAATCAATGAAGATCAATGAAGGAGAAAAATTACTTGTTTGCAAAATTTTATAACAAATTATGAAAATTGTTTGTTTGGTTTTTTTTTTCAAAATTTTTAAGCTACAGTGTAGCATGAATGTGCAATTGTCATTCAATGAGTGCAAGCGCTGAAAGCCAAAAATTGGCCTGGGCAGGAAGGGGTTGCCCAGTATACAAGTGGTTAATAACTCATAGGATTAACTCTTCTCACTCTCTTCCTTTTCTTCAATTCAGGAAGGTTTCTGGTCGTCCCAAACGCCTTCCATTTAAGGATTATGGAGGCCACTGTGCTCTTAGGAACCTTAAGTGCAGCAGAAATTTTTTTGTAACCTTGGCCAGATTTGTGCCTTGCCACAATTCTGTCTCTGAGCTCTTCAGGCAGTTCCTTTGACCTCATGATTCTCATTTGCTCTGACATGCACTGTGAGCTGTAAGGTCTTATATAGACAGGTGTGTGGCTTTCCTAATCAAGTCCAATCAGTATAATCAAACACAGCTGGACTCAAATGAAGGTGTAGAACCATCTCAAGGATGATCAGAAGAAATGGACAGCACCTGAGTTAAATATATGAGTGTCACAGCAAAGGGTCTGAATACTTAGGACCATGTGATATTTCAGTTTTTCTTTTTTAATAAATCTGCAAAAATGTCAACAATTCTGTGTTTCTCTGTCAATATGGGGTGCTGTGTGTACATTAATGAGGGGAAAAAATTAACTTTTAGCAAATGGCTGCAATATAACAAAGAGTGAAAAATGTAAGGGGGTCTGAATACTTTCCGTACCCACTGTATATATAAAAAAAATGCAAATTTGGCTTACTTATCCCTCAAGAACATGCTTATAAAGGAGCCATATTTGGAAGACTTCAACTTCAGATCTATACTGATTTATTTTGATAATTCTATCATATTATTGCCAATATTTATTGAGCATTTTACATACTGTACAGGGCCTTAGAATTCTAACCACTTCAAATCCGGACACTTTCATCCCCTTCCCCTTTCAGTGCCCCTGTCCATCTGTGCTAATGCTCAAAAGCGAACACATACTTTGGTCCCACAAGCATATGTAAATGGTGATTGCACCACACACCACACATGTGAGGTATCGTCGTGAACATCAGATCGAGAGCAATAATTATAGCACCAGACCTACTGTGTAACTCTAAAATGGTAACTTGTAAAGACTTTTAAAACATTGCCTATGGAGATATTTTAGTACCATAGTATGTCGCCACTCCACAGGAACGTGCAATTTTAAAGTGTGACATATTAGGGGTCTATTTACTCGACATAACATCATCTTTTATATTTTACCAAACAATAGGGTATTAGAGTGGATATAGAAAAGAATCACACCCCCCCCCTTTAAAAATATTTAACCACTTCAGCTCCAGAAGGATTTCCCACATTAGGACCACAGCACTTTATTCAATTTAAAGCGCTGCTTTAACTGGTAATTGCACGGTCATGCAATGCTGTACCCAAACGAAATTTGCGTCATTTTTTTCCCACAAATGTAGCTTTCTTTTGGTGGTATGTGTTCACCTCTGCACTTTTTATTTTTTGCGATATAAGCAAAAAAAGAATGAAAATTATGAAAAAAATGAAATTTTCTACTTTTTGTTATTAGAAAAAAATAAAATATACTAAATTTTAGTCAAACGTTTTTGCCAAAATGCATTCAGCCACATGTCTCAGGTAAAAAAAAAAGTAAATTAGTGTATATTTATTGGTTTGCGCAAAAGTTATAGCGTCTACGAATTAGGATACATTTTCGGGAATTTACGCAGCTTTTATTTTATGACTGCCTATCTTATTTCCTGAGGTGCTTTAATGTAAGGGCAGTACAACACCCCCCCCCCAAATGACCCCATTTTGGAAAGTAGACACCCTAAGGAATTAGCTGAGAGGCATGTTGAGCCCAAAAATTAAGTGATTGAAAAATGACAAAAAAAAAGTTGTCACTGAAATTATATATTGCTCAAACATGGCTTGGGTATATGTGGAATTACACCCCAAAATACATTCTGCTGCTACCACATGTGTGAGACCTTTTGGTGGTCTAGCCATGTATAGGACCCCGAAAACCAATCACTGCCTTCATACTTTCTAAGGGCATAAAATGGTGATTTTACTTCTCGCTCCCTATCACAATTTTGGAGGCCATAGAATGCCCAGATAGTACAACCCCCCCCCCCCCCC
>BLSH010504313.1:74546-100848 GCA_018402905.1 Glandirana rugosa
TCAGATCTCCGACATTACTTTCGTTTTACGTCCAAGTTGTTTTGTGACTGTGTTTTCCCACAAAGACAAGAACTAAAAAAAGAACCGTACAACCACAATATAGAAAGTGAGTCTACATCTCAACTCGCTTGTGGCCCTGCAAGCCCAAGACGACCAGGCAGGCTTGAAGCCCTGTTTCAGGCCCAGGCCCAGGCCTGCCTTGGGCTTGCTAGCGTGCCTGTTGCTTGGGGTAACTTTAGTTACCCCTGGGCTTGAAAATCCGTGTTTTTACCGACATCGTTTCAGGACCTTTCGGGGTCTCCCGACGTTTTCCTTCATTTTACCCCCATTCCCATTGATTTCAATGGGGTTCGTTGTCCGTGCGATCGTTCGGGTTCCGTCCGGACCCGGACCCGGACTTTGTCCCGAAGTTCGGACGGACCAGCAGAACCCGAACGTCCCGGTGTTCGCTCAACTCTACATCTGAGTGAAAGATATAACACCAACATGCCAAGAAAAAAATCAAGAACAGAAACACCCTTTTGTGTCAGTGTTTTGTTGAACCTGCATTTTGCTTTCATTACAGCCTCTAGACTGTTGGGATGTGTCTCTACAAACTTTGCACATCTAGACTTTGTAATATTTGCCCACTTTTCTTTGCAGAACTGCTCAAGTTCAGTTAAATTTGATGGTGACCATTTGTGGACTGCAGTCTTCAAGTCATTCCATAGATTTTAGATGGGGTTTAAGTCTGGGCTCTGACTAGGCCATGCAAGACATTTACCTTCTCCTTCAACCACTGTGTGGTCATTTTTGCTGTGTGCTTCGGGTTAGTGCCATGTTGGAAGTTAAACCTTCTTCCCATTGACAACTTTCTGGCAGAGGGCAGCAGATTTTCCTTTAGGAATTTGATGGTATTTTGCCCCATCCATATTTCCTTCTTTCCTGACAAGTGCTCCAGGCCCTGCTGCAGAGAAACACCCCCATAACAGGATATGACCACCTCCATGCTTTACTGTAGGAATGGTGTTAGTGGATGGTGAGCTGTATCGAAATTCCACCAGACATATAATTTGGTGTTGAGGTCAAATAATTCAACCTTAGTCTCATCTGACCATAACACCCTTTTCCATGTGGCCTCAGAATCTTGAAGGTGACTTTTGGCAGAGCTCGGTAGTTACTGCATGTGGCCTTTCATGAGGAGTGGCTTTTTTCTTGCAACCCTCCCATACAAGCCACATTTGTGGAGAATTTGTGATATTGTTGTCACATGCATACAATGACCACTCCTTGTCATGAATTCCTGCAATTGCTTCAGAGTTGCTGTAGGCCACTTGGTAGCCTCTCTGACCAGTTTCATTTTGGCTCCCTTCCAGCCTCCCTTCAGCATATCATCCTGAGACCAAGGGCCAAACAGAAAGGACTAATCAGACTCTAGAGAAGATGGTATATTGTCTAATGGCCAATGATGACGTAGAGTGGGTCAACATCTTTCTGTGGGCAGAGTTTGCCTTTAATAATTGTGCCAGCACGTCCACAGGAACCTCTCCTTTCTTCTGTGTTTATGGGTTGCATCCTCGTGTGATCTTTGATCTTCCACTCTGCGATGTTCCAGGTGCCAACACTACGATTGAAAATTTCTCCAAAATCTGGTCCGATGTTAATTGTACTATTTCTCGCTCTGTGCAGGCTTTTAAGAGAATGGCTGACAAGAGGCGCTCAAAGGCACAAGGATATAAAGTTGGTGACAAAGTGTGGCTATTGTCTAGGAATCTGTCCCTGCATGTACCATCCAAAAAACTTGGCCAATAATTCATTAGGCCCTATGAAATTTCAGAGGTTGTTAATACTGTGGTCTATAGATTAAAGCCTCCCCCATCTATGCATATTCCAAATGCCTTTCATGTTTCATTGTTGAAGCCTGTTCATTCCAGCCTCCAAGTAAATGAACCAGAACCTGTGGACGTTTTGGACAGTTAGTAATATGAAAAGGCATATATTCTTGATTCCAGACCAATACGCAATTCCTTAAAATATCTTGTTCATTGGAAAGGTTTCAGCCCAGAGGATCGATCTTGGGTCCCAGCTCATGATCTTCATGCTGACCGACTTAAGAAGAGGTTCCATCTTTGTTATCCAAGTAAGCCTGGGGGTGCAGGAGCAACCCCTCGAGGAAGGGGGGGTTACTGTCAGTACGAGGATCCCTTTAAGACCCAGCAAAACTTACCTGACACAGCCTTTGCCTGGGAAACAACAGTTATTGGCCAGCTCACCTTTAAATCACCTGTATCAGCATACCACCAGTGCTCGTGATAGCAGTGTTACCTTGGGTGCTCCTGCTTGACCCAGCTGATATCTGCTCTGTATATATCGTGTATGACCCAGCAAGTTTTGACCCTGCTTTGCTCGCTTCTGATTCGGTACCGTTTGGACTCTGATCTACCTGTGTATGACCCAGCTTGTCTACACTATGCTTTACCTGATTCTACTGTAGTGCAGGCTCAGCAGTACTACTTGACTGCCCAGCCAACCTCCTGTTACATCTGCAGCTGTGACCCACAAGCACCAGCCAACCTGCTTTTACTTCTGCACCGGTGTACCACAAGCACCAGCCAACCTCCTGTTACATCTGCAGCGGTGACACAAGCACCATCCAACCTCTACCTTCATCTGCAGTGGTGAACTACAAGTTCCAGCTGACCTACTGTGCTTAGACTTGCTCAGGGTATGTGCTCTTGTTTATTGAACTCTGCATAATCAACACATCTAAACTGTTACCTGCTATCTGCTCCTAGCCTGACACAGTGCAAGGGGAAACTCTGTGAATGTTGATGTAAGGAGGAACTCTACAAACTCTAATGTAAGGGAGCTCTGGTGATCAGATACCCCCATACATCAGAGTTCCTCTTTACACCAGAGTCCTCAGCATTCCCTCTACAACAGGGGTGACAGTAGCAGCATTCCACTTTACATAAGGGTCTACAGTGTTCCCCTTTACACCATCGTCCACAGAGTTCCCTCTTGCACTGTAAGGGAGAACTCTGTGGACTCTGATATAATGAGGGCTCTGGGAACTCTGATGTAAGGGGATAATTCTAATATAATGGGAAATAATGTGGACTCTGATGTAAAGGGTAACACTGTGGACTCTGATGTAAAGGGAACTCTGTGGACTCTGATGTAAGGGGGCGGCACTTGGAATTCTTATGTAAGGGGGGAATCTAATGTAAGAAGGATTGCTGTGGACCATGATGTAAGGAGAAAGATTGAGGACTCTGATGTAAAGAAGAACATTGTGGACCCTGATGTAAGGAGAGAATACAGCGGGCTTTGATTTAGAGAAGAAATCTTCGGACTCTGAAATAAAGGGTAACTCTGATGTAAAGGGGAGTCTGTGGACTTTGATTTAGGGGGAACTCTGCAGATTACCATGTAAGGGAGAACTCAGTGGATTCTGAAGTAAGGGGGAACTCTGTGGATTCTGATGTAAGGGGGAAATCTGTGGACTCTGATGTAAGAGTGAACACTGTGGATTTTGATGTAAGGAGTGAACGCTGTGGACTCTGAAGTTAGGAGGAAATGCTGGATGCCTGTTTTAAGTGGGAACTCCGATGTAAGGGAGCACTCTGGTGTAAGGGGGAACACTGGGGACTCTGATGTAAGGGGGAATGGCAAACTCTGATGTAAGGGGGAACCCGGATGTAAGGAGGCAATAGGGGAATGCTGGGGACTTTGATTTAAGGGGGACTCTAATGTGAACAGAGGGTTCATCTTGACTGCTGCACTCTATATGTTGTTTTGAATGTTGTTACTTGCTTCTAACTGCTGCACTCTATACATTGTGTTGTACAAGGTGTCAACAAGGTGTTCATTGTCTCAACATTTGCTGATTTTAATGAAGTTCCTCTTTAAAGTATGCTCAGTCAGACACAATTTTATCATTTATGTGTGCATAAAAGCATATGTAAAGGAACCAGTTAATATATAAAAAAAAACATTTGTCCTGGGGTTTATGTGTGTCTGTGAGGCTGTCAGTTGTGGTACAGTAACTAGGAATATTTTGTGTTTACAAGGACTGTTGTGTGTGCAGTGTATATAGCGACTAGGTACAGATGCTGTTTATTGATCCCCTTTAAGCCCTTCCCAATCTGTCCATGCTCATCATTAGTCATGGTAGGCTATGCATATCACAGGGGTATGCAACCCTGCCTCTCAGTAAGGTGTTTCTGCTCAGAGGAAGTACAGACACACTCTAGCAGTGCCTGCATTTGTAATAAGCAAATATAGCTGCTCTATGTTTAAATATATTGCAAGGTTTCTAAAAGCTGTTGCCTAAAGCTGTGTAAATGTTTTTCTTAACTTTTTACTTGTACAGTGATAGTGTTTTCTATGAACTTATCTGTCTTTAAGAAGCTGAAATTACATTTGGGGAAAGGTTGTGTTTTGTTAAAGTCTTGGTTGGGTTTTATTTTCTGCTATGTGATCAATTTGCTTTTTTTTTTCTTAGCATGTAAAGAAAAGTTTTACATAGTGCCCCTTATGAATGCTTGAAAATATATAGTAATCTGTTTCATTTGCGTTGTTTACTTTAAAGAATTGTTTCAACGCCTTTGATATTTGATGTGCATAGTTCTGGGTATGCTATTAGAAAGGTATTGAGCTGCCAAAAGGAGCTTGGGTTGCCATTATTTCATTCTGTGACTCTTATTGCTACAGAATCATGGTGTGACCATAAAATAGTTTCTTTACTAGAGAATATTATTTGTTGTAATGACTATTTGTCAGCAAGTATCATAACAATTCGAGAATACATTTGATGTGCCACTGAAAAATAAGTGTAATTGTGTTTGGAGCCATGTTGGCACCTTCAAATGTCAAACAGGTCATGGCTATGAAAAACAACTTTTTAAACAGTTAGCATTTTTCCTATTTGGTGCCGTGGAGTCCATAAAAAAGGTCACCCACTGTGTAAAATCTCCACCTTTAAACAGTAGCCCTTGGCCTAGTTTTGATGGCTTTGTTGAGGAATCTTACCTATCTGACATTGGAAGCATATATATTTACCAAAGTACAAAGCATGTTATTATTCCTACAAATCAAAATGAGATAGCGGCCCTAAGTATCTTCCACGCCATGAATATATTGCAAAAAGATTGTGGAGCAAATTACAGTTGTAATGCTTTTTTCAGAGTTTGCTTTTAAGATGTGAGGAAAATGTTTAAAGTTCAATCTAGGTAGTTTGGATGAGGCAAAATGTTATTGCTGCACAAAAAGAATGGCTCCTTACAGGGAGCTGGATTCTCTCAGCAGTGTTGATCATTTATAGAGGCTATTGAGCCCTCTGGCAATATTAAAATGGTGTAGCAGAGCGAATACAAAGGAGATGGAGAGAGTGCCTTCTTTTTCCCAGTGTACCAAGTACAGATAGCATGCTGACAGCAGTCCTGAAAAGGTGGGGAAAAAAAAGAAATATTGCCCCAAAGTGAGGACTCTCTTACACTTGTGTTGTCTGTAGAAAGCAAACTGGGTGGATCACTTTTCGCGGAGCAGCAAGGGGCAACTGACAGCCATCCAGGAGGTCATAATGTGAATTTTCAGCAACATATATAAAACAAATCAGCAAAAATGTAATCAAATTTAAATTGTCAATTTGCTCATTCATAGTTACTACTCGGATTTAGAAAATGTATATTTTGAACTTGAACTACTATAGCTGTATATATTGTATTCCTGACTGTATATACAAAACCATATTACCAGTTTAAAAGCATACAGTGCATTCGGAAAGTATGCAAAGCCTTTCACTTTTTCCACATTTTCCAAAAAATTCATTATTTTCCTCAAAATTCTACAAACAATACCCCATAATGACAATGTGAAAGAAGTTTGTTTGAAATCTTTGCAAATTTATTAAAAATCAAAAACGAAAAAAAACAATCGTACATAAATATTGTACATAAATATTCACAGCCTTTCAATACTTTGTTGAAGCATCTGTGGCACCAATTAACCCCCTCAAGTCTTTTTGAGTATGATGCTACAAGCTTGGCATACCTGTTTTTGGGCAGTTTCTCCCATTCTTCTTTGCTGGACCTCTCAAGCTCCATCAGGTTGGATGGGGATCATTGATACACAACCATTTTTAGATCTCTCTAGAGATGTTCAATCAGATTCAAGTCTGGGCTCTGGCTGGGCCACTCAAGGACATTCAGAGATTAGTCCTGTAGCCACTCCTTTGTTATCTTGTCTCTTGGCTGTGTACTTAGGGTCATTGTCCTGTTGGAAATTGAACCTTCACCCCAGTCTGAGGTCCAGAGCTCTCTGGGGCAGGTTTTCATCATGGATGTCTCTGCATTCATCTTTCCCTTGATCCTGAATAGTCTCCCTGTTCCTGGTGCTGAAAATCATCTCCACAGAATAATGCTGCTGCCACCACCATGCTTCACTGTAGGGATGGTATTGACTAGGTGATGAGCGATGCCTGGTTTCCTCTGGACATGGTGCTTGCCATTCAGGCCAAAGAGATCAATCTTTGTTTCATTAGATCAGAGAATTTTGTTTCTCATGGTCTGAGAGTCCTTCAGGTTCCTTTTGGCACACTCCAGGTGGGCTGTCATGTGCCTTTTACTGAGGAGTGGCTTCTGTCTGGCCACGCTACCATACAAACTTGATTGGTGGAGTGCTGCAGAGATGGTTGTTCTTCTGGAAGGTTCTCCTCTCTCCACAGAGAAATGCTGGAGCTCTTTCAGAGTGACCATTGGGCTCTTCTTCCACATCCTTACTGCTCTAATAGTAAAGATCTCCTTACTCAGTTTAACCACTTGACCTCCAGAAGATTTACCCCCTTCATGACCAGGCCATTTTTTGCGATACAGCATTGCATTACTGCTGACAATTGCACAGTTATGCAACGCTGTACCCAAATAAAATTTGTGCCATTTTTTCCCCACAAATAGAGCTTTCTTTAGGTCGTATTTGATCACCTATGTTTTTTTTGCGCTATAAATAAAAAAAGACCCACAATTTTGAAAAAAAAAAACAATATTTTTTACTTTCTGCTATAAAACATATCCAATAAAAAAAATTGAAAATATCACATTTCTTCATCAATTTAGGCCAATATGTATTCTGTTACATATTTTTTGGTAAAAAATCCCAGTAAGCATATATTGAGGGGTTTGCGCAAAAGTTATAGCATTTACAAACTATGAGATATTTTTATTTATTTATTTATTACTAGTAATGGCATAGATCAGTGACTTATAGCAGGACTGCGATATTGCAGCAGACAGTCGGATACTAACTGACACTTTTACACTTGCACAGTGATCGGTGCTAAAGATATGCACTGTCACTGTACTAATGACACTGGCTGAGAAGGGGTTAAACATCAGGGGCGATCAAAGGGTTAACTGCGTGCCTGACCAGTGTTTTAGCTTACTGTGGGAGGTGCTTTTACTAGCAGAAGACATGGATCCTAGTCCCTGCTTTGCAGAGACACAGGATCCATGCCTTTCCATCTGTGAGACTGCCATTCTGCCTCTGTGCTGGATGATCGGCGGGTGCCAGCGGACATCGAGTCCACGGTACACACAGATCAGCTCACGCTGTGTATCATCGCAGCAGAAGCAGGCCGCCGGCAGTGCCTACCCAGAAGAGTCAGATCAAGTACTAGGTACATGATCTGGCTCAGCAGTGCCACCTTGCCGCTGTATAGGATTAACCACTTCCCTACCGCCATATTCAGAATGATGGCCGGGAAGTGGTTGAGTTATTCTGACTGGACGTCAGATGACGTCCAGCAGGATAACATCCCAGCATGCGCCCGTGGGGGGCGCACATCGCGGTGATCAGTGGTGTGGGGGGTCAGTCTGACCCCCCGCATTACCGATCTCGGTAAAGCGCATCCATCTGAAGCACTTTACCATGTAATCAGCCGTGACCAATCACGGCTAGTCACAGTGTAAATAGGAAGAGCCGTTTATCAGATTTTCCTGTACTTGGGTCTGCAGACCTGAGCAGTGGAGAGCCGATCGGCTGCTCTCCTGATGGGGGAGCTGTGCTGATGGTTTATCAGCACAGCCCCCCCCTTGGATCACCGCCCTAGACCACCAGGGAGCCTGCCCAGGGACCACCAGGGATGTGCCCACCCAGGGCCACCAGGGAGTAGACCAGGGACAACCAGGGAGCCGATCAGGACCACCAGGGAGACCACCCTAGACCCCCAGGTAAGGGGCACAGTGCCCAATATGGATGGCACTCAGTGCCACCTTCAGGTGCCACCCTAGACCACCAGGGGAATGGCCCCTATCAGTGCATCTGCCCACCAGTGCCCCCCAGTGCCACTATCAGTGGGTACCAGTGCCACCTATCAGTGCCCACCAGTGCCACCTACCAGTGCCACCTATGAATGCCCATCAGTGCCACCTATCAGTGCCGTCTATGAGTGCCAATCAGTTCCACCTATAAGTGCCCATCAGTGCCGCTTATCAGTGTCCGTCAGTGCTGCATATCAGTGCCCATCAGCACTGCATATCAGTGCCACCTATCAGTGCCCACCTATCAGTGTCGTCTATGAGTGCCAATCAGTTCCACCTATAAGTGCCCATCAGTGCCGCTTATCAGTGTCTGTCAGTGCTGCATATCAGTGCCCATCAGCACTGCATATCAGTGCCACCTATCAGTGCCGGTCAGTGATGCTTATCAGTGCAGCCTATCAGTGCCCATCATTGCTGAATATAAGTGCCTCATTATCAGTGTCTGTCAGTGCCACCTCATCAGTACTGCCTAATCAGTGTCCATCAGTGTAGCCTCATCAGTGCCCATCAGTGCCACCTCATCAGTACTGTCTAATCAGTGTCCGTCAGTGTAGCCTCATCAGTGCCCACCAGTGATGGAGAAAATGTACTTATTTACAAAGTTTGTTTGTTTTTTTTCAAAATGTTCGGTCTTTTTTTATTTGTAGCGCAAAAATTAAAACCCGCAGAGGTGATCAAATACCACCAAAAGAAAGCTCTGTTTGTGGGAACAAAATAATAAAAAAAATTGTTTGGGTACAGCGTTGCATGACTGTGCAATTGTCATTCAAAGCGCAACAGCACTGAAAGCTGAAAATTGGTCTGGTAGGAAAGTGTTCTAAGTGCATGGTATGGAAGTGGTTAAGGACCAAAACTGGACCACTCCAGATGTGGTCGACCCAGAGTTTTGGTAGAGTTACAGTAGTTATATATCTTGAGTAAATACCCTTTTTAATTTATACTGATAGTTTACTGGCCTTGCTTGCTGCAGCTTATAATTGCATGCTATTGCTGAGTCTGTGATCTACCAGGACCCCCAGATTCTTTACCACTCTCAAATCCTCCAGAGGTTCTTCCCTAGTGCGCAACTTGTGTTCATATTTTTAGCTTACAAAGGCATTACTTTACATTTTTCTAATTTAAACCTCATCTGCCATTTAGCTGCCCATCCCTCCATTTTAACTAGGTCCTCTTGTAGAGTTGTTATATCCTGTTGTGTTATTGCCCTGCATAATTTTGCATAATAAGCAAACACTGAGATTTAACAATTTATTTCAATCTCTATTGTTTAGGGTAAGTTAAACAGACTTGGTCCCAGGACAGAGCTTTGTGGTACCCTGCTCACAACTGCAGACCATTCAGAATATATACAATTAATCCTTACCTCGAATTGCGCTTCTACAACCAGTTTCTATTCAGGTACATACAACATCATCGCTGCCAAGAGACCTTAATTTGTAAATTAAGCTTTTGCTGGGTACTGTATCAAATACCTTAGCAAAATCCAGATACACCACATCCACAAGCCTTCCCTTATTCAAAGCACAACTTAACCGCTTGCCGTCTGCCCGCCGTCAAATGACGGCGGAGCGGAGCGGCTCTCGTTGCGGGCGGACGTCATATGACGTTGCCCCTTTAAGCCGGGATTGCGTGCGATGGGGCGTGCGCATGCCGGCTCTGTCGGTGTTGGCGTGTCCCCAGGACACGCCGCGTCACCGACGGGGGTGAACAGCCATTGGACATGGCTGTTTGCCATGTGATCGGCCGTGACAAAGTCACGGCTGATCACAAATGTCACTTCCCCGATTCGCACTGCGCACTGCACGATCGGGAGCACGCTGTGCGTGCGTGTCTGTGGCGGCGTGTTCCTAGGGAACACTGCCTGTCACCGACACAGGTATCAGCCGCCAGCCGGCGGCTGATACCTTGTGATCGGCTGTGATCTACTTCACAGCCGATCACTTCCAATGTAAACAGAGCGGTAACTCACTGTTACCAGCTCTTTTCTCCTCACACAGTGTCCAGTGTGAGGAGAGAAGAGCTGGGATCAGTGAGTTACTGATCTGTATAGTAAAAGCACACTGACACATCCCCCCCTGCCCCCCCAATGCACCTGTCACCCCAACAGTCACCCCTTATGCCCCATAAAGTGCAACTGTCATCATAAAGTGCACCTGTCATCATAAAGTATTCCTGTCACCCGTCACCCATCAGTGACCGTGGCCTGTCACCCGTCATTGACCGTGGCCTGTCACCCGTCACCTGTCATTGACCGTGGCATGTCACCCGTCACCCATCAGTGACCGTGGCCTGTCACCCATCACCCATCACTGACCGTGGCGTGTCACCCGTCACCCATCACTGACCGTGGCATGTCACCCGTGTCACCCGTCAGTGACCGTGGAATGTCACCCCTCACCCATCAGAGACCGTGGCTTGTCACCCAACACCCATCAGTGACCGTGGCATGTCACCCGTCACCCATCAATTACCGTGGTGTGTCAACCAGCACATCAGTGGCCTGTCACCCAACACTGACGTAGCCTGTCACCTGTCACTCATCCCTGACCATGGCCGTCACCCATCAGTAACCACCGCCAGTCACCCGTGGCCTGTCACCCCTCACCCATCAGGGACCACCGCCAGTCACCCATCACCCATCAGTGACCATGACCAGTCACCCATCAATAACCATCGCCAGTCACCCATCAGTGACCACTGCCAGTCATCCGTCACCCATCAGTGACCACCGCCAGTCCCCCGTCACCCATAAGTAACCACCGCCAGTCACCCATCACCCATCAGTGACCATGACCAGTCACCCATCAGTAACCATCGCCAGTCACCCATCAGTGACCACCGCCAGTCACCCGTCACCCATCAGTGACCACCGCCAGTCACCCGTCACTCATCAGTGACCACCGCCAGTCACCTGTCACCCGTCACGCATCTGTGACCACCGCCAGTCACCCGTCACACATTAGTGATCACCGCCAGACACCAGTCACCCATCAGCGACCACCGCCAGACACCCGTCACTCATCAGTGACCACCGCCAGACAAGCGGCACCCATCAGTGACCACCACCAGTCACCTGTCACCCATCAGTGACCTCACCAGACACCCATCACCTATCAGTGACCACCAACAGACACCGGCACCCATCAGTGACCACCGCCAGTCACCCATCACTTATCAGTGACCACCGCCAGTCACCCATCACCGTCACCCATCAGTGACCTTCACCCGTCACCCATCAGTGACACCCATCAGTGACCACCACCAGTCACCCATCAGTGACCACCACCAGACAGCCGTCACCCATTAGGGACCACCGCCACTCACCCGTCACCGTCACCCAACAGTGACCACCCGTCACCCATCAGTGACCACCAGACACCCATCACCCATCAGTGACCACCACCAGACACCCGGCACCCATCAGTGACCACCACCAGTCACCCACCAGTGACCACCACCAGTCACCCATCACCCATCAGTGACCACCACCAGTCACCTATCAGTGACCACCACCAGACAGCTGTCACCCATCAGGGACCACCGCCAGTCACCCATCACCTATTAGTGACCACCGCCAGTCACCCGTCATCCATCAGTGACTACTGTCAGACACCCGTCACCCATCAGTGACTACCGCCAGACACCCGTCACCCATCAGTGACCACCACCAGACACCTGTCACCCAGCAGTGACCACCGCAAGGTGCCCGTCACCCATCAGTGACCCGCCAGTCACCCATCGTTGACAATCGCCAGTCACCTGTCAGTGACCGTCACACCCATGAGTAAACATCACCTGTAAAAGTCTCACACATTTGGCATCGCCATACATGGGGGGAGTAGTAGAATGTATTTTGGGGGGTAATTTTTTTCTATGTACATGCTATGTGTTGGAAATATCTTATAAATGGACAAAATAAAAGCGTTTTTCATTTTTTTCCCACATTTTCCAAAAACTACTGGAAAAAAATGACATGTTCAAACGACTCATTATGTCCCATAGATTATACGTTGGGGTGTTTGCTTTCCAAAATGGGGTCATTTTGTGGGCAATTATATTGTCCTGGTGCTCCAGGACCTTCAAAAGTGTAATGGGTAGGTGGTTGAGAAATGAGATGTGTAATTTGTATTTGTACTCGTAGAACGCCTGAAGGTGCTAGTTCAATGTTAGGTCTCTGTATGTGGCCAGACTGTGTAAAAGTCTTACACATGTGGTATCGCCTTACTCGTGGGGAGTAGTAGAATGTATTTTGGGGTGTAATTTTTGCTGTGTACATGCTATGTGTTGGAAAAATCATATAAATGGATAACTTTGTGTAGAAAAAATGCGTTTTCATTTTTTTCCCACATTTTCCAAAAACTACTGGAAAAACATGACATCTTCAAAAGACTCATGATGCCTCATAGATTCTACATTGGTGTGTTTTCTTTCCAAAATGGGGTCATTTTGTGGGAAATTCCATTGTCCTGGTGCTCCAGGACCTTCAAAAGTGTAATAGGTAGTTGAAAAATGAGATGTGTAATTTATGCTTGTAGAACACCTGAAGGTACTAGTTCAATGTTGGGCCTCTGTATGTGGTCAGGCTATGTAAAAGTCTCATACATGTGGTATCGCCATACTCAGGAGGAATAGCAGAATGTATTTTGGGGTGTCATTTTTGCTATGTGCATGCTATGTGTTGGAAATATCTTATAAATGGTCAACTTTGTGTAAAAAAAATGCGTTTTCATTTTTTTCCCACATTTTCCAAAAACTACTGGAAAAAAATGAACCGTTCAAAAGACTCATTATGGCTCATAGATTATTAGTTGGGGTATTTTCTTTCCAGAATGGGGTCATTTTGTGGGCAATTCCATTGTCCTGGTGCTCCAGGGCCTTCAAAAATGTGATAGGTTGTCATGACATTAGATGTGTAATTTATGTCCCTAGAATACCTGACGGCACTCCCTGCATGTTGAGCCTCTGAATGTGGCCAGGCTGTGAAAAAGTCTCAGACATGTGGTATCTCCATACTCAGGAGGAGTAGCAGAATGTGTTTTGGGGTGTAATCTGTGGTATGCATATGCTGTGTGTGAGAAATAACCTGTTACAATGACAATTTTGTGGGAAAAAAAAGAAAAGAAAAAAAAGTCTTCATTTTGCAAAGAATTGTGGGAAAAAATGACAACTTCAAAAAATTCACCATGCCTCTTACTAAATACCTTGGAATGTCTACTTTCCAAACAGGGGTCATTTGGGGGGTATTCGTACTTTCCTGGCTTGTTAGGGTCTCAAGAAATGAGATAGGCCATCAGTATATCAGGTGTGATCAGGTGTGATCAATTTTCAATGATTGGCACCATAGCTTGTGGACTCTATAACTTTCACAAGGACCAAATAATATACACTTATTTGGGTTATTTTTGCCAAAGATAGGTAGCAGTATAAATTTTGGCCAAAATTTACAAAGAAAAATTACTAATTTGCAAAATTTTATGACAGAAACAAAGAAAAAGGCATTTTTTCAAAAAATTTTCAATCTTTTTTTATTTATAGCACAAAAAATGAAAAAAACCCTAGTGATTAAATACCACCAAAAAAAAGCTCAATCAAGCAAATTTCATATGGGTACAATGTTGCATAACTGAGTAATTGTCATTCAAAGTGTGATAGCGCTGAAAGCTGGAAAATGGCCTGGACAGGAAGGGGGTTTTCGTGCCCGGTACTGATGTGGTTAATTTAAAATGTTAAAAAGTTGGTCTGACAAGTTTTTTCATAAAACCATATCGGTTGATATTAATGATGCTATTTGCATCAGCAAATTCTTGAATATGGTCCCTTATTATTCCTTTCAATAGTTTACATACTATTGATGTTATGCTGAGTGGTTGGTAGTTTCCAGGTATATATCACGGCCCTTTTTTGAATATTGGTACCACACTTGCTTTTCGTCAATCTGCTGGTACCATTCCAGTCAGTAAGCTGCCCTTACAATTTAGAAACAATGACCTTGCTATAACATGGCTAACTTCTTTGAGAACACTCAAGTAAGCCATCAGGTCCTGGTGATTTATTCACATTAGGTTTTTCTAGTCTTTTTTTGTACACTGTTCTCTATCAGCCACAAGGGTATATTCAATATAAGTTAGCAGTACTGTCTT
This sequence comes from Glandirana rugosa, assembly GCA_018402905.1. NCBI lineage: Eukaryota > Metazoa > Chordata > Amphibia > Anura > Ranidae > Glandirana > Glandirana rugosa. Next base: position 88,984 of record BLSH010504313.1, read on the forward strand.
GTTTTTTTATACCCCTCCTTTTTGATTTGTATAAACTGAGAAGAAGAATGTATTTAATACAGTTGTCTTCATTCTGTCACTTGTGACCAACTTCCCCTGATCATCTTGTATGGTATCAATATGTTCTGACCTCACCTTTTTACTATTAATATATTTGAAAATATTTGGGGGATTCCCCCTCCCCCCCCCCCCATAAAACTCTCTTCAGCACTCTGTTTTTTGTGCTCTATTTTAGCAGCTCTGATCACACTATTTCATTTCTCATTGCATTCTTTGCAGTTTTAGAATGCTGATGGTGACTCTTCATTCTTATATTTATTAAGGTACTGATTTTTCTCATTAATATGCTTTTTTTACATTAGTATCTAGGCATCCAGAAGAAACTTTTTTTCTTTTATATTTGTTGCCTAGTGGAATGCACTGACAAATGCTGTTCTTTATTAGGTTCTTTAAATACCCCCACTTTTCTTCACTGTTCTTTGTTGCAAGAATTTGAACCCATTTAGTGTCACTGCATTCTTTGCAGTTTTGGAATGCTGATGATGACTCTTCAGACTTATATTTATTAACCTCCCTGGCGGTATGATTATGTCAGATTTTTGAGTCTAAAAGCGGTGCATTGTTTTGCATAGAAATTTGGTGTTTTATATTGTAGGCCTGTAATTATTAGGAATAACTCACTTAAATCTGTCCAAACAAGAGTCTAGTAGACATCCCGGGTATGATAAAGTTTGAAACAAGAAATCATAGATTATAATATAATAAATAACTATAAATAATTATCCAAAAACAATAATATAATTGTAATAAAATGTATTCAATAATGTAATTAAATAAAAGACACTGAAATTTGCTCATTTGCAGAATTGTCACTGTCGTCACGTTCAGTGTCTGATGATAAATTCCCACAAAAATCAGTATCACTCAATTCTGCAAATGATTCTTATTTACTATCGCTGTTTTCTAGCTGATCAAAAAACACTTTTGACTTAAAGGGACACTTTTTGGTTGCCATGGACATTCTCATGTTTCCAGGCAGAAAGAATGACATTTATAATATAAAAGTGCATGCAGGGCACTGGGCAAACCACTAGGGACAAAGGGGGTGTGAAATGCTTTGATGCAGTAATGTAATCTTACAGATTACAGTGTACTGTATGTATACTGTGTGTTTCACTTTTTGAATTTGCCGCCGGTCTCCGCCCCGTGCGACGCGACGCTCACAGGGAACGGAGCCAGGCACACAGAGGCATCGGGCAGAGGACACAGCAGGGGGACATCGCTGGATCCAGGGGACAAGGTAAGTAACCTAAATCTAGCGATGTGTTCCCGAGTGTGCCTTGGGGTTACCGCTCTTGGTACAGAAAATTCACCCCGAGCCACACTCGGGAAATCCGCCAGGGGGGTTAAGGGACTGAATTTTCTCATTAATATGCCTTTTTATATTAGTATTTATCTATTTTATATGTTTTGCCTAGTGGAATGCAATGACAAATGCTGCTGTTTATTATTATTATTCTTAAAACACCCCACTTTTCTTCAGTGTTCTTTGTTGCAAGAATGTAGTTTGGTAAAGTTGGCTCTTTTAAAATGTAGTGTTCTTGTCCAACTCATATGTCTCTTTTTTTATAATTTCTGTCAAATGTAATTACTTTGTGATCACTGTCATCTAAATTATCCCCTACTTCCACATCAGCAATCAGCTATGTGCTGTTTGTAATTAGTAGGTCCAGCAGAGCATTATTTCTAGTTGGGGCTTCCACTATTTTACACTTGAAATTGTCCTGCATTACATTTGAGAAATGATGACCCGTAGTTGAGTGAGAAGATCAATCTGCCCAATCAGTACTAGGATAGTTAAAGTCCCCCATAATTATAACATTGCCCTGCCTCTCCATTATCTCTAACTGTGAAAGTAGATGTGTCTCCTTCTCCTTAATGTTAGGGGGCCTATAGCATAGACCCAGATATAATTTACCATTTGTTTTGTCCCTTTGAAGCTACAGTCACAAATACCTCCTCACCAGCCCCTTTAGCAATTTCATCCCTCATATTCATGGTCAAGTCATGCTTGACATTCAGGCATACCCCTCCTCTTCTTCTACCCACCCTGTAACTCTGATACAGGGAGTACCCCTGGAAAGTTGAAAGCCAGTAATATGAGCTGTGAAATCAGGTTTCTGATATTCCAACAAAGTCAAAATCCTCCAGAAGTTCTAGTTCTTCCATTTTATTAAGCAGATTTTAGCATATGTGCACATGCCTTTTAATTTAGTACATGTGCACATTTTATCCTTGCATACTGTGACGGACCGCCTGACACCCTGCTTGGTTGCCTCTACGTAGATATAGCTTCCTCCACTCTGGAACCAGGAACCAGGTATTATAGCTGAGCATTGCATCCAAGAACAAAGATGACACTAGCTTAGGTACAAACTGGAACTGATTTATACCACAAAATCAGAAAAGTGCTTGATCACATTATCTGAAACAATGCAAACTTTAAACAGTAATATCATCAGTACATCTAATGAACAGCTAACATAAACAGTAAGCTAATCAACAACTAGCAACTAATAGCTAACAGTGATCTAATTAACAGTAAGCTAATTAACAACTAGTCACCTAGACAAGCCTAGGTGACTCAAGTCAGTGCCCACCCATACAGTTCAGCACCAGTTCCCCAGAAAGAAGAAGACCCAGGACTGTCCAAATCTCATTAATTAGCTTTCTTTTCATATCCATCTTCTCATGTTTTCAAGTTGGCAGAGACCATCATGGCCTCCTTGACTGTTAAAGTGGAAGAAAACCCTCCTATCATTTTCAGCTAAGGAAGCTGCCATTTTAGCCTCTGTTTAATTTGCAACTGCCATGGTGCTGCACATGTGATCAGTATGTCACCAGCCACTAGATGGTTTGACAGTTTGGTTGAGAGCCAAACCAATGTGACAGCTAGCATTTCCAGCATGCCGGGAATGTTAACTGTTTTTTGAAACTATGAAATCGATGAGTTTACTTCCGCTTTAAATGTGGTAATGTCATCTTGTATTATATAACAGGACTTTTCCTGAATGCTTGTAGCTCCCTCAAATGCCAGGGCCCATAGTAAGTAGACAGGCAAGAGGCTACCCTGCAGTCCCCTCCAAGAGCCCCTGTTTGGTTGGGTCTGTCACACACACCTTTTGATTGTCTTTGATTTGATTGCTAGACACGTACACTGCCAAAAAATGCTTTTGTTTTACTTTTGTTTCATTAGCTTTTTTGTTTTTTCCCATTTTTCGGGTCATTCATTATCTGAAAATAAGAAAGAAAATACGGAAATCCAAAAATCTGAAAATCTGAAATAATAACTAACTAACTAACTAATAATAACTAACTATTAAATGATAGTTATTGGAATTTCCTTCCAAATTATCCGATATAACGAATTCTGCACCTAAACGAATGGACCGTAACAAATTAGTAATAATAAATAATAATAATAAAAAGTTTATATTATTATTATTATTATTTATTATTATTAATTTGTTACATTTCATTAGTTTAAATGTGGAATTCGTTATTTTGGATACTTCGTAACTTTGGATAAATTTGTATCCATTACATTCACTAACAGCCAAACTTCAAAGGAACTTCCAATACCTATAATTTAATAGTTATCATTAGTCAGATTTTTGTTCTTTCGAATTATTGGATTTTCATTCTTATTTTTGGATTTCCGTTCTTATTTTTGGATTTTCTAATTTTCAGATTTTTGAATTTCCAAATTTTTGGATTTTCGAATTTCTGAATTTTCGATTTTCAAATTTTTGAATTTTCACATTTCCAAATTTCTGAATCTTCGAATTTGCGAATTTTCGAATTTTTGATTTTCGTATTTTCAAATTTTCGTATTTTCAAATTAAATTTGTTAAACAGGTTTTCATTAATTTGAATATTTCTGAATTAACGCATTTGTCGAATTTCATCAAAAAACTAATTCGGAACAAAACAAATTGCACATATCTTTTGATTGCCTTATTCTCAAGAGAGAATAAATTCAGTTCCTCTAATCTATCCTTATAGCTGCACTCCTCCATGCCTCTTATCAGTTTGATTGATCTTCTCTGCACTTTCTCCAGTTCCCCCATATCCTTTTTGAGAACTGGTGCCCAAAACTGAACTGCATATTCCAGATGAGGTCTTACTAATGATTTATAGAGAGGCAAAAATGTTATCTTTATCCACTCTTAATACAAGAAAGGACTTTGCTTGCTTTGGAATCCACAACTTGGCATTGCATGCTATTATTAAGCTTATGATCTATCAGAACACCCAAATCCTTCTCCACCATTGATTCCCCCAGTTGTACTCTCCCTAGTATATATGATGCAGGCATATTCATAGCCCCCAAGTGCATAACTTTACATTCATCAACATTAAACCTCATTTGTCACCTAGTTGCCCAATTAAACAGTGCATTGAGGCCTGCTTGTAAGTTGGAGACATCAGGTAAGGACGTTATTCCACTGCATAGCTTGGTGTAATCTGCAAAGACTGAAATTGTACTTTTAATCCCAGACCTTATATAATTTATAAAGCTTTTAAAAAGTAAGGGTCCCAACACTGAACCTTGGGGTACACCACTGATAACCTTAGACCATTTGGAGTAAGAATCATTAACCACTACTCTGAATTCTGTCTTTTAGCCAGTTTTCTATCATTTACAAACTGATCTTTTCAAGCCTGTAGACTTTACCTTACACATTAGCAGTGTGTGAAGAACTGTGTCAAATGCTTTTGCAACACCATGTCTACAGCCATTCCTCTGTCCAAGGTTTTACTTACCTCTTTATCAAAAGAAATCAAGTTTGTTTGACAACTTTTGTCTTTCATGAATCCATGCTGTCTGTTTAAAATATTTTTTTCCAGCAAGTACTCGTCTATGTAGTCTTTTATTAAACTCTCCAGTAATTCCCCCACTATAGAAGTTGAACTAACAAGTGTATAGTTACTTGGTAAAAACATTGATCCCTTTTTAAATATAGGCACAACATTGGCCCTAAGCCAATCCAGTTGCACTATTCCTGTCAGGAGGATCGCCAGCACGATTCCCCTGAGGGAAAGGTCCACCTGAGAACTTCCTCCCGCTGATGCACGCTTGTGCGCGTGGGAGTGCGTGCCTGTGCGCGCGCCTTAGCATCAAATAGGCCATTTAAACCCTGCTAGCCCTCAGAACTTGTGCTGTCTGATCTACAGCATTACCCGTGATCACCTGCTATCCGTTACCTGTTCCTGTTGTTAGCTGACCCGGCTTGTTTGAACTTCTCTGATATCTGCCTGCACCCGAACCCGGCTTGTCTTAACTACTCTTCTGCGTGACCCTCTGTACCTTTCTGCCAGCTCATTGCCGAACCTGCTTGTCCCTGACGTTGCTTCCGTGCCTGTGACCATCCGGTCTCTTCAAGTATCTTGCTCTGACACCAGCACATCTCCTGACCACCTGCTGACAGATACTGTTGGACTTCTACAGGCACTCACACCTCACCGTGCTCCTGTGGCCGCTGTCTCAACTCCAGTGGTTCCTCAAACCTGAGTCATAGGAGAGGCCACCCCCAACCGTCAGGCTCACAACCTGGTACATGATTACGTAATTCCAGTGATTAAAGAGTCTCTAAAAATCAGAAACAATGGCCTTGAAATGACAGAGATCAATTATTTTTAGGATTCGTGGATGAATGCCATCTGGTCCAGGTGCTTTATCCACCTTTATTCCCTCTAAATATTTATGGACCATATCACTTTTGAGCCATTCTGGATCATTTGGGGCTGTTTCAATACCATCCCCATTATGGACATGAGCTCCCCCATGCTCCTTTGTGTACACAGAGCTGAAGAAATTATTTAATACATTTGCCTTCTCTTTGTCCCCAGTCACCCACTCTAGATTATTTTGTAAAGGACCTACATGCTCAGACTTTTGGGTGGATTGTCCTACTATCTTTTGCAATCTGTCGTTTGTTTTGGATTTTTGCATGCTTGATTTCCTTTTTACATATTCTGTTATATTATTTGTAACATTTCAACAATGATAGTGTTCCTTTGTTTTTATATTTTTCAAAAGCTCTTTACTTATTATTTATATCTTTTTTAACTTTGGCTGTGAGTTTAATATTTAGCCTTTTAAACGTATTGCCCATTCAATGCACTATACTGTACTTTACAAAGCTGTGACCTGAAGTGAGCAAGGGACTCAAAGTCCCCCTGGGGCACAGAGTCTAAGGTTTTTACCAGAGTTCTTGCTGGTGAAGATAAAATTTGCTGCTGTACAAGTGGATATGGAAGCAGAGCAGGAGAACTGGTGAAAGTGGGCAGGGGTGATAAGAAGATCCAGGAACCAGGCCAAAGGTCAGGGTAGAAGGCAGACATGTCTCACATTCAGATCTCACATTCAAGCAAAACATACCTAAAGGTTGTTTCCACAACAAAAGTTATCTTAAATTCAAAAAAGACCCAGACATACTCAAATACAAGAAAAAAGACTCACATATAGGAAAGGCAGACTCAGGCTCAGAAAAGGGGAAGACAAACTAAGAAATGGGAGTCACAGACTGAACCTCAATAATGGAAGGCAACATCATTTTCAGCAGATCTTGTACCAGATTTTCAGAGTGGTTAGGGGTGTCTTTTTATTTTTCCATGTAGAAACTGATTTCCAGAATTCCATTTCCTTAAGGTTTTAATATTAGGATAGTTAAAAGAGAAGCGTGGTTCATTTTCTTTTGCATTATTTGAATACTAATATGGTGCTACTATGAAAAAGAATTTTGCCCTCAGAAATGTACACCCTTTCTTGTGAAATCAAAGTAAATACCTGTGAGATTGGCTAAGGTCTCTCATCCAGCGTCATCCCAACAATAATGCTGGAATCAACTCCCTTCTTTTTCATCTGTATGACTGACAAAAATAAGTGCTTTCTAGAGCATGCCACTGTCCTAGTATAAATACAAAGAAAAAAAGGGGGTGGATTTCTTGGCGAGGTGTTCCTCTTTGAGGATCCCCTTTTTTTCTCTGTATGACTGACATTGGCTCTTGGCAGTCTGCATGCTTTGAAAGTTTAGCAGTGCTTCAGCTCCTCTCACCCTACTACCCCCTCCTCTCCAGGCTCTCCATCTGACTTTTCTTCACATAGATGCAGCTTCTTTCCCCATCCTCCCACCTCCCTTACAGGCCATTCTGGATTTGAGCTTTCTTCACAAACCTGCAGCTGTTTTCTTCCCCTTTCTCTCCAGGCTGAGCTCTCACCATGTCAATGTCACAGAGAAGCAGAAGAACTTCAGCCCTATTGATCTTTCTTAGAAGTTCTCTCCCTCCGCAGAGTGGAGCAGCGAAGCGGCAGAGGAACATTTAGTTATTGTTTTCTTGTACAGTAAAGTATCCTGGAGTTGCAACTCCCACAGCTTAGTATACTGTTATGTGCCTCTGTTTCTTGTTGACAGTGTGGTGTCACATTGCCATGGAAGCACAGGCACCTGACAAACTTGCAAGTTCCAGCCTCTGTAAAAAGTGGGATCACAGCTGAGAGCTGAAGGTGGAGAGAAAGAAGGGGCAGATCACTCCAGATGTAACCGCCCCTCTAAGCTTTCAAACCTTAAAGTGATTGTAAAGGCTTATTATTTTAAATAACAAACATGTTATACTTACCTCCTCTGTGCAGTTGTTTTTTCACAGAGCAGCCTGGATACTCCTCTTCTTGGGTCCCTCTTTGAAACTCCTGGCCCCTTTTGCTATCAGGTGCCCCCTCAACCAGTAGCTTGCTACAGAAGCACCCAAGTCGAGTCAGAGCTTTGAAGAAGCACAGAGCACTGAGCACTTTTAAAGACATTTTATTCAAAGGATTACACGTTGTGTCACCTTAAGCACTTTATATAACAAAGTATACAATTTAAGTATATTGAATATTTATTTATTGGTTTATTTCATCACTGAAAGCTATTTTTTTCACTGTAAGCAAATATAATACATTTTCACAGTAAGCACATATATCTCAAGTTTACACACAAAGGTATATATCAAAGGGTAATAGAGGTAGACCAGTGCTGTACACCCTTTTTCATTTAACATGTGACTTTGAAAGTTTAGCTGGCTGGATGGCCAAAGCAGTGGAGACAAGATCTGGAAGCATTAAATCTGAGTCTGGATCCTCAAATTGGGAACATTTCCAAAGCCAAGAATCCCTTGAACAGTCATGATCATCCTTAGGGCAGCCATCCGGGTCCATTTCCCTGGCAATGTGACCTTATGTGACCCCCCCTTGTGTGACTCAGAATTTACCCTCCACACATAGACAGAAAAGTGAGAGAGAAGCCTCACATAGTGAAAAGTATTGCTTTATTGTAAGACCCATTAAAAAGTAATGCATTTACATCCTAAAAAAAGTATGCTTCAGGTAATTGGATGCAACATCAGCTGGAAGTGCTGTCCTGCACATTTTGTCATCAAATGCATCCTTTAGCTCCTGAAGCAACCCCCCCCCCCAATACCCATTTCTGATGGAGATCCTTTATGTCCAACCCAGACCTTCTGTTCCCATTTCGGAGTCTCAGGATCTATACTTTATTCCTTAAGGTGTTCAACATGTTAGGACAGCAGCTACCCATAGTTTTTCTCCATATACTAGTATAGCACGGTTCTTTATGGTGTTTATATTATATTCTACGTTGGACAAAATCCAGTATAGATGTGGAAATGGGAACTGGGTCTGTGAAGTCACTTTAGAAACAGGTATAGTGGTAAGTGCAATATCCAGGGGTAAAGTCTCACAGCGAGAAGTACACTGCTTCAGAGCTTGAATGGTGACAGGATTTCTTAACAGAAGACATTTGCAAGAGACCGATAAGCCTCGTACACACACTGCGATTGTCTTACGACCGCAGGTCCAATTTTTCCCAAAATCGGCTGTCCATGATTTTGTCTACCGTACTGACATTACTAAAATTATCATTCGACAAAGGCAAACGTAGTGACGTTCTACAAGCATATAAAGAGGAAGTTTAGTTTTTGTGCATCACCCTTTGGGCCCCTTCCGCTGTTTTCGTATTTATACGACTGGACACTTCCGGCTCGTTCCTGGGTTCCAAACATGTGTGTTTGTATTTTCACCTTTTGTTTGTCCAACTTCTGTACAGACGAGCCAAAAATCGGACGTGGCCTTGTTGGCAGACAAGAAATTTCTAATAGGCTCATCCAGCTTTTGTTGGACGATAAATGAAAATCGGCTGTCGAATGGAGCATGCTAACGGTCAGATTATCGGACATCAGGCTGTCATACCAAAATTTTCAGCCGGTAATTGGACCGTGTATACAAGCATTTAGTGATAGCTAGGAATGGAAAGAAAATTACAGGATCTTCTCACAGATTGGTGTTATAATCAAATATTTCTTTCACCCAGTCACACAAAACGATTTAAAAAAAAAATTGATCTAAAGAGGGTTGCCAGTGGTCATTTCAGGAGGAGGAACTCATGTAGCAATTTTGAAATAGCTGTCAGAAAAAATGGATCTGTGGATGTAATTACTAAAATTTAGGTGGTGGGATAAAGATTTGACATTTTGTACTAGTGTACAGGGCCATTTGAATCAACAGAGGGAACACTACTCCTAGCAAGCTGGTTACTCCTGGTGTGGATAGACTGAGAGTGCACAAGGAACTGAGGCATGGGTTTCACTGTGTGCTGGTACCACACTGTGACCATCAGGTTCACCCTGCTGAAGGAGAAGAGACAAAGTGAATCTACGGAGAGAGAAAGTCAGTCCAACAAAGAAAAAGGAAGGACGTAGCTGCACAGAGATCACAGAGGATGCATAGAGCCAAACACATGGAAGAATCACAAGCATTGCAGGGTAAAGTAGGGTCATAGGAGGTCAGGAACAATGACTACAAAATGGAAGAAGGAAAAAGGTGTTTAGGGCTAGGTATAACCTATTGCAATGGGAGACGAACCGGGCATGATTTAAATAAGGAGAAAGATTGGGAGGCTCTGCAGGAAGTGGCCATTGAACAAGAAATATTAACCAGCAGGTGAAGAGAGCTATGCCAATAACTACCAGCTCTATGCGGCAAGGAAGCAAGAACAGAGCACATGTTTGTACAATCATAGGTACCAGCAGAGTAGCAAGGAGGTAAAGAAAAAACACACCATTGTGGAACTGCAGGTACCAGTGAAACCAAAAATGACAGATCAGCTCTGCAGCAGATTAAAGTAGACAATAGAAAAGAATATGTAATGAAAAAGTTTCATTTTTTTGAGATTTTTGTGTTTGTAAGGATGTCACTTGGTGTAATGAAATTAAAGCATATTTTGTAGGCACAAGGACTACTGCATATTTGTGCACTGTATACATTGAACAGGCTTAGATTCTAGTCAATCATTCACCTTTAAACCACTCCCACTGTTAGGCATGATCGCAGCGCACCCACCTTTCGCCACAGTGCACCATCCACCTATTGAACATGATAGACAATCATTGCAATGCTCCTGTTATAAAGTTGTCACTGAGCTTGAACAAACACAGCCAATTAAATGTTTGAAACTTGAACACTCATCTTGCATACTGGTTTCATGTCAATAACTCATTAGGCTATGGAGACTGCACTGTTAAAGAAAACCTGCTGGAAAAATGTGTTCAACTTCAGTCTTTATCACAATAAGGTGTAAGGTGGTATCTTACAGGTGTTCTATTCCTGCACACAGTGCAGTTAGAGCCTACCGTAACACCTCAACTTTCAGGTATCAGGAAGAGTGGTCAAATCCTCTACTTCAACCATGAGACAGTGTTTGGTGCCTTCACAAACAATTAGAAAGTACTGTCAAGATGAGGAAAGGATCTTTGAAATTTTTTGTATTTTGTACATATTTTCTTTCCTTATTTATTATGGTCAAAACTAGGGATGGTGTTGGAGCTTGGTGCAAAACAGGGTTCTTCATGAACTCAGGAGAACTAAAAAGCCTGTTCCCCACTTGCCAGAGCAACCTACAATTGCTGCAGGAAGTAGTTATACCTTTAGTGGCGTAGATACTACCCCCCCTCTTTTCTCTCTGTCCCACCACACATCTAAAAAGGTTGCAGATTTCAACTGACAGTGCTGGTCTCTCCTATTCATAAAGCTAACAAAGACCACAGCTCTGTGTGATCTATCTGTCGCTGCATCTAAGGCTATAATTTATGAATGGACAATCAGCTCTGTTGGGGCTTGTGTTGTGTATGACACAGCCCCCACAGCACTACCTGTTCATTTACAATAGTAAAACATCTCTGAGTACTGCAGCACTGTATGATTCACATTCTGGGGCTGTATATGTGTACAAGAAGCCACCGATAGACACAAGGAGCTATAGAGCTCAGTGATCTGTTACTATTACTGTATGAATGAACAATCAGTTATAATTAGAGTTGAGCGAACTTCTAGAAGTCCGGGTTCTGCTGGTTCAGCCGAACTTCGGGACAAAGTCCGGGTTCGGGTCCGGACAGAACCCGAACTTTGTCCCGGACCCCGAACCCCATTGAAATCAATGGAGACCCGGACTTTTAGGTACAAAAAATGTTGTAAAATAGTCCTGGAAGGTCCTAGAGGTCTGCAAAAGGAAGGAAATGTGGGTAAGGGTGGGACAAGTGACCTACAAAGAAATGGGGACAGGGAAATAACCTTAAATATTTTTTAAAAAATAAAAACATAAAAAAGGCAAAAATGGAGATCATCTTCAAAATGGGTCTGAAAAGTATTAATTAACATTAGAGGCCATAGAACTGTTCTAAAATCATCTTCAAACTGTGTCAAAAAAGTATAAATAAGCCGGGAGTACCCATATCACTGTTCTGCAAAAT
>BLSH010504313.1:105858-115059 GCA_018402905.1 Glandirana rugosa
TAGGCTTTCTTTTTTTCTATTTTCATCGGGTGTTGAAAGAATGTTGTAGAACATATTAACCACTTGCTTACTGGGCACGTAAACCCCCCTCCTGCCTGGACCAATTTTCAGTTTTCCGCGCTGTCACTCTTTGAATGACAATTGCGCTGTCATGCAACGTTGTACCCAAACAAAATTGACATCCTTATTTTCCCACAAATAGAGCTTTCTTTTGGAGGTATTTGATCACCTCTGAGGTTTTTGTTTTTTGCGCTATAAACAAATAAAGAGCGACGATTTTGAAAAAATAACAATATTTTTCACTTTTTGCTATAATAAATATCCAAAAATAAAAAATAAAAAAACAAATTTATTCATCAGTTTAGACCGATATATATTCTTCTACATATTTTTGGTAAAAAAAAATTGAAATCGGCGTATATTGATTGGGTTGCGCAAAAGTTATAGCGTCTACAAACTATAGACATTGGTTCATGGCGTTTTTATTTATTTATTATTTTTTACTGGTAATGGCAATGATCTGCGATTTTAATTGGGACTTCGATATTGCGGCGGACATGTCGGACATTTTTGACACTTTTTTGGGACCAATGACATTTATACAGTGATCAGATCTAAAAATAGACGCTGATTACTGTATAAATGTCATTGGCAAGGAAGGGGTTAACACTAGGGGGGCAGTGAAGGGGTTAAATGTGATCCCTGGGTGTGCTCTAACTGTGGGGCAGCGGGGTTGGCAGGGGCATGACAGATCTAACTGATCCCAGTGACAGGGATCAGTAGATCTGGCATCCCCCCCCCTCACAGAATGGGGAACCGCCGTGTTTACATGCTATGTACATGCTATGTGTTAGAAATATTGTATACAATGACAACTCTTTTCATTTTCTTTCCACATTTTCCAAAAACTTGTGGAAAAAATGCCTCATAGATTATATGTGAGGTGTATACTTTCAAAAATGGGGTCATGTTTGGGCGTTTCCATTACCCTGGTGCTTAAGGACCTTCAAAAGTGCAAGATGTAGTCAAGAAATAAAATGTGCATTTTATGTCCCTAGAACGTCTGACTGTGCTCCCTGCATGTTAGGCCTCTGTATGTGGCCAGGCTGTGGAATACTCTCACACATGGTATTGCCATACTCAGGAGAAGTAGTAGACTGTATTTTGGTGTGTAATTTGTGGTATGCATATGCTGTGTGTGACAAAAAACCTGTTAATTTGACAATTTTGTGAAAAAAAAAAGAAAAATCTTCATTTTGCAAAGAACTGTGGGAAAAAAATACAACTTCAAAAAACTCACCATGCCTCTTACTAAATACTTTGGAATGTCTACTTTCCAAAAAGGGGTAGTTTTGGGGGTATTTGCACTTTCCTGGCTTTTTAGTGTCTCAAGTAGAGTTGAGCGAACACCTGGATGTTCGGGTTCCGCCGAACTTCGCGAAAAAGTTTGGGTTCAGCACCGAACTTGACCCCGGACCCTGAACCCCATTGAAGTCAATGGTGACCCGAACTTTTGGGCACAAAAATGGCTGTAAAAAAGTCCTGCAAAGGGCTAGAGGGCTGCAAAAGGAAGCAACATTGGGGTAAGAGTAGGACAAGTGCCCTGCAAACAAATGTGGATAGGGAAATAACTTAAAATCACATAAAAAAATTAAAAATGGAGGAGGAGGGGGAGGAGGTGGATGTGGAGTAGGAGGTTGAGGAAGCGGTGACCATGGCGGTGCAGGTGGAAGTGGCAGTGGAGGAGGAGGAGGTAGCCAGCACTGTTTTTAGTTTTTTTTTTTTTTCTAATTGGGGTAGCCTCCAAAATATTGAGACATGCCTGGTTCATTTTAATAAACGTTGGCTGTGGACAGGCGGCTGCGCTTGTCTGTGATAACGCCCCCTGCCGTGCTAAACACACGTTCAGACAATACACTGGCTGCAGGACAGGCCAGCACCTCCAAGGCATAAAGGGCAAGCTCAGGCCATGTGCCCAATTTGGAGACCCAGAAGTTGAATGGGGCAGACCCATCAGTCAGTACGTGTAGGCGTGTGCACACATACTGTTCCACCATGTTGCTGAAATGCTGCCTCCTGCCAAGACGTTGCCTATCAGCTGGAGGTGCTGTTTTTTGTGGCGTGCTGCTGACAAAGCTTTTCCACATTTCGGCCATGCTAACCCTGTCTTCTGAGGTGCTGGCGGTGCCACAGCTGCGTTGGTGACCTCTTCCTCCTCCTCTGCCTTCGCCTTGTGCTTCCACTGAGCCCCCTGTGTCATTTGGAAATTCTTGGGGACGGTGGCGGACATGGTGGCGTTGCTGTCACATTGTCTGTTTGCTGGGTGGCAGGTGACACTGGCACTGTAGAGGTGGAGGAAGAGGCTGTGGCAGCAGCAGAAGAGGAAGCAGGAGGAGCCCGAGACCTTCCTTGGATTTTGAGGTACTTATTCCACTGCAGCTTGTGCTTTGCATTTAGATGCCTGGTCATGCAGGTTGTGCTCAGGTTTAGAACATTTATGCCTCGCTTCAGGCTCTCATTGCACAGCGTGCAAACCACTTGTGTCTTGTCGTCAGCACATTGTCTGAAGAAATGCCAGGCCAGGGAACCCCTTTGAGCTGCCTTTGGTGTGCTAGGTCCCTTTATGTTGTGGGTAGTAGCAGGCGTACTGTCTAGGGGAAGGATCGCTCCACTTTTGCAACCTGCTTCCTCTTTTGCTGTGCTGGTGCCTCTGTGTGACCACCACCACTTCCTCCAAACTGCACACGTTACTCGCATGACCTTCATTCCATGTGGGGTCTAGGACCTCATCATCCTCATCCACGTCATCTTCCACCCACTCTTCACCACTGCCCTCCTTGACAGTCTGCCCACTGTAGAAAGCTGCAGCAGTTGGCACCTGTGTTTCGTCATCATCATCAGAGACGTGCTGCGGTGGTGTTTCCATGTCCTCAGCCTGCAACAGAAGTGGTTGGGCATCGGTGCACTCAATGTCTTCCACTTCTGCGGCAGGGCTATGTGGATGGCCCAAGAAATGCACACCAGCAGAGTCATCAAAAAGCATAAGAGACTGCTGCATGACTTGGGGCTCAGACTGCTTGGCTGATTTACAAGGGGCTGAGGTAAAAGACAGATCTCCATTGGGTTCAGGGGCCAACTCTGAGCTTTCAGCAAGGGTGGGAGACAATGTGAAGAACTGGAGGCATTGTCAGCCACCCAATCTGCTATCGCCTGTACTTGTTCTGGCCTAACCATTCATTGAGCGGCATTCGGGCCTACCATATAACGTTGAAGGTTTTGTCGGCTACTCGCACCTGAGGAAGGTGTTTCACTTGTGTGTGTAGCATGCACAGATTGACCACGTCCTCTCCTTGCAACAGGAGCTTCACCAACACCAGCAGCACCAGCAGCACCACAACCACGTCCCTTATTTGACGCTCTCCTCATTCTGTATGCAAATGTCCTATTTAACACAAATTTAGATTATTTTTTAAACCAGCAAAGTTGACACACTTTTTAATTGTGTGCAAGAAATGCACAGAAAGGTGCAAATGTACTGTGTAGCATTATTTATTAATACTAAAAAAATAATAATATATTATTAATCTTTTTTTTTTTTAACCACTTCAGCCCCGGAAGGATTTCCAGCTTTAGGACCGGAGCACTTTTTTCAATTTGGCACTGTGCTGCTTCAAATGGTAATTGCGCGGTCATGCAATGCAGTACCCAAACGAAATTTGCATCCTTTTTTTCCCACAAATAGAGCTTTCTTTTGGTAGTATTTGTTCACCACTGCGCTTTTTATTTTTTGCGATATAAACAAAAAAGGAACCAAAGTTTTTTAAAAAATTTATATTTTCAACTTTATGTTATTACAAAAATACAATAAACTAAATTTTTGTCATAAACTTTTGCCAAAATGCATTCAGCCACATGTCTTTGGTAAAAAAAAAGCCAATTAGCGTATATTTATTGCTTTGCGCAAAAGTTATAGCGTCTACAAACTAGGATACATTTTCTGGAATTTCCGCAGCTTTTATTTTATGACTGCCTATCTCATTCCTTGAGGTGCTAAAATGGAGGTGCAGTACAAAAACCCCCCAAATGACCCCCTTTTGGAAAGTAGACACCCCAAGGAATTTGCTGAGAAGCATGTTGAGGACAGTGAATATTTTATTTTTTTGTCATTGATTGTCAGTGATTGAAAAATGACCAAAAAAAAAAAATGGCACAAAGTTGTTACTGTAATGATATATTGCTCACATATGCCATTGGTATATGTGGAATTACACCCCAAAATACATTCTGCTGCTTCTCCTGAGTACGGGGATACCACATGTGTGAGACTTATTGGGAGTCTATGGGCGTACGGGACCCCGAAAACCAATCACCTCCTTCTAAGGGCAAAAATCTATGCCTTCACCCCACACTACCTATCTCAGTTTTGGAGGCCATGGAATGCCCAGATAGCAAACCCCCCCGCCCCCCAAATAACCCCATTTTGGAAAGTAGACACCTCAAACTATTTGCTGAGAGGCATGTTGAGTCCATGGAATATTTTATATTTTGCCACAAGTTTCGGGGAAATTACAATTTTTTTTTTCACAAAGTTCTCACTAAATGATAAGTTACTTAAACATGCAATGGGTATATGTGAAATTACACCCCAAAATACATTCTGCTGCTTCTTCTGAATTGAGGGATACCACATATGTGAGACTTTCTGGCAGTCTAGCCGCGTACGGGACCCCAAAATCCAATCACTGCCTTCAAACTTTATAAGTGCGTAAAAAGGTGATTTTACTCCTCACTCCCTATCACAGTTTCGGAGGCCATGGATTGCCCAGATAGCACAAACCCCCTCCCAAATGATCCCATTTTGGAAAGTAGACACCCCAAGCTATTTTTTGAGAGGCATGTTGAGTCCATGGAATATTTTATATTTTGTCACAAATTTTGGGGAAATGGCAATTTTTTTTTTCACAAAGTTCTCACTAAATGATAAGTTGAACATGCCATGGGTATATGTCAAATTACACCCCAAAATACATTCTGCTGCTTCTTCTGAATAAGGGTATACAACATATGTGAGACTTTCTGGCAGTCTAGCCACGTACAGAACCCCAAAATCCAATCACCGCCTCCAGCTTTTCTAAGTGTGTAAAAAGGTGATTTTACTCCTCACTCCCTATCACAGTTTCGGAGGCCATGGAATGCCCAGATAGCACAAAACCCCCCAAATAACCCAATTTTGGAAAGTAGACACTCCAAGCTATTTGCTGAGAAGTATTTCGAGTATTTTGCAGATCTCAAATTTTGTCACAAAGCTTTGAAATTTGAAAAAAAGTAAAAAAAAAAAATAAAAAACAGTTTATTTCTTCATTTTCCAAAACAAATGAGAGCTGCAAAATATGCACCATGCCTCTTAGCAAATACCTTGGGGTGTCTACTTTCCAAAATGGGGTCATTTGGGGGGGTTTTGTGGTACCTTGACATTTCAGGGCCTCCAAAACCGTGATGGGTACTGAGGAGTAAAATCACCATTTTATGCCCTTAGAAAGCCTGAAGGCGGTGATTGGTTTTCGGGGTCCTGTACGCGGATAGGCTCCAAAAAAGTCTCACACATGGGGTATCCCCGTACTCAGGAGAAGCAGCAGAATTAATTTTGGGGTGTAATTCCACATATACACATGGCATGTGTGAGCAATATAACATTTCAGTGACAACTTTGTGTAAAAAAAAAGTAAATAAAAATTGTCATTTCCCGGAAACTTGTGGCAAAATATAAAATATTACATGGACTCAACATGCCTCTCAGCAAATAGCTTGGGGTGTCTACTTTCCAAAATGGGGTCATTTGAGTTTTTTTTTTGCCATCTGGGCATTTCATGGCCTCCGAAACCTGGATAGGTAGTGTGAGGTGAAGGCATAATTTTTTTCCCTTAGAAATCCTGAAGGCGGTGATTGGTTTTTGGGGTCCCGTACCCGTAGGCTCCCAAAAAGTCTCACACATGGGGTATCCCCGTACTCAGGAGAAGCAGCAGAATGTATTTTGGGGTGCAATTCCACACATATCCATGGCATGTGTGAGCAATATATCATTTCAGTGACAGCTTTGTGTATTTTTTTTTTTTGTAATTTTTCCATCACTAATGACAAAAAAATAAAATATTCACTGTCCTCAACATGCCTCTCAGAAAATAGCTTGGGGTGTCTACTTTCCAAAATGGTGTCATTTGGGGGGGTTTGAACTGTCCTGGCATTTTATGCCCAACATCACCCACTCTTCTAACCACTTGATCCACCAAGTCTTTTCTGACACTTTTTGTTTACATTAAAAAAATACTTTTTTTTGCTAGAAAATTACTTTGAACCCCCAAACATTATATATTTTTTTTAAAGCAGAGGCCCTACAGATTAAAATAGTGGGTGTTTTAATTTTTTTTTCAGAAAGTATTTGCGCAGCAATTTTTGGGGAAGAAAAACACTTTGATTTTTTTGAATTTTAATGCACAAAAACACACTATTTTTCCAAAATGTTTGGTGAAATATAAAAGTTGATCTCATGCCGAGTGCATAGACACCAAACATGTTTTAAAAATGATGCACACCCGCGAAGCGGCGACAAACTATATACCTTTTTAAAAGCCTTAAAAAACCTTTACAGTTTACCACTTCAGATCTGCAGAGGAGGTCTACTGCTAGAATTACTGCCCTCAATCTGATGTTCACGTTGATACCTCACATGCATGGTGAAATTGTTGTTTACATACGACATGAGACTGACGCTTGCGTCCATCTTTGCGTGCGTGCACGGGGCACATTTTTTTTTTAATTATTCATTTTGCTTTTTTATTTTATTTTTACACTGTCCCTTTCATTTTTTTTTTTTTTATCATTTTTATTTTTATCACATGGATTTTAAATATCCCCTATGATAAAAATAGGTATTGTCGCATATTTTTTTTTTTTAATTTGTGGTCTACTAAACTCTATTTCCTGACAGACTCCATGGCAGCCTACGTGTGGGTTTACCCCGCCCTCCTCACTCCCATAGGACCCCATTACCATAAATTTAGCCTCATGGCCCGCACCTGTGTTCCTTTTTTGTCCTCCTCCTAGGACCAAGCAGTTGCAAGCAAGTTTCCAGGGCAGAGGTTCCCAGTGGATAATGGGGTAAATCCTTGGGGCGGTGGTGTCCCCCCCAGCGCCCAGGGCCCAGCTACGGCGGGTGAGAGGCGGGTGGCCAAGAAGATCCCCAGTGGGGGCGGCCCATATATTTGCCCAGGAGGATTCTGGCTGGCAGGGTCCTGAAGACAGGTGAGCGCTCCATGGCAGCATGGTATCTTTTTTTTTGTACCTTGTCTTGTGCTTCCCCATCCCTTCTGGCCAGCTCAGCGGTCTGAGCTTGGAACGCAGTGCGCTCCTCCTAGTTGCCACTTCCTCCGCGGTGGGTCCACTGCGCAGGCGCGCGGTCCGGGACCGAGGCTTTGTTCGCGTGTGCACAGTCGAGCCGGCCGCCCGGCGGGCGCATGCGCAGTCGCTCGGCACCGCGGCGGGAGGTTTAAAAGGCTGGCAAGCCCTACAGTCCTCGGGATAGACTGCGGGCTTTGGCGGCGGTGTCCCCAGGCATTTTCCTTTGCTTCTCCAGGTAAGCCCTGCGGGGAGCACTGGAGGAGGGGGGGGAGGTGGGGGGAGAGTGATGCATTGAGCCTTATTCTCTCTCTCCCCTCTTATCTACAGCATGGACTCTGTGGAGTTGGATTACTTCCCGCCCCCTAGTGGCCAGCCCTTGCCCGACAGGTAGGTCTGGGGCTGGCGGGGGGGGGGAGGAGTGCGATTTGCTGCATCTTATTTTTATGTGCCTATCTTTTCCTCTCCCTGCTCCCGGTCTTGTCTTCTAGCCCTCATAGGTCACACCGAAGCACACGTGAGACCAGGGACCCTGCCAGGTCGCAACATCGTCATTCTTCGTCAAGATCCAGACATCAGAGATCCCGGTCGCGGGATCGACACCCTAGAAGGAGTTCCCACTCCTCTTCAAGACACCATTCCCAACGCCATAGTATCCACTCCAGTCACAGAGCATGCTGGGGCTGCGGCACAAAGAGGCCAGAGGGAAAGTCGCTATGCGACACATGTTATGCCAAGGCGGTGAAGGAAAGGGCAGCCGATGTACATACCGGCCCTAACCTTGGGATGGAGGCCCTTGTGAAGCGAGTCGTCCAGCAGTCCCTAAGGGAACTCGGACCGCCCCACACCCACAGCCAGGCCTCTGTGGCAGACTCTCTGGAGGGGTTCGCCCCTGAGGAGCCAGGTCCGTCCCGGCCACGATTTACTCCCCGAGATCTCTCTGAGGACGAGTCAGAAGGGGAAGAGACTGCGGGCTTTGATGTAGCCCAGATTCCCCCATTCATCAAGGCGGTCAAGGAAGCCTTAAGGTGGGAGGAGCCGGTGTCTTCCCCGGCGAAACAAAGGAAGTTCTTTAAGCATCTTCATAAAGAGCGCCCTAGCTTCCCTTTACTTCCTGAATTAAAGGAAATCCTAAAGGAAGAGTGGGAAAAGGTGGACAAGAAGTCATCCCTGGCCATCAGGGCAGGTAGACTTTATCCCTTCAAGGAGGAAGAAGTCAAGGACTTGGAGTCCACCCCACTGGTGGATGCGGCGGTGATGAGGCTGGCAAAACACGTCACCCTCCCCCTAGAGGATGCAGTATCATTTAAAGATCCCCTGGAAAGGAAGATCGATTTAGACCTGAAGAGGGTATATGTGACGGCAGGCATGGCCTGCAAGCCTGCGCTCGCCCTGGCGGCTGTGTCTAAGGCGATGGAGGTCTGGACCGATGAGATTGACATCACTCTAAGGTCGGTCTCGGAAGAGGTGACCAGAAGCTCTCCCCTTCGGGAGTTAAGGTGGGCCTCGTCATTCTTGGGGGAGGCGTCCCTTGACCTAATCCGCTTGGCGGCTCGGGCAATGCTATCCTCCGTGACAGCCAAACGGGCCTTGTGGCTACGTCCGTGGCTCGCAGACTCTGCTTCCAAACAGGCGTGGTGTAAGATTCCCTTTGAGGGGACCTCCCTGTTTGGGAATAAGTTGGACTCGGCAATTGCCAAGGCCACTGGGGGGAAGTCGGGGTTCCTCCCTCAAGACAGGCGGCTGTTTGGTCAGAGGAAACCCCAGCCGAGGAGACAGACTTCAGACCGTTCAAGAGAAGCCCGCAGC
>BLSH010504313.1:119479-132562 GCA_018402905.1 Glandirana rugosa
CGTGGTCGCAGGATCATGGGGGACCTGCATCTGCTTGGTCGTGACGTCATAGTGCACCACTGCACCGCACAGGGTATTCACGTCATGTTCCACCACATCGATCGTGCTCATTACGGGGCGTCGGTGCTTCTTCTGTTTGTGTCCGGGCGTCTTGGGTATCACGGGAAGGACTGCGCGAACGTTTGGGACTAAACGTTGGGGGGTGACTACATCGAGGGGATGAAGGGGGTAAGTGACGGGTTGGGCCTTAGTGCCACTTATGTCGACTAAAATGTCGGTAACTAAAAATAAGCGACATAAAGTGCCTTCTAGAGATATCTAGATAACCCACAATAGATCTATAGAGATCTTCCGTGAAATACAGCGAATAAAAATCAATGGCTGTAAAATCAGCTGTATTCACCGTGATTCCGGGTTGGGCAGTGAATGGGGGAAGTAGGGGAGCTACATCAGTGGGGGGTTGCAAATCAGGGTTTGCAAGCGCGTCAGGAAGGGCACTATGGGTTCTGCGGGCCTGTGTTTGTCTTCTTCGTGGCTGCGGGGCATTACTCGTGCTAGCTACACCACCTTGTACTGCACTTATGGGACACGCCACGTCACCACGTGATACTGCAGTGCTGGTTCGTCTACGTCCAGGGGGTACTAGGACGCTGGTGCTTGCCAGGTCACCAGAATAGGAAGTGGCACTAGTACTGGCTCTCTGCTGCATACGAGAGCCCTGCAGTTCATGCACATCAGCGACAGCAGAACAGGGTCTGGCATGCCTGGCTCTAGCAGGGACCACAACTCCGTCGTCAGAGCTATCTGACAGGGTGCCGCTGCTGCTGTCCATATGCTGAACCTGATTCTCACAGTGAGTCTTCCCTATCGCTCTCATTTGTCAAACTCAGCATATTGTAGGCCTCTTCGCTAGTGTACATGCGGCCAGACATTTTGGACTTTTCTAAATTTGAAACGTACACTAGCGTGACTCACAGGCAAAAAAGTGCACCTGGTTGTCAGAGCCTGCTTCAAACGCTATCAAATTCACTGTCAGAATTTGCAGGGATCGGGCGTGATCTCTGCGAAGGCTGCAGATATGTGTAAAGTGTTTTGTAAGTGACAGCGATCTATTGATCCTGCACTTGGGTGGGCTGGGCTGGGAGGAGGGGCTAAACGAAGGTGCTAGCAGTTATCTGGGCTGATCCCGCTAACACTGCGTTTTTTAGAACCCTAATCTAGTGGGGACGCTAATATATATCTGATCAGATCGCAGATATTGATCTGATGAGATACTACAATAATATCTAACACCTACCTAATGTGCATGCGTGCGTGTCAGAGTACCTCGCTAACTGGCCCTGCCTGGCATTTATACTGACCCTAACGCACACTAAAACCTAACTGGGGTCACCGCCGGGCGATTGGGGGTTAAAACCTATAAAAGGTAAATAAAATAATATACGGCGGGTAATCTGATTGAAAAAAAACTATCTAGCTAGGTGACAGGGGGCAATCAAGGGGTTAAAAACTTTATTGGGGGGGGCAAGGGGGGGTATTTTCACCTAACTAGGCCTAATACTATCTACCCTAGCACTGATTTAGTGTCACAAGGGTCACAAGTACAGCGATCTGTAAAAATCACATTGCTGCACTATAGGATACTGTGACAAGGGGTGACAGGGAGTGAAGGGATTAAATGTGCCTATGTGACCTCGTGTCAGTGTGGTGTTGGTGCAACTCACGTTTTTGATGCTCCTTCTTCCTCGCTGAAACCGAAAAGGGCTTCAGGGAGGAAGGGGAGCTTACTTCCTCTGCCTCTGTTTACATTTCAGAGGCAGAGGAGCCCTATCATTGGCAGGACCGATCGGAAGGGCCAGGCCAAAAATCATTGGCCTGGCCCTGTAGATTGATTGGCCCTGTGTCGAATGGCGCTGTAGCACCCGCTCGCGCCCTAGGCTCGTGATCACGGCGACCGCCATATGACGGCGATTTGCCTGACGGAGCCATCTTGTCACCGTCAACCTGCGGTTGGCGGTCGGCAAGTGGTTAAACAACAATGTAGACGCACTTTTTAGTTTTGTGCAGTAAATGCTCAACAAGGTGCAAATGTACTGTGTAGCACTATTTATTAATAATAAAAAAAAGAATAAATTATTATTCTTTTTTTTTTAAAACAACAACGTAGACGCACTTTTTTTGTGTGCAAGAAATGCACAGGAAGTTGCAAATGCACTATGTAGCACTATTTATTAATATAATTTAAAAAAAAAATAGATTTTAGAACACTAATCTATACCTCACAGCAGCAGCAGGAACCTCTCCCTATAGCAGTATGAGATGATTTTAGAACTCTAATCTATCCCTCACACCAGCACCAGGAAGGAACCTCTCCCTACACCAGTATGAGATGATTTTATAACACTAATCTATCCCTTACATCAGCAGCAGGAACCTCTCCCTATAGCAGTATGAGATTATTTTAGAACGCTAATATATCCCTCACACCAGCATCAGGAACCTCTCCCTACAGCAGTATGAGATTATTATAGAACACTAATTTGTCCTTCACACCAGCACCAGGCTTCTAAGGGCAAACAAGTGAAATGCTTGTTGATTGGCTGCCCTGCAGCTATTCAAAAGGCGCGAAAAAATACCCAAACCCCGAACCCGGACTTTTTCTCAAATGTCCGGGTTCGGGTTCGGGACACAGACACCCCAAAAGTCTGGTACGAACCCAAACTTTATAGTTCGGGTTCGCTCAACTCTAGTCTCAAGCAATGAGATAGGCCTTCAGTACATCAGGTGTGATCAATTTTCAATGATTGGCACCATAGCTTGTAACCTTCACAAAGACCAAATAATATACACTGATTTGGGTTATTTTTACCAAATATATGTAGCAGTATAAATTTTGACCAAAATTTATGAAGAAAAATTACTAATTTGCAAAATGTTATAACAGAAATAAAGAAAAATACATTTTTTACAAAATTTTCATTCTTTTTTAATTTATAGCGCAAAAAATAAAAAACCCAATTGTGATTAAATACCACCAATAGGAAGCTATATTTGTGTGAAAAAGGGGACAAAAATTTTATATGGGTACAGTGTTGCATGACTGAGTAATTGTCATTCAAAATGTGAGAGCACTTAAAGCTGAAAATTGGTCTGGTTAGGAAGGAGGTTTAAGTGTCCAGTGGGCAAGTAGTTAAAGTGATACTAAAGTCTCTTTTTTTGTCGCTTAAAAATAACAAACATGTTATACTTACCTGCTCTGTGCAGTGGTTTTTCACAGAGCAGCCCAGATCCTCCTTTTCTCGGGTCCCTCTTTGGTGCTCCTGGCCCCTCCCTTCTGACGAGTGCCCCCACATCAAGCAGCTTGCTATGGGGGCACCTGAGCCGAGCCACAGCTCCAGGTATCCATTCAGACAGAGAGCCCCGCCCTGTCTCTCTCCTCATTGGCTCACTGACTTTGATTGACAGCAGAGAGAGCCAATGGCGCACCGCTGCTGTCTCAGCCAGTGAGGAGGGAGATTCCCAGAAAGCTGAGCATCTCCTGCAACATCGCTAGATAGAGATGAGGTAAGTAATAGGGGGCTAATTGAGGCTGCTGCACATAGACGGTTTTTTTATCTTTATGCATAGAATGCATGAAGATTAAAAAAAAAGTCTGCCTTTACAACCACTTTAAGTCCAACAATTTCAACAAGGGAATTTATATGGTCAATATGGATACTTGTTTTCAGCTTGCTGACCACCTTCTTTTCTATATTTTACAACCCCTCCCTCCCCAAACTTTAGAGAGTAACACCTTTTGTATAACTATCACAATTTTGTATTATATCTATAAATCAACAGCAGTGAGAATCTTATTTTTTGTATATATTTTGTCCCATCTTAAGACAAATGTCCCATTTTGTTTTGTTTAGTTACCTAAATTATGAACTACCTCATGAAATGTTTACTTGAGTTTCCCTTCCATTCTTAAGAAACTGAAAATGAGCTTAAAAAAATGGGAACCCTTATGTTGTTCCTGGTATGGCAGGATGTATATAGTTAAGATGAAAGTCCTTTCATATCTATTGTATTGGATGCAGATCATCCCTCTATAACTCCCGCTAATCTTTCTGCACAACATTGAACCCATGATTTCCAAATTTAACGGTAGCAATTCCTTGACCAGAATGAAGTTCTCTATTCTCTATTCTGACCAAATTAAAGTAATGAGGAGAAGTGGGCTTTCAAGATGTACATGTCTACAACGCAGCCTGCCCTCTCTCTGCCAAACTGGCATTACCTTAGCTCTTACAAACATTGGTTATACTTGGAAGAGGAACTAACTCAGTCCCCTCTGGCTTCCCTTCTGTAGACTGCTTGCCCCACGTGCAAAGGTGATTATCCTTTTTTCACCACCCTTCTTCATACATGTCCTCACAATGCCTCTGAGCACTTTGCCATCACTTAGGGACAATGTAAACATCCTACCAGATCTTTATTTGCAGTTTCTGTGGAACTGGAATACTGGAGACTCCCAGAGTGTTCTGGATTTCACAGATGAAAAGGCATATTTTATAGACATTATTTAGAAAAGAAAACATCTATTGCCACCGTGGTCTTGTCTCCATTTCAAAATAGTTGGCCTATAACTTATTGACACACTGATACATAACCTCAGAGAAACTTCAAAGGTTCTTTTCTGGGCTCTCGTCCACTCCCTCTTCCACATCAGCTGGGAATTCAAAAACATTCAGCCTTTATGGCAACAGGTGCAGTGGTTAACTCAGATTTCAGGAGAGCCCTATCCCTTGGACCCTGGAAAGAACCTTTTACATGCAACCCCAGAGTCAACCCACAGCTGAAAAAATACCTTATACTATCCCTATTTATTGCAGTCTTCAATCTCCTTACATTAGAGATACAAACTCCTCCCTCAATAACAGAATGGAGGGTCAATGTCAGGGATGCAGACCATCGTTGCAATCATGCATGTTTGTGCGCACGCACACACAGATTCAAATGAAGGTTCCCACGACCGTAAAGAGGCGCACACATGTACGCATTCGCAGGGATGTTGTCAGGGTACCAATAGCAGGAGGACTCTAGGATCCAGAATCCAGCAGGAGGGCTCTAGGACCCAGCATCTCTGCCAGCACATCACATGGGCCTTTATAGAGAAGTCAGACATTGACTGAAGCGCTGTCTGATCTGCAGCTTGTCCGTACCTGAACCTGCTCCCTACTGTTGTTACCTGATCTCCTACCTGCTTGACCCCGGCTTGCTTTGACCATTCTGCCTTCTCCAATCCAGACCTGGCTTGTTTTCACTCCGCTATTCATCCAGCCTGATACCCGTTGCTGAAACCCGGCTTGCCTCTGACCATTTCTTGTCTGCTGATTCTGTCTGCCAGCTGATCCGTGTCTGACCCGGCTTGTCTCACGCTTCTTCTGCCTGCCCTGCATCCAGCTTTGATTGCTGATCTGCAGCTGCTGTTCCTGTTCCAGCTGTCTGCTGTCCAGTGTTTTAGGCTCCGCTTCCAGCATCCAGTCTACAGCTGCTGACAAAGGCACTCCTACCTTGCAGCGCTCACGAGAACACTGTCCCCACTCCAGTGGGCTCTGATCCAGAGCTGTATGAGAGTCCTCCTTCTACGAAAGACAGGCTCTGCTACCAGATACGTGGTTTCACGTTACAGTTAAGGTTGACAATATACCACAGATGGAGGAGGCCAGAGCCATTTCCATTGATACCCTGCACTTTCATCACATTGACAATAGATTTACATCAAGGAACATTTTTTTGGGATTCCAAAAGTTTTTTTTAAAGGAATGTCAAATGTTTGGGTGCCCTTATTTTAGGTTACATCTTTTTTTTGTAAATAAGTAGGGGTACTATCTACCCCATACTTATTTACATGGGGTGGTATCTGTGGACCCCCTTATTGAAGGGGGGCCTTCCATATTCCAATAAATCCCCTGCCAGCAGACCCCCCCCACAAAGTTTACAGGTAAGGCATGCAGAGAGGTTTGTTCCCTTGCCTCCTTGCACTCTGACAACCACTTCCTTATCAGTCTTTCCTGGGTCCTTTCAACCTCTCCAGGAGGAGCCCATTCAAATTGGTGCTGCTCATTTATCCTCTGGGGAAAAGGCTAGAAGAAGATCCCAGGTGCTTATACTGTGTCAATCATGGCCACTTTGTCACCAGCTGCTCTACTAAGCCAATGGCTGAGAGTGCTGACCAGTGTGTTCTGGTGGGGTGGCCACCCCCTCTGTCAGAATACAATAGCTCAGCGGGGAGATCACTGTAATAACATCAGATTGTTAGTACATTATCTACTCCCGCGCTCTTCAGTTTTTTTTTCATTCAGCCCGCTGGGTTGAACAAAAAAAGACTGATAGTGTGTACTGTGCTTTAGTTATTGATAACTCTCCCTTGTCCATGGACCTGGTCACCTTATGTACTGTACCTATTATTCTGACCATTGGGGAAGATCATATGGAGACAATCAGCTTCTATATGATAACATCTCCTTCTTATCCCCTTAACTTAGGTTAACCATGGCTTAAACCTCATAACCCGGAAATAAATTGGGCTACAGGGCAGATTGGGTTCTGGTCCAGACCTCCCTCCAGAACTTCATTAAAACTGCTGACTAGTTGCCTATTTGTAACTCTTTTGTTGTCAATACCAGTCACTTGCCTTTTTTACAGTCCTATTCAGATCTTGATCATGACAACTTTCCAACTGTGACTCTACTTAACCATTTGCATTTATATGACTCTGCTGTAGCAAAAGACACTGACAAGTTGATAGAATCCTCTACATGCCACCTCCCCAGCAATTTGCCACAGTCTGAATCTTTTCCTCCCACTTGCCCAATGTCTCGCAGCCTTGAGCCCTGTTCAGAAGCACATGATGCCAAAACGGCTAGGCACCCAGGGATTACAAAATGTTTTCTCTGGTTTCTCGTGGGCTTTGGTGGCTCTCTCTCCATAAGGACTCATGTTCCTATGTAAAAGCTTGCAAAGCCTATGCTTGCTCTAAGTCCTCGAAAGTCAAGCCCTCTGGTTTAACCCTACCTTTGGAAAGAAATGAAAAAGAGGGCACACCAGCCTTGCGCATTACCCAAGTAAATTTATTAAAATCCAAAGATAATACTCACAAACAAACTATAAATTAAGGCATATCTGGGGCCACAAAGTTTGGCACTGAGGAAGAGGGGATCACACATTGAAACAGATCAGACTTTCATAGGGTCATTTGGCGTGCTGGACTTAGCCCTGATGACCCGGTTGCTGTTGGTCCTTTGTGGCCCCCGATATGCCTTAATTTATAGTTTCTTTGTGAGTATTATTTTTTCCTTTGGATTTTAATAAATTTACCTGGATAATGTGCAAGGCTGGTGTGCCCTCTTTTTCATTTCTTTGCATTGTTTCCTTTGGGTATCCCCTGGCCCTTGGAGGACAGTAAGGCCTGTGCTTGCTTTGTGCACCATCAAATTTTATGCCACTTCCATTGCCATCGCACTACTGTTAAGCCAGGAGATATGTTTGACTGTGATTAATCCTACCTTTGCCTGCCCCTAAACTGTCTTGGACACAAATCCAGGCTAACTTGTCCTCAAGCTCTGCTGCTTCTACACCTGCCGATGCAGTCCAGTCTGTCTCTGCACCAGTTATTCAGGTCCAGTCCATGCCAATTGAGCCTCCTGCTTTTTCATATTCAGGACCTCACTCTACTGCAACTACATCTGCTCAAACCTGTCTAAGAAGTTCCATGCATCCTTTGGATAGACTGCCTCATTTAGCCAGGAGGGGGCATTGACCTTTTCTCCAAGCCACTCTGAATCCCACCTATGTTCTAGCTACCCAGCTTGACTCCAGTGACATATCACCTGATATCCAGCCTAACGTTACTGGTTTACCGTTTAGTTGGGAAATGGTCAGGAGATCAACAAGGTCAGGTTGGTTAGCAGGCAGAGAGTCTATGGAGCACAACTAAACTGTAAACCAGTAACGCCAGGCTGGATATCAGGTGATATGTGGTGCCTGATGTCCAGAATGCTTTTAAGGGTCTGCGGGCCCTCCTCAGATGGGAGTAATGTCAGGAGTATGTAAGGCTTTTGCGCCTCATTCTAGCATCCTGGTTATGGCTGTGGCATCCTCCTTGTCTGTCTGTCCACCTGCAAGGTGATTGATGTGGCCAGTCTCTGGGTAGAGATTAAACCTGATTTAAGCCAGCTAAGCCAACACGTTTTCCGAGCTCTCTGTTTGTCTGCCCTGCTCTGCTGTTTGGATTCTCTCGTTGATGACCTTGGACTAGATAACGACTATTCTCTGAACTCTGTCTGCCTTTTGACTATGTATTGGATCCTTTGTACTCTGAACCTTGCTTGCCTTGTACCTGGACTGTCACTGAACCACTCTGCCTGTCTGCCAACTGAAAGTACCTGTTTGCTTTGCTGAGTTCGAGCCTGCCCTGGTGTGGTGGTCAGGCACTATAGCATTGTGTATAAGTCCTGGGGGCAACCATGTACCTTTAGGCCTGCTTACTTTATGGGAAAGGGGGCTGCTATAGATGAAGAACACAGAAGCTAGCTATAGTGCCTGACCACCTGCTTTAGAGGTAAGCATGACAGAGATATAAGAAAAGGAATCTGGAATATTTACGCAATTCATTTTCTTAGGTTCAAACTTTTTATTATAAAAGAGCAACAAAAGTACAGATGATAGCATTGCCAATACAGAAGCGTCCCATGGCCTTACAAAATGATAAAGAGGGGGGGAGGAGGAGGAAAAAACGAGGAAACGAGGGGGGGTGCAGACCAAAGGTATAAGGCAACGGAAATGACAACATAAAGGAAGACCCATGAGATGAGCTGTATTGCAGTTACCCTACGTCACTAGGTGGGGGAGGAGAAAGAAGATGGAATATATGAGCCCAGTGATTAGGGGTAGTTCCTATGGGGTGGATCTTCCAGTCTTAAAATTATGAGGGGCCTTGGGAAGGCCGTTGTCAGCATAACAGTGGCCTACCCCCCATTCGGTCTTAGGCACGATTGGTGTGTGTACAGTAGGCTAGGGACGTCCTGGGAGTACTGGCTTGAGGTTGTCGTCCTGGTAAAGAAAAAAAAAAGATGGAACAGAGAAAAACCAAAGAGGTGAGAGAGAAGGCAAACGGATAATAAAGAAAAAAGGGGGGAACAAGGTCAGGAAATCGGGAAGAGAGGGGATAGTAGGAAGACCATAGGCTCATGGTGAGCTAGGGAAATGAGGGAGGTAAGAGAGCCAGGGGGGGAAGGGAGGAACCAGGGGAGGGCAGGTTGCATGGGGTCTGATGTTGGGGTTATAGGTATGTATGGAATGTATGGTCTAGTTCGCAAGGAGATCAGGGTTTGAAGAGAGTGACGTCAAATCCTGGGGGGGCGAAGTGGGTTAACCACGGTCCCCAGAGGCGCTCGTGCTTTGACAATTTATCCGAGACCATAGCCCCGATTCTGGCGTGGATCATTGCCTTTGTGACCCTGCTTTTGGTCTCGGCTATTGGTAGGTGTGGGGATTTCCACGCGTGGGCAATGGCTTGCTTTGCCGCCAAGGTGACCTGCAGGAGAAGTTTGAATTGGGATCTGGAGAGTTCTGCGGGTTTCAAGTTTAGAAGTGCCGTCATAGGATCAGGGGCTATGCGACAGTCCATTATCTTACTAACGATTTTGAATATCTGGGCCCAAAATGAGCATACAATTGGACAACTCCACCAGATGTGTAGGTGGGTCCCAGGGTCCGGGCAACCTCGGAAGCAGAGTGTGGAATAGGAGGGCAAGAATTTATTTATCCGGGAAGGGACCAGGTACCACCTCATGAGGACTTTGTAGGAGGTTTCGAGGGCTGCGATGTTCTGGGAAGAGGATTTGGTCAATTTCCAAATCTCCTTCCAATCTTCAGGGTCAATGGATTTTTGAAGATCCTTTTCCCAAGCCTTAACGTAGGAGATCTGGGTTGGAGGTAAGGGGTCGAGTAGATGAGCATATAGTGTAGAGATCGTACTCCTGGCGTGAGGGTCAGTCTGGCAAAGATGTTCGAAAGGTGACATGGCGGGCAGGGAGGAATTGGTGCGCACATGCGGGGTGAAGAAATGTTTGATTTGTAGGTAGCGGAAAAGTTCCGAACTTGGAATTTGAAATTGCTCCTGTAGAGTAGGAAAAGACTTAATAGTGTCAGTAGTGGTGAAGGAGTGGGCCCGCAGGAGGCTGACCTCGGTCCATCTATTGAACGAGGCTGGGGACGACCAGGCCGGATAGAATGCCGGATTCCATAAGAATGACAACATTGGGTTGTGTGGGGATTGCAGGCCCGCCTTGAGCTGAAGTCTGTCCCATAGCCTGAGGCTGTGGGCGGTGACAGGGTTATGGATGGGCCCACGGACCCTTGGGTTCAGCCATAGCAGGTTGGCAGGGGATAGAGGGTCACAGTCGACCGCCTCGAGGGACACCCACAGGGGTATTTCGTGGCATGCCACTTAGGTAGGGGGGCTAGCTGCGCTAGCTTGTAAGTATTTGGCGAAATTCGGGACCCCAAGGCCACCTTTGGACTTGGGGGAGAACAGAAGGCGTTTGGACACCCTGGGTCGCGAGTTTCCCCAAATGTACTGAAAAGTCCTTCTCTGGAGGATTTGCAGAAAGTGGGAAGGGACCTCCACCAGGAGGACCCTGAACAAGTATAGTATTTTGGGTAGGATCGACATCTTGACCGCCGTAATCCGGCCTAGCCAGACTAGGGGGAGTTTTGACCATTCTGACATCAGTCGGGTGAGATGGGACAGGATGGGCGGGTAGTTTACGGCGTAGAGGTCAGACGGGTTAGGGGAGAGTTGGATCCCGAGGTAAGGGAGGGTGGTTGGGGCCCAAGCATAAGGGAGACTTAGTTGCAATTGAGATTGAGGCATGGGTCTTCTGGGGTGAGCTGGAGTTGGTCTTTCGTGGAGGAAGGAGGGCCGGTCAAATGTAGATCCTGCAAAAGAGACTTAACATCTTCCTGAGACTTGCAGAGGTATTTGTGGCCCTTGAATGTGAACTTTAGGGAGAAGGGAAATCCCCAGGTGTAAAGGATATGGTTATCCTGCAAGATTTGGAGCTGGGGCTTCATTGCTCTGCGCTTGGATATAGTGGTAGGAGACAGGTCCGCGAATATTTGATATTCATAGCCCTGAAAGCGCAGGGCCCCCTTGAGGCGGGCTGCTTGCATTAGCTGCTCTTTGGTGCTGTAAAAATGAAGTTTGGTGACAATGTCCCGTGGGGGGCCCTCTTTCTTACGGGGAGCTAGGGTTCTATGTATTCTGTCCATTTCTAGCCTCTCTATTGGGATGGATGGAGCCAGCTCTTGGAATAGGGCCGTAACTGTAGATTGCAGATCCTCAACTGTCTCAGGGATCCCCCTTATGCGCAAGTTGGACCTGCGCGCCCTGTTCTCAAAGTCCTCAAATTAGGCCTGCAGAGATAGCTTTTCTTCTCTAATCGCTTCTAGTTCATCAGACTGGTTGTGAATAGTAACCTCCAGCTCGTCTACCTTTTGTTCCAATTCTGCAGTGCGGTGCCCTAGCTCCCTGATCTCTTTTGTAAGGTGATCTGTGATCTGATCAGAGGTCTGCTTAAGGGCCCTCTGAAGCATCTTCTCAAACTGTTGTAAGATGTCAGGGTGTGTGGATTGTGCCTCAGGGGATCTCAATGGGGTGGCTGGGAGATCATAATCTGACTCACCCTCGTCTGGATGTGGCAGGAGCTTCATCCTCGGGGAGCGGTGTGTGCCTGCACGGCATGGAGTGTCTGACGCCATCTTGGCTGAGGCCCGCGCCAGGACCTTGCGGATTGTCTTAGCCTTAGGCTTCTGCCTGGGGTTTGCCAGGACCATCCTAGGTGTCCTGTTCAGTGCCTGGGGCTGATAGGTAGTCGTGGAGGCAGAATTCGGGCGGCGGGCTCCTGAATGAACGGCCAGGTGTCCCTTCAGATACGGAGCTCTACAGCAGTGCGTCCGTCATGTAGAGCCTCGCGCATGCGCCTCTACACAATTCATTTTCATTAGTGTTTGGTGGCCACATTAATTTTTTGGAAGTTTTTCCATTTTTGAACAGTTATTTGTTCATTAGAAGACATGTTGAAGAGAGATCTGTAGTGAATTGCATGTTGCGCAAACACTTTTGTATTTGAGATATATATAGATGTATATATATCTATATATATATATTTATGGTCGTGGCCCTCTGACCGAAGATAGATGTGGGTCACATAAACACGCAACAAGACTTACAATATAAATAGACCTGAGCTGTGCCTTGGTCATCTGGTCGGTATGCCAAGAGAAGGGGGCAAAAATATGCCGTTTAGGGAAGTAGTCCTTAATTGGTACAATGATCGATGAGCAAGCTTGGCGAAGGCTTGTGCCATCTCCAACTGAGGCTTTGGAATGTATCTAGCCAAGCAGCCGGACTATAATCTGCCTAATTAATTGATCACATGGTCTGATACTGCATGCTGAGATGCTGCTGAAGCTGTTTGTGATCTGGAAGGAATGACCAGAGTACCGGCAGGGGTCGAGGCCAAAGTTGGTCAGTGATTCTGACGTGCCTGATGAATTGGTTGCCACTTGATGGGCTGATAGGGAAAGGCAATAACGGGCTAGAGTTGGAGAGACTGGGTAGGCGAGTCGGTAGCTAGTCAAGCACCGCAACTGGGCACCAGGAGTTTATAGTCCGGAAGAGGCTGATGTCGACCCTGGGTCTGATCTGATGGGTTTGGAGACTTCTAGGTGATGAACGAAATAGTTTGGAAACTAGTTAAGTGGCGTTTGTATGATACCTGGCTGCTAGCACCGCTGACGGTGAATTTGTTAGGCCGCAAAAAGAAACATAGTAGGATAGGTAGATGGCCGCTTGAATAACTAGACTGGGCTGAACCCCGAACACGGATTGTGCGAGACATGTCTTTAAAGATGCTGCTCGTAATGGGCAAGCGTTTGGCCTTAGCCGTTTCAATCCATGGTTAGGTCAGCTCCAGGATACTACTGAAAAATGAGCTTACGGGTATATTCAATGGTGGTTTGAATGGGGAGCGA
>BLSH010504313.1:219425-236878 GCA_018402905.1 Glandirana rugosa
GGTAGTGTAGATTACTAAACATTCGACGTTATATTATGTAAAAACCAAAATTTTTGGTGAAATTTTTTCTTTGTAAATTTATGTACATATTTAGTGGAAACTTATAGTTTATGTTAGAAATTTTTATTAAATATTGTCCGTTATTTTTTGTTTTAAGACGTTTATATAGTGTACGTAGTTACACTTTTAAACTTCATACTGTACGATGTAAATCTAATTTTTTTTAAAATTAGATAAAAAATGATTCCGAAGTACGTGTTGAAAATTTTACACGAAAATTGTCGTAAAAAATTAGTGTACCAACTAACAAAAAGTCGAAGTCGCAAAAACCGAACCCGAACGATTTTTGAAATGTCCGGGTCCGGGTCCGTGCCACGGACACCCGAAAGTTCGGTACGGACCCGAACGTTACAGTCCGGGTTCGCTCAACACTAATCAGCATTCAGCATTATTTACATTGCAAAGATGAATGTAAGCTGGTGTAATTTCATAAAAACGTCCAAAAACGCTGAAGCTGAAAAACAATCAACCATGTGATTAAAAAATGCTGTTAAAAGCACATTTTAAAAGTTGTGCATGAAGCCTTAGTAAAAAATAGATTAAAATTTTTTTTAATCTAAATGTAGCATGTCATACTTCAAATTTTCACATTGATGCATGTGATATATTTGCAGAATTTTGTTTTTTATTGCCTGTTATAAATTATTTTTAAAGATTGTATTTGATATTCAAAGGTGATTTATACATGTATTTAAATGTTTCTTTTTTAAAGTGGTTTTTAAAACCAAAAATGTATTATATTGCAGCTTACAAATCATTAGATGTGATGGCTGCATCAGTTTTCTTTTCTTTGTTTTGTTTTGTTTTTTTTTTTTTCCCTCTGTTTTCACCTGGAGATCTGGCCAGTAGACTAAAGAAATAGAAAGGTGTTCAAGTGTGGCCCGTCGGTATTTACATTATACATATCAAATATATCATATAAAATTGACATATAACATTTTAGTAAACAAATTTAAAAACATGAATGCATACAGTCATTCATTCAATGGATCAAATAAAGGAATTACTGTGAAATATAAGGTGACGCGTGTTGCAGTTATCACCATTTCTTCAAGACATTATGCCATTATGCTCTAATATGACAGAAAACCAATATGAAACATCTCATGTATAGAATTAGAAAAATATATACAATAAATATACACACACAGGTATACTGTACATTTGTAATATGCAAATAAAAGCTATCCCCAAAAGGGAAGAGAGGGAAGGAGTATGGTGTGGAAGGGGGAAACAAAACAACCGCCCCCCACACACAACCATTTTCAAAGCCAACAAATATGTGCAGAGAAGTAGTCACATCATCCCTGGCTGCAGGGAGTTATGAAAGGAGACCAGCAATAGGATGGAAGTGGGCAGATAACACGGTCCTATATGACTAAAAAAATAACAAAACACAAGGGGTCATCAGAACACCAAAGATAACAAAGATTGACTGGTCCTGGTCACACCTCTTTGTTGTTAGAAGATCAAATATATGTAATATAACAAGGACTAATATCAGTGGATATAACCAGAGAGGTCTCAGGAATAAAGACATACTGTATACATCCATCATATCAATTCTGAGGTAATCAGTTTAAAAAGCAAAACAAAGAATAATAAAGGTCTGATCTGTTGAATATCTACTGTATGGCCCTCACCGGAGACCCACCACATTAAATATCAAATAGAGATCCAACCTACCTACAAGGTCACAATCACAGAACCAACTTTCTGATCTGTAAGCCACAATGGGAAGAGAGATGAAGGCACACAAAACCTGCCTATTAAGTAGTCCATGGGCCTCCCGAAGATGCACCCACCAATGCCAGACCTTGATCTGTCTACCAATCGAACAAGAGGTATCCATTGGAGGGGGCTGGGGGGGAGGTCCTCTTCCCATTGGAGAACCTAATCTTAGGCACCACCAAACTTTCAATTAGATAAGGGGGCCCGCCAAAAGAAAAACACCATAAGCCTTGAGCATGGTACCATGTCAAGGCATAATGACGTCACAGCATGGCAGCACAGAAGTGACATTTGCATTAAGACACACAAACAAAACCATGTGCAAAGAAAACACATTTGAGACCAACAGACAAGAAATGTACTCTACAAATTCACAAACTCAATGGGGACACAGCCAGGGCAGATGCAAGATATCTCATGCACAAAGACAACCAAGGCACTAACCATAAAAAATGAACAATGTCAAACAAAGACTAAAAACACAAAAAAAACA
Organism: Glandirana rugosa; assembly: GCA_018402905.1. Taxonomy (NCBI): domain Eukaryota; kingdom Metazoa; phylum Chordata; class Amphibia; order Anura; family Ranidae; genus Glandirana; species Glandirana rugosa. Next base: position 221,710 of record BLSH010504313.1, read on the forward strand.
ACAACCCCCCCACCACCAAAAAAACACAACTAAGCACCACCAGAGCAACCCCAGTCCCTTGTATCTCCATCCCTCTCTCATGCCCATAGGGGTTACATTCTATACTAATATCCAAAATTAGCCATAGTCACACCTAACTTGGATGTTGTTATATCATCACGTAGGAAAGATTGGTGGTGAATCACGTGGTGTTGCAGAGAATAGGCATTCACCTTTAGCAACAAAGTCCAAAGATCCTCAATCCGGGGTTCCGAATCCCGGTAAACTACACAAACAAACAGGTGGTAAATTTGGTGATGGTACTGTAAATAGAACATAAAGTGATGGCAAGTATCCCACAGGGTCAGAGGGCCTTCAGAAACCCCAACACAAAAGAGATGATGATTTTTGAGAGCACAACACCAATCACAGAGACAGGTGCTATTCAATCACACACATGGTACAAGAGAGTATGGACCAGTATATACAGCTCAATCCACGGAGAACACTAATTTTGGCATCATCAATCTCAAACCTTTTTCATTCACTCCGGAATGAATTTAATCTCCTTTGATGTCCAAAGTGGAAGGACAAGTCGCACAACTGTGACCCCATTCACACTTGTGTGACTTGCCCTGCAACTTTGGACATCAAAGTTGCATAGCAAGTCGTATCCCATGTTTTCCAACCATTCACATATGTATGACTTAAGCCTCGTACACACGGGATGACGATCGCATTCAACACGTCAATACTCACGACCGTTGTATGCGAAATCGATCGTTTGTGTGCGCGCTTTCAACAGTCGAACATACGACGGTCGTACATGGGAGTTGTATGAGCAGACTACAAAACTTGGTCATACCAACAAGCTCGCATACGACCGTTGTATCGTGTGTAGAGCAGTTGGGTACGGCAAGTTTTATTGTGCTAAACACGCATGCACCAAGTCCACTTCAACTAAACAAAATTAGATGAAGGAGCCCAAAGGGTGACGCTACGATACCAGCACTTCCTCTTTACACGCTCGTTCGCGTCATCACGTTCGGCCGCCGCAAGTTGTATGTACGACCGTCGGGTGCACGTCAGTATGCTATTTACATTATGCAACATACGATTTGCGACGATCATACGTACGATCCTCGTTCCGTGTGTACGGGGCATTAGAGTCACAGCAAATTCAAAGTAGTTCATGCACTACTTTGATCCAACTTTCATGCAAATTGAGGGGCATAGATTTCAATGTTAACCCACAAAAATTGCATGAAAGTTATATCTGAAAGTTGTACATGCAACAGTGGTGCAACAGTGGGTCTGGCTTTTCAGAGGAACACCAAGTCACATCCAAGACACACTGGTCGAAAGTTGAGTCAAAGTTGCATCAAAGTCGCACTCCAAAGTCTCAAGTACAAGTGTGAAGTCTCAAGTAAAGAGTGTGAAGTGTTATAACTTTATCAGATTTCTATTGCTGCTTGTGGCCTCATTAGGATGATAAAGACTCTGTATTTGTCCTGATGACTCACTATCCAAATCTAAAATTTTGAGTTGTAGCAGGAACAGAGACTGAGGGTAAAGCTTCCAATGCTGATATTTTTTATGGTGCTACCTAAAGCTGATTAAAAAAAAAAAAGAACAGACTTCTTCATGCACAAAATCACAGTGGATGGAGGAAATCTACACGCCAAGACATTTTATTCTGACAGTGGAGACTCTCAATTGTCTAGCAGATGCTAACCATTGGCTGTAGCTGCTATTTGAGAAAGTCTTACATATCACCATATTACATTTTCTAAGAATTAACTTTTGCTTTTTTTAAAATGTAATTTAATAACATTTAGCCACTTACACAGTATAGTATTTTCAAAAGCAGTGATCTTAAGGTATATTATATAACTACCCAATAGGAATTAATAATTAAAATAGTAGAAGAAACATGTTTTTTCAATACTTTAACATTTTAATCATCACTAAAGTCACTAAAATTTTTCATTTTTTTTTTCTATGGGTACAATATACTTGTATACAGTGCAGTCATTCACTTTTTTCTGCCCTTTAATAATAAGTGGCAGAAGTAGCCAGAGTTTTAAGGCTGGTTTCACATCTTTTCATGTGTCTATTCAGGCCTGATGACACACAGGGGTTGATTTACTAAAACTGGAGAGTGCAAAATCTGGTGCAGCTGAGCATGGTAGCCAATCAGCTTCCAACTTCAGCTTGTTCAACTAGGCTTTGAAAAAAGAAACCTGGAAGCTGATTGGTTTCTATGCAGAGCTGCACCAGATTTTGCACTCTCCTGTTTTAGTAAATCAACCCCACAGTGCGGTGACTGAAGTTTTTCTCCACTGGAAGAATTCCAGTCACCACTAGGGCCCAATTTGTTTTCTGTGTGGCCTGTTCACACTGCAATGTAGCCCAGAGGCGGAGTGCAGTGAGCTACAATAAAATGCAGACGTGCTGAAAAGTGAGAGAGATTTTCTATAAGGCCTGTTTCCAACAAACCTATTAGATTGACTTCTGTTGAGTAGGAGCACCCACACATGGATCCAAAATTGGCCACTCCCTGCTGAAGCGGGCAAATTTTGATCCATCTATGGCAGCTGAAGAGAGGATTTTCTTAACCACTTGCCGACAGTGCGCAGTACATTTACTGCGGCAGTGCGGCGCTGTCTCGCGAATTGCCGTAAATAGATGCCAATTTATGGACAGGCAGCTAGCTCTGGAGAAGTGTGCTGACCCGATGTCCACTGGTGAGCCGCGATCAGCTGCCAGAGGGAAAGAACGGGGAACCGCCAAAGTAAACACGGCGGTTCCCCATTCTGACAGGCGGCATCCAAGAGATCTACTAATCCCTGTCACTGGGATCAGTTAGATCTCTTATGCCCTTGACAGCCCAGCCCCCTCACAGTTAGAACACACCTAGGGAACACAGTTAACCCCTTCACTGCCCCCTGCAGGTTAACCCCTACACTGCCAATTACATTTATACAGTAATCAGTGGATATTTACATTTCTGATCGCTGTATAAATGTCATTGGTGCCACAAAAAGTGTCAAAAATGTCCGACATGTCTGCCAAAATATCACAGTCCCGATAAAAATTGAAGATCGCCGCCATTACTAAAAAAAAAAAAATGTAAAAACGCCAGAAATTAATTCTCATGGTTTGTAAGCGCGGCAACTTTTGCGCAAACCAAACAATAAACGCAGATTGCTATTTTTTTAACCAAAAATATGAGGAAGAATATAAATTGGCCAAAACCGATGAATACATTTGTTTTTGTATATATTTTTTTGGATTTTTATTTTAGCAAAAAGCAAGAAATATTGTATTTTTTTTGCAAAATTGTCGCTCATTTTTGTTTATAGCGGCGATCAGAAATGACGCAGAGGTGACCAAATACCACCAAAAGGAAGATCTATTTGTGGAAAAAAAGGATGCAAATTTGGTTTGAGCACAACGTCGCATGACCGCGCAATTTTCAGCTAAAGCGATGCAGTGCTGAATCGCAAAAAGTGCTCTGGTCCTAACATAGGAAATCCTTCCGGGGCTGAAGTGGTTAATGTTGGACAGAGATTTCACTTGCTGTTCTGTATAAAGAAAATTTCTGTAATGGGACACAGCTGGCAAAAATTCTACAGGGGTTCTAACCTTTCCCTACTCTGTCCAAAACCTTTATCCATAACATACGCTTTGACTTAAAGAGGTTGTAAAGATTCATTTTTTTTTTTTTTATAAAAATAACAAACATGTTATATTTACCTGAGCACCCGAGCGGGCAGGCTCCCGAGTCCCACTGCTCTGTCCATTGAAACAGACAGCGGTATTCAGCCCCGCTCTTGTGTCACTGGATTTGATTGACAGCAGCGGGAGCCAATGGCTCCTGCTGTTATCAATCTATCCAGTGAGGACAGAGACAGCGGCTTAAGCTGCTGGGTTCATGTACATAGCTGGAACGATTGGGCTCAAGTGAGAAAAAGGAGGGCTTTGAGGACAGCTGCAGCAAAGAAGGTTTTTCACCTCAATGCATAGAATGCATATTTTCATTCTTTTAAACAAGCCAATGACAGCATTAAGTGTGAAAAAGTTATGCTCTGCTATAAAAGAGCTAGAAGGTCCAGCTAGACTCACTACTAGTTCAAAAGAACCTGAAGAAAATAGTCAAAATTGAAGGAGATATTTCAACGGGTTCTGAAATCCGCCAAGGATTGAAACTGTCAACTTTGCTGTCCTAGAAAAAGTCATGACAGAGGTAGATGACAATAACCTTGACAGTATGTTATTAAGTCAGATAACGCAGTAACTTGCATATTCTGATGACGTTAGTATGCTATTTCAACTGTTGAGAGAATGAGGAAGACTGTATAATACATGAACAGGGTGCAACAGAAATGGACCTGAAGGTGAGGTGAAGAAAAAACAAATATGCCTGTATATTTAGGAAAAGACAGATTGGTAAAGGTGAAACTATTCAACTGAGTGAAATTTGAATGCTGTCAGAGCATTAAGTACTTTGAATCAGTGATTAGAAAGGATAACATTAACCAGTTGCTGACCGGTCGCCATCATAATACGGCGGCAGGTTGGCACTGCTGCGCGAATCGCCGTAGCTGTACAGTGGCTCACGCAGCCGCAGTTCCAGACGGGAGTGCACCGGCAGCGGCATGCTCTCGTGCTTGCTTCTCACTGCGTAAGCATGCCCGCGGGTCAGGTACACTCAATGTCCGCCAGCGACCCAAGATCGCCTGTTACAGAGACAGAACGAAGATCTGCCAGTGTAAACACAGCGGATCTCCATTCTGTCAGGGGACATATCACAGATCTATTGTTCCCAGTAATCGGCAATAGTTAGATCTGCCATGCCTGGCCAGACCAGCCCCCAAACAGTTAGAATACACTGAGGGAACACACTTAACCCATTGATCGCCCCCTACAGTTTAACTCCTTCCCTGCCAGTGATATTTATACAGTAATCAGTGCCAATTTTATCTCTGATCACTGTATAAATGTCATTGGTCCCAAAAAAGTGTCAAAAGTGTCCGATCTATCCTCCGCAATATCGCAGTTCCGATAAAAATCGCAGATCTCCGCCATTACTAGTTTAAAAAAAAATTATAAAAATACCATAAATCTATTCCCATAGTTTGTAAACACAATAACTTTTGCACAACCCAATCAATATATGCCTACCAAAAATACGTAGAAGAATACATATCTGCCTAAACTGATGAATACATTTGTTTTTTTTATTTAATGTGGGATATTTATTATAGCAAAAAGTAAAAAAACGCAGAGGTGATCAAATACCATCAAAACAAAGCTCTATTTGTGGGAAAAAAAGGATGTCAATTTTGTTTGGGTACAACGTCACACGACCGCGCAATTGTCAGTTAAATCGACGCAGTGCCAAATCGTAAAAAGTGCTCTGGTCAGGAAGGGGGTAAATCCTTCTGGGGCTGAAGTAGTTAAAGAAGAGTTTAACAATAGAATATCAGCAGGAAATGAAAGTTTTTTGCTTTTCAAAAAGATGTCAAAACATGCAGTCTCAGCAGGTACTTAAAATGTATTTCCACTTTTGTACCCAAATTGGCATAATATCTACAATATATTTGTTACATTCGCATAGCATAACTTAAATAAGATTTAAAAATTGCAACTTACCATTTTTAAATGATCTTTTCTGGAACTTCCAGCAAGCAAAAATCCTGCTTAGTTCTCTTTGTTATAAAATCCGGGAAGGTGTCTTTGCCATAATTGGCCTTTTCTGTACTATGTAAGCAGATCAGTTTTTTTTTTTTAACAGTAAAGAGTTTTTATTGAAATAAATCAAATATTCAAATATACAGGTTGCACATCATAACACAAGGAGTTCCTTGAATACACGCTTATCAGCGACATAACACTTCAGTGTACATTAGGGTAAATGAACGAGAGTGATCTCACTCTAAAGCAATTAACCATTTACAGAAACAAGTAGGAGTGGATGCGTATATTTCGATTCTAGATAATAAGTAAATACAAGGCAAGAATTACCCTCTCAGAGATTCCCTGAAAATTAATAGGTAGGTGGGGCCGGGGGGGGCAAAAGTCCTGTCCCATCCTCTCCACCAGATTAGTAGGAAAATTGAGTACACACCAACCCCCTAGGAGCATCTCTCAATCCGGCCATCCCATATTTTATGGAATTTGTGGGGACAGTTTCTGTTTTCATAGGTTAATCTATAGAGGGGCAGGGCCTTGTTAACCACTCGTATCCAGGAGTTCCTGGTGGGAGCTCCGTGACCTTCCATCTAAGCAGGATCTCTCTCCGAGCATAAAATAAAGCGTAAGTGATGCATAGCTTAATATACCTATCTCCCTCAACATTCTCAAGGTAGCTCAGCAGCGTAATCATAGGGTCTAGAGGCAAATCTACCGTGGTCACCTCAGAGAGAGTCTCCACCACACCCATCCAGTACAGCCTTAACCGAGGGCATGACCAAACCATGGGGGGGAAGTCTCCCACGTCTGCCAGGCGAGTGCACTGCGGGTCTAAGGACGGATATATGCCAGCCAGCCTCTGAGGAGTGTAGTAGGCCCTGTGTATAAATTTTAGCTGGATGAGCCTATCCCTAGCTGAGATCATCGTTGGGATAAATGTTGTCAAACAATCCTCCCATTCTTCTTCACCCAAGCCTGGGATGTCAGCCTGCCACTTATCCCTCGACCTATTAGGCTTACTGTCATACTCAACTGTAAGGTACAAGTAAAGAGAAGACAGGGGTTTGCCCATGGTGCCGGACGTCAGTAGTCTTTCAATGGAATCGGATTCCAATATAATTCGTTCTGGGAACTGAGCCTGATAGGCATGTCTGAGTTGCCAATACCTAAAGAGGAAGCTCTGCGGGATTGCAAATGCGTTCTGCAAGTCTCAGAAGGTTCTCAGCTTGCCACCCTCCACTATGTGTTTCAAATTGACAACACCCCTAAGCGCCCAAACCACCGGATCAGGAATCTGAGTGAAATGTGGCAATTTAGGGTTACCCCAAAGCGGTGCATGCGGCGAAAAGGTATTCGCCTTCTGACATGGTCTGCTAGAAAGTTCCCAGACCTCAATTGTCACCCTCATCGGTCCCGTCATCAGGTATTGGGCCCTCCTTCCCCTAAACACCAAATTTGATAAGGCAGCGTAGGAGCCCACCACCGCAGCCTCCAAGTTCACCGTGGGATTGGATCTGGGCTGGGAGAGCCACCATCGGACAGTCACAAGGACCGCCGCCCAATAATATATCAGGAAGTTAGGCAGGGCCAAGCCTCCAGATGAAAGCGGTAGGTACAGGGTACGTTTAGCCACCCTTGGCGTCTTCCCAGCCCAGATAAAGGACACCACCAGACTCTCAATTCTGCGGAAAAAATGTATTGGGATATGGGTAGGTGTATTTCTGAAAAAATATAGAAACCTTGGTAGGTATACCATTTTTATCAAATTGGCTCGACCAACTGGGGAGAGTGGTAGGGCTCTCCAGGCAGTGCAGTTGTGCGTAAACCTCGCGAGTACTGGGTTCAGGTTCTTTCCCACATAATCAGATAATTTGGCCGTGATTTTTTTTTTTCCAATATCTTTCTTTTATTGATTTTCAAGTTTACAAGACAACAAAATAATTCACCACACTACATCACAGACAAACAAAACAAAACAAAAAAAACAAAAAACAAAAGGAAAAAGGTAAAGGTTCCCTCTGACTCCGTCAACTCCCACATCGCCGCCCCTCAACTCACGGACAGTTTAATTTAACGCATACACTAACATCACAAACAGGCCCAATCAAACATCAGGGTCACTTATACCTCCATGAATGTTAACCAGATCCTCCAAACTCCTTCAAACTTCTCCATAGTGTCATTATTTTCTGCTACCAACTCTTCCATACGCATAATACCATTTAGGTTCTCCATCCACTCTGAAAATGAAAAGGTCCTGGAAGTCTTCCAATACCTAGGTATTAACTGCCTGACTGCTGACATAAAGAATCCTAAAAGAGATTTCCTTACTTTCAACATTTTGTTTGGGAAAAGAGATAATAATGTCACCTCTACCGAGTTGGATACCCCCTCGCCCGTATTTGGCCGTGATTTTAATCCCCAAATAGCTGAACTCCTCCACCCATCGCAAGGGAGTAAGCGTGTCCTCCTGGGGGATCGATGGGTGAAGAGGGAACAGAACCGATTTATCCCAGTTGATATGTATGCCAGAATAGGTGGCAAATTGTTAAAAAATTTCTAATGCCGAACACAGTGAGGTGTTCGCGTCGGAAAGATACTGCAGGGTGTCATCAGCATATAAGGATCATTTTTCAGTCAGGGGGCCTATTTTAATGCCAACCACCGACTCCGCCGAGCGGAGCAGGATGGCAAGGGGCTCCAAGGCCAGGGAGAAAAGGCCAGGGGAAAGAGGGTGCCCCTCTCAAGAAGGAATACCTCAGACAGATTCCCATTCGTGCGGACCCTTGCTCTAGGGTGTGCATAGAGAAGTCGCAGCCAGGTGAGGAACCGAGGTCCGAATCCGAACCTGTCCAGGACCTCCCACAGGTACCTCCACTCAACGGAGTCGAAGGCCTTCTCCGCATCGAGAGAGGCCACGACTCCGGAGTTGTCAGAAGATGCCAGGTCTATGTGGGTGTGTAGTCTCCTGATATTGATATCAGTCCCTCGCCCAGGCATAAAGCCCGTTTAATCTGGGTGAATCAGGGCCGTTATGACCGTATTCAGTCTGTTGCCCAAAACTTTGGCCAAGACCTTAGCGTCCACATTGGGGAGGGAGATAGGACGATATGATGAACATTGCGAGAGATCCTTCCCTGGCTTCGGTATAACCACTAAAACTGCATCACTAATCGAGTGGGGCAGGGTCTCTCAAGTCAAGGAGTGAGTCAGTGTACCATGGAGTCTGGGAGCAAGTTCTTCCTGGTATAGCTTGTAGAATTCAATCGGTATGCCATCAGGACCCGGAGTTTTCCCCGTCTGCATGGTAGCGATTTCTTTGCAGATCTCTTCTGAGGTAATGGGAGCGTCTAGTTTGGTGGCATAGGATGTAGTCAGGCGGGGGATGTCCACTAAGTCTAGGTACCTCCCCAGGTCTTCAGTCTCATATGCTACTCGGGATTTATAAAGCGATCTGTTGTACTCTACAAAGCATCGGTTAACTTCATCAGGGTCAGAAACTAGAACACCACTTCCGTCTTGGATTTGTGCTATGGAGAAACCCCCCGCCTGCTCCCGAGCCATCCAGGCCAAAAGGCGTCCCGTACGCTCCCCTTGTTCAAAAATGCGCTGGGTTTGGTGAAGCAACTTTTTTTGGGTCAAGTCAGTTTGCAGAAAGAGGACTTGCCTGGTCAGGTCCTGGAGGGCAGCATAGTGTTCGGGTCTTTTGTCCTGAGGTAAAGACTTTCCTGCCTAAGGGCCTCAGCCTCAGCCCTGGTGAGTTCCGCCTTATGGTCTTTGCGTACCTGGGCGATAATGGTCATATATTGACCCCTGGTATGCACCTTAAAGGCGTCCCAGACATTGTTGGGGTCCGCCGAACCCATGTTGGTTGCCCAATACCCAGCCATCTCCACCCTGAACCTCGGCTCCACCTGTGGATCCGAGATCCAGTATCTGGATAGACGCCAGAGAGACTCTGCCTGAGCCCGCTGGAGGTCCAGGGTGAGGAGCAGCGGGGCATGGTCAGAGACGCCTCTGGGGAGTATGTTGACCTCTCTTATCCTGTCAAGGACCGGGTCCGTCACGTAGGCAAGGTCTATACGCGAGAACGCCCTATGCGATGCCGAATGGCAAGTGAAGGCTCTGACTGCGGGGTGCCTCCAGTGCCATGCGTCCGTAAGCCCATAAGTCAGGGCCCAGTCCTCCAGTCCCTGATGAGGACCCTGGCCAGGGTTGAATCTATCCATGTCTGGGTCCGGGACCAGATTAAAGTCCCCCACCATTATAATTCTATCTGTCTGGAATTGTGCTACTTTAGAGATAATCTGGTGAAGCAGGGACACAGAGGATGGCGGTGGCATATACAACCCTACAACAATCCAAGGCATTCCCCAAATTTGAGCATAAAGGGTAACATACCGTCCGTTTGAATCCAGGACCAAATCTAGGAGAGCAAACGGAAGGGATTTAAGTACCAGCACACTTACTCCCCTAGCAAGGTTCGAGTATGTGGAGTGGTAATGGTGACCCACCCATGGCTTCTTCAAACACCAGATGGGTCTCTTGAAGAATGCAAATATGCGGGTTATGCTGTTTGATAAATTGGAACACCAGGGACCTCTTAATCGGGGAGTTGAGGCCCCGGGTGTTCCAAGACAAAACGTTAAGTAAAGCCATACCCACTCCACATAGTCAACTCTCGCCCCCAGCCTAAGAGAGAGATTTGGGTTCAGAATAGCGGCAGTAAATATCACAGATGTTATGTATATAGTTCCTGGTCAAGATATGCAACAACATGTGTAGGGACTCCAGATTACGAAACTGGTGGTCATAAAACACAGACCTAACAAAACAAAGTCGAATGACTTTCTGAGTTTCTGTGTCTCGATGGAATAGTCTGGGAAAAACATCAGCTTCACATTTTCGTACTTAACTTCTTCCTGGGAGCGGGCAGCCCGAAGCACCAGGTCCCTGTCCCTATAATGGAGGAATTTGAAAATAAAAGTTCGGGGGGGATCCCACCGGCCTCTTAGTAGCAGGTATATGGTGCGCTCTCTCCACTGAGAAGTGAGGAGAGAACCGGGCCTCAGGGAATAGGGTCGGGAGCAGGCGCTCGATAAAGGTGACCGGATCAGGACCCTCAGCCCCTCCGGCAGGCTGATGATGCGAAGGTTAGACCTGCGGTTCTGGTTCTCGGCATCCTCCGCTCTAGCCTCCAGGAACTTCACCTTCAATTTAAGGGTGTGTATGTCTGCCCGGTGCTCCCGCTGATCGTCTTCTGTCGCCGAAACCCAACGCTCGACCTCTGTTACCAGGTCCCGAAAGGTGTCCATATCCCTACGGATCAGTGCCGTTTCGGTTTGGAGGTCAGGGTGGACTGGCAGTTATTGATTGCAGCCATCAGGGCCTCAAAGGCAGGGGAGCCCGCATGAATAGCGTCCCCTGTAGACTGTGGGGCCGGCGAGGCCATGCTGTGCGCTGCACGTGTGTGCGGGCCTACAAGTGGCGGCTTGTGTGCTGCAGAGATTTTTTGCTTTTTCTGGGCCGATTGTTTACCCTTTTTCATCGCCGGACTGGGACTGAAGAAGCCGGTGGCAAGCAGCGTCCCCCAAGCCGCATTCGGGTGTACCACAGCAGGATGGAAGGAGGATTTAGTCGCCGGACCTGGGAGCTCTGTTAAAGAACGTCTGCTCCCGGCGCCATCTTGGACACACCCCCAAGCAGATCAGTTTTACTAGATCTGAACACTGTCTGTCTTAACAAAAGGTTAAATGCCCCCCCAAATCTATAAAGACCCTTATCTGAACACGTAGCCTGTCAAACTAGAAAAGGAGGTGATGAGCATGCAGTTCCCTTTCTGAAACATATCAGGCCACATGCCCTCAAGACAGGGGGGTACCATGCCAGGGGTATGTCAATTATGATGAGCAACAACCATTGACTGTCAAAAGAAAAAATCCTCTGAATGATGGACACATCTGGTCCCAGTGCTACAGTCACCAGTCCCAGCCACTAAATAAAAACAAAGGGACAGGGTCTCCCAGGTGATGTCATGTATAGTATTAATGACAGCTTCCTGTGAATGGTTGTTAAGCAAGCAGCAGGTGTCAGCACCTGCTGTGTCCTTAGAAGTGATGGGCCAAACAACCCCCAGTTCGGTTCGCACCAGAACTCCCGAACAGGGAAAAGTTTGGACCCGAGCCATGAACCCTGTTAAAGTCTATGGGACCTGAACAGTGAAACAAACAAACACCGCTCCAGGCTAGCTAAATGTCTACTCACATTCCATGCAGGCTCTATCAAGTTCAGGTGCAGTGCTGCATCAATAGATGAGAGGAAGAAAGAGGCTGGACGCCCGCACTCCGATTAAGGTGAATATCCGATAAAAGTCTCCCAAAGCCTCATAAAGATCCGAGTGATGTGGCTAACTATAGGCCAATTTTGTTAATCAATAATGGCCTGAAGCTCTTTAGAAAAATGTATGCAAATCAATTACTGACTTTCCTTGGCCGTTATGTACACTCTGACCAGGTAGGATTACTGCCTCACAGGCAAGCGGTGGACCAAGTGTGTCAGGCAATAGACCTTATTTCAATATTACAATCTTACTGGGACGGGGGAGGAGTCAGACACGGGATGCTTCTATTCCTCCATATACGTAAGGCATTCAACTCCCTCTCATGGCCTTATCTTTTTAGAATACTGGAAAGGTGGAACTTTGGTCCTAAATTTATCACCTCAATTCATTCCCTTTATAACAACCCTACGGCCTTAGATATCATTAAGAGGCCATAGGTTGGACCTTTTTACTATCTCCTCCGGCACTCGCCAGGGATGCCCACTCTCCCCCTTACTATTCATAATAGCAATGGAGATGTTGGCTATAGCGATTTGTCAGGACTCTGATATTTTGAAGATCAGGAGTGGAGACCGCAATCACAAATGTACGCTTTTTGCGGACAATTTGTTATTATTTATAACCTCCTCACATACCACCCTGCCAAATTTATTCTCTCTACTGGACTGTTTTGGCAGGATTTCAGGCCTATTGGTCATGTTCAACTGTGTCAAATCGGAGGCCATGAGTGTTAACATACTGAATGCAATGCAAAGAAGCCTTCAGGGCCAGCAGATGGCAGATGGCATCCCTTTCTTATCTCGGGATTTAATTGACCCCCCAGATCTTGTCGCTTTATAAAGCAAACTACCCCGCGATGTTTCATAAATTGTTAGAGCACGTGCGGACATGGTCTGACGCTACCTTATTCTGGATGGGCAGGATCGCATTCGTGAAGATGATGGTATTGACTAAAATACTACAGGGTGGGCCATTTATATGGATACACCTTAATAAAATGGGAATGGTTGGTGATATTAACTTCCTGTTTGTGGCACATTAGTATATGTGAGGGGGGAAACTTTTCAAGATGGGTGGTGACCATGGCGGCCATTTTGAAGTCGGCCATTTTGAATCCAACTTTTGTTTTTTCAATAGGAAGAGGGTCGTGTGACACATCAAACTTATTGGAAATTTCACAAGAAAAACAATGGTGTGCTTGGTTTTAAAGTAATTTTATTCTTTCATGAGTTATTTACAAGTTTCTGACCACTTATAAAATGTGTTCAATGTGCTACACATTGTGTTGGATTGTCAATGCAACCCTCTTCTCCCACTCTTCACACACTGATAGCAACACCGCAGGAGAAATGCTAGCACAGGCTTCCAGTATCCGTAGTTTCAGGTGCTGCACATCTCGTATCTTCACAGCATATGGTTTTTTTTATGGTTTTTATGGTCAGTAAAAACCAATACCGGGTGAGCTGCTCCTTCCAGGAGGTACCGCCATTCCTTTTAAAGCCGACTTGATGGCCAGCAATTCCCTATCACAGACATCATAGTTCCAGCAAGATGGTGCACCTCCACATTATGGGTGTCAGGTCCGAGCATTCCTAGATGAACAGTTTCCTGGAAAGTGGATTGGTCATTGTGGGCCAGTTGAATGGCCCCCAAGGTCTCCCGATCTGACCCCCTTAGACTTTTATCTTTGGGGTCATCCGAAGGCAATTGTCTATGCTGTGAAGATACGAGATGTGCAGCACCTGAAACTACGGATACTGGAAGCCTGTGCTAGCATTTCTCCTGTGGTGTTGCTATCAGTGTGTGAAGAGTGGGAGAAGAGGGTTGCATTGACAATCCAACACAATGGGCAGCACATTGAACACATTTTATAAGTGGTCAGAAACTTGTAAATAACTCATGAAAGAATAAAGTTACATTAAAACCAAGCACACAGTAGTTTTTCTTGTGAAATTCCCAATAAGTTTGATGTGTCACATGATCCTCTTCCTATTGAAAAAACAAAAGTTGGATTCAAAATGGCCGACTTCAAAATGGCCGCCATGGTCACCACCCATCTTGAAAAGTTTTCCCCCTCACATATACTAATGTGCCACAAACAGGAAGTTAATATCACCATCCATTCCCATTTTATTAAGGTGTATCCATATAAATGGCCCACCCTGTATATTACTTTAGAAACCTACCTATCCTGGTACTGATAGAGGCATTATGGCAATTTCAAACAAAAATCTTCAATTTTATTTGGGGCGCTAAGGGCAGCAGGCTGGCTCGGACCACAATGTTTGCGTCCAAGGACCTGGGTGGCCTGGGGGTTCCGGAATTCCGGAAATACTACATTGCAGGCCAACTGACAAAGCTATGTCAATTACACTACAATCATCATAGACCGTTTTGGGTAGATATAACCAATAGACTTGGTACTCTGGATCCCTTCAAACATAGAAAGGCTATCTTATGTCCCACACTTTCCTATTCTGTCAGTTTATGGGACTTGACTTGCAGACAATGGCCCCTATGCTCCCCCAACTCCACTGTGGCACCCCTCTTTAACAATCCTCAATTTCCACCAGGTATGACGCCCACCCTCTTTCCTTGGTGGATGGACAAGGGACTCTACCGCATAGGACACTATTTTGGCCATAGAGGTATACGGCCCTCTTCGTATTTTATGCAGGATTTGCAGATGCCCCCCTCTGAGAATTTCTGCTTACAACAAATATGACTAGTGTTGAGCGAACCCGGACTGTAACGTTCGGGTCCGTACCGAACTTTAGGGTGTCCGTGGCACGGACCCGGACCCGGACATTTCAAAAATCGTTCGGGTTCGGTCCGGGGTTCTGCTATTTTACTCCACGTGTTGAGAAGCTGCAGGGCAGCCAATCAACAAGCGTTTCACTGGTTTGCCCTTAGAAGCCATCACAGCCATGCCTACTAATGGCATGGCTGTGATTGGCCGGTGCATCATGTGACCCAGCCTCTTTATAAGCTGGAGTCACAGTGCTGCAGTCACATGCTCCTTGGGTTAGTATAGGGAAAGGTAGCTGACGGCGTGAGGGACAGATTTTAGCCATTTTAAGACCTGATCCTGCATCCTGAGATAGATTACTTTACTACTGCTGTCTGTGCTGTTGCTCTGAGGACAGATAGCAG
>BLSH010504313.1:269182-285670 GCA_018402905.1 Glandirana rugosa
AAGATGATTTTAGAACAGTTATATGGCTTCTACCGTTAATTAATACTTTTCAGACACAGTTTGAAGATGATCCACATTCACCTCCATTTTTGCTTTTTTTATGTTTTTATTTTTTTAAAAATATTTACAGTTATTTCCCTGTCCCCATTTTTTTGTAGGGCACTTGCCCTACCCTTACCCCCATTTTACTTCCTTTTGCAGCCCTCTGGGGCTTTCCAGGACTTTCCTACAGCCATTTTTGTGCCTAAAAGTTCGGGTCCCCATTGATTTCAATGGGGTTCGTTGTCCGTGCGATCGTTCGGGTTCCGTCCGGACCCGGACCCGGACTTTGTCCCGAAGTTCGGACGGACCAGCAGAACCCGAACTTCCAGGTGTTCGCTCAACTCTAGTCAGGATGTTTTGCAATATGTGTCCCATTGGGGAGATTTTCTTTCACTTCCTATCCCATTGCCAAAGCAAGAAGTGAGAGAAAAGCCCTCCAAAATGAGGGCATCCCTGGATGTCACCAGGGTCACCAGAACTAGTGTCCCCATTGAAAAGTTTCCTCTCTATTATTATTCTGTTGGCAACCCAAAATTTGGTATTTTCTATTATTTTCACTTTCCTTATTAACAATAAACAGGACAGATAGAGAGAGTGAATCTCCCTAATGGAGGAACACACAGCAATAAAAACCGGCAAGGTGTTCTAAGTCCTCTCCATTTTATACAAAACAAAAAAATGCCTTTAGTTATGGTTTAAAGTGGTTCTAAAGGATGTGTTTTTAACCTAAAATAATAAATATGGTATACTTATCTGCTCTGTGTAATAGTATTGCACAGAGCAGTCACGAACCTCCTCCTCTGGGGTTCCCTGCTGGTGCTCTCTGTTCCTCCTCTGTAATGTATGCCCCCATAGCAAGTCGCTTGCTATGGGGGCAGAAATGCAGACTTGCTTCCAAGCCAGGCTGTGTACATTCATAGACACATGCATAGCATAACTTGGCCCTGCCTCTTGCTCACAGGATTTGACTGACAGCAGCACGAGCCATTGGCTGGCTCTGTGTCCTGTAAATGCAGGGAGAGAGAAGAGAGCCTCTACAAACGGGCACAGAACTGGATTGAGTGAGGTAAGTATTTTTTTGTGGGAGGGACATACTGCTACTGGGACGTTGCCTGGGTTCAATGTGCCTGGATAAAATTACATCATCCGTCTTTTCCGTATTCGCTGGAAATATATTTTTCTAAGGTCAGCTACTGAAATAAAAGAAAAAGGTGCAACCAATAGACAATAAAGAATGAAGAAATGTAAAGTTAACCACTTAAGGACCAGAAGGATTTCCCACCTTAGGACCAGAGCACTTTTTGCGATTCAGCACTGTGTCTCTTTAACTGACAATTGCGCGGTTGTGCGACATTGTACCCAAACTAAATTTGCGTCCTTTTTTTCCCACAAATATAGCTTACTTTTGGTGGTATTTGGTGGTATTTGATCACCTCTGTGTAATTTCTGATCACCGCTATAAACAAAAAAAGAACGTCAATTTTGCAAAAAAAACAATATTTCTTACTTTTTGCTAAAATACATATCCAAAAAAAAATATATAAAAAAACAAATGTATTCATCGTTTTTGGCCGATTTATATTCTTCCTCATATTTTTGGTAAAAAAAAAATCGTAATCGTCGTTTATTGATTGGTTTGTGCAAAAGTTGCCGTGTTTACAAACCATGAAAATTAATTTCTGGCGTTTTTACAATTTTTTTTTTTTACTAGAAATGGCGGCGATCTGTGATTTTTATCGGGACTATGATATTGGAGCGGACATGTCAGACATTTTTGACACTTTTTTGGGACCAATGACATTGGCAGGGAAGGGGTTAACCTGCAAGAGGCACTCTAGGGGTTAACTGTGTTCCCTGTGTGTGTTCTAACTGTATGGTGGCTTGGCTGCCAGGGGCACCAGAGATCTAACTGATCCCGAGTACAGAGATCAGTAGATCTCTGACATGCAGACTGTCAGAATGGGGAACCGCCGTGTTTACATTGGTGGTTCCCCATTCTGGCTCTGTCACAGGCAATCGTGAGTCGCCAGTGGACATCTGTGGCATGTGCTTACCCCCTAGCCGTCGTGTATATAAGAGACAACTATAAGCGGCGATTCACGGGACAGAGCCATGCTGTCGCCGCTTATAATCACAAGTCGGTCCGCAAGTGGTTAAAAGAGTTAAACATGTTGTTTACATTTTTTTTACAGCTGCTGCTATCTTGAAATTGATAAAGATCTGTGACATGGATAAATAAAAAAATTAAAATAGCCTCTATGCAAAGGCACTGTAAAATGGGATAACAAGAGGAATGCCATGGTTACTTTTAAAAGTGATTATTTACCTTACAGTTATAAAATCAGTGAACTCATAAACACATAAAATTTCTGTATCAGATAAAAGGAAAATTCTTAGAGCAAACTTTGACCCTGTAAATGAAGGAGAGCGCTGGAAGATTAGAAGGGCAGGTAGATCAGGGTTCTGAACAACAAACCTGGTGTAGTATTTGAGATAAAAAGGAAGTTAGGAGACTTCATTTTTAGGGTACGCAAGAAAATATTTTGTAAAGAGGATAATTAAAAGGGGAGGGCAGCCTTTCTCAACCTTTTTAACACCGAGGAACCCTTGAAATAATTCTCCGGTCTCGGGGAACCCCTGCTAAAAATTAAAGATCTACAACTCATGATACATTAGTGTGATGGTCAAAGGGAATGCTCCACACACTTGTGGTCATTGGGAAGAATTACCCCTTTACATGTAGCTGAAAAGATCAATGATGTCATTGGGAATTTATCTGAGAGGTAGAAGTTGACCATTGCTCAAGGAACACCTTGCAACCTCTGGAGGAACCCCAGGGTTCCACGGAACCCTGGTTGAGAAACCCTGGTATAGATGATATGGAAAGGCCTTGAGGAGAATGGATTCAGAAGATGGAAGACCAGAATGATATTAAAAGAAATAGGCACAGGATTGTTTGGGAGGTCAAACCATTTTACAAGCTGTAAATTTAGTTGCTTATAAAAAAAATAGTACATTTTTTAAAGCAATATAAAACATGGGTAATATTACAAAACCAGTAATATCTTGTTTTTTATATATAGGCAGTTAAAGAAAACCACTAACATAGATATACAGGGGTTGATTTACTAAAGCTGGAGAGTGCAAAAACTGGTGCAGCTTTGCATGCTAGCCAATCAGCTTCTAATCTCAGCTTGTTCAATCAAGCTTTGACAATAAATCCTTGAAGCTGATTGGTTTCTGTGTGGAGCTGCACCAAATTTTGCACTTTAAAGCTTTAGTAAATCAACCCCACAGTGTTTTTTCCCAGTTTTAAAAACAGGTAATAGTAGGCTTTTTGTATATTACTCCGTTTGTAATTGTATTTGTGATTTACATTATTACTCTTGCCCTTTCAATTGTATTCTTGATGTGACAGATTCAACCTTTGAATAATAAATTGGACATACAGTAGTGACACAAAGAAGAATTTAATATTCATGCTGTCTGTTGCTATCTGCAAAGCGTTGTGCTGTTGTGCTGCGTTTGTGCTGTGAAGAGGATGCAAAATACAAACTGCCAAAAAAATCCCTACACCTCCAAGCCATATAATTATAGTCTGTAAAACTCCACAGTGCTGACAGTGCTGAGCTATTGACTCTTGACACTCTCTAAAGAGCCTAATTATCTTTTCACGTACGACCCCTTTCATCCCTGTCAACCGCTCTGTGTTGTTTATGGGGAAAAGTTATAATAATAAAAGTTTTGCTGAAAGTATCAACATGCTTATGTATTAATGCAGTATAACCAAATAAAAAAAATGTACATATGCACAATTTGGTATCAAATCTAAAAATGTCCAATTAGTAATGGTATGTTCATTAAACAGGATATATATTTAGCTAATTTATTCAAACCTTTGATGTGTGGTATCATCACTAGTCATTAATTATAAGAAGACAATAGGATCTGTACTGGTTGCTGAAAATGAGAAACAATGGTCAAATTAAGGGTCAATGTAGATAACTAGCACGTGTAGTTAAAGGGGTTGTAAACCCTCACAGTTTTTCACATGAATGCATTCTATGCATTCATGTTAAATGCCTTTTCTGTTGCAGCTGCCCCCAGAGCCCCTTGTTTATTTACTTGGGCACGATCGTTCTCGCGCTGGGGACGAGCACACCCTTTCCAGCCAGAATCTTGGGTCTTTATTGGATAGATCGATAGAAGCACAGCCATTGGCTCCCGCTGCTGTCAATCAAATCCAATGATGCGGGAGCCGGGGCGCGGGACCATGTCCTGCTGTCTGTGTCAATGGACGCAACAGCAGGACACGGGAGCGCGCCCGCACGGGTGACCCAAGGGAAAGCGCTTCCCTAATGGGTCACTCAATGCAGGGAGGAGCCAGGAGTGCCGCTGGGGGACCCCAGAAGAGGAGGATTGGGGCCACTCTGTGCAAAACCCTTGCACAGAGGAGGTAAGTATAACATGTTTGTTATTTTTTTTAAAAAAGCTGAATCTTTACAATCACTTTAAAGTAAACCTGGGCTTATACAAAAACAGTCAAATTTACTAACCAGAACCAGGTGCCAAGATGTGCCTACCCTCAAAAAACTTCTGCCAACCTTCATACCTTCAAACTAGAAGTCACTAAACACAATGAGCCCAATTCAAATATGGTGATTCCAAGCACCAAAGTTGTTGGTCTATCGACTAAAATCAATTTAATCAGCTAATGAAAGCTTATCGCTTAAAATCTTACTAAGCATAGCTCCTAAAATCACCATACAAGTACTCATAAATATTATAGGGAAATATTTGAAGTTAAAAATGAACCCTTGGGAAGTCTATGAGTATTAAAGTCAAGGCCACCATTAGAAGTCATGGGGCCCCCTAACAACCTACTTGATAGTCACCCTCCCCATCAACAGGCAGCCCCTACAGGAGTAGTGCTCCGTAGAGTCCTATTTCATCCACCCCATCCCCTCCTGTCAATACTCCTTACTGATGACATCAGTTGTGATGAAACCGGTCGGGCGGATGTACACACACCACATGTACAGTCGAGGATCAGTCATTTTCTTCTCTGGAATCGTGCACCTGTAATGCCGTTATATGCCTGTATTAATCTGGAAATATGTGAGTGCATCTTAGCTTTATTTAATAAATAGTTGTTTTAATCAGTATTTCACTATCTTTGCCTTTTATATCTGAACCTGTCTGGAGTGTTTGGAGTTTACCCAACTGACATCCATCTCGTGGTCGTACTACATTCCAAATGGTGTCATACGCTGGAGAGTGACCGTTTGATTATCCATGCTGGTGAGCTGGAATACACACAAGTGCAGATTGACCACTCTAACAGAGGGTCACTGCCTGTCTGGTAAGCAGGATCTGAGCGTGTGAGGTGTCACCGGACTTGTATAGGATTCCTACTAATCAACACGGCTGTGGGATCACTGCACTATTTTAACATTTTGTCTTGGCTTTTTGGGACTCATTTTTTATATATTTTCTCATTTAAGTGACATTATTTGAGCCATTCACTTCTAGCGCTGCACTTTATATATAAAATTGTTTATGTGTTGTTGTATCTTGGCACAGTGCATAGCAGCTTTTTTCCCCTACAACACTATATCAGGCGTGGATTTATGCACATTTTTTAATTATAAATATTATAGAGAAGTAATTAAAGTTAAAAATTAACCCGTGGAAAGTCTATGAGTATTAAAGTCAGGGCCACAATTAGAAGTCATGGGGCCCCTAACAGCCTACTTAATAGCCATCCTCCCCACCCACATGTATACCCTACAGGAGCAGTGCTCCGTAGAGTCCTATTTCATCCACTCTGTCCCCTCCTGCACTACTCCTTCTTGCTTACCCTCCACTGTCCCTGATTTCATCTCACTCCATCCTACTTTCTGCCAACTTCACTGTAAGCCATGTTGATCAGTCTCAATCTGATATCTTTTTATCTTCCACATGATAGTTGGGCCCTCCTGCTGCTTGAATGTGGCACAGGCCTAGTACAGCATGACGGGCTGTACCCCTGTCTCAACAGCCCTAATTAAAGCAACAAATTCTGGACAATGATCTTTACAGGAAGGCTTCATTGGCTACTGTAGATGCAGCCAATAAAGTTGGGGTTGCAAGTTCGTTTCTGAACAGCTTATAGCGCCTGGTATTTGTTTATATTGAAAGACAGGTAATACGATAAGTCTCCACTGCAAGATGATGAAAAAGAAGATGAGATGTGTTTCCAGTGCTTCTGTTATAAAATTAAAGGATGACTTGCTCTACAGTGGCTGTAGGTCGGTGAAGGCTTTATTTTTAAAGCACATTTAATACTTGTGAAAACATGTTAGTCAGCATGTAAAAAAGGGTTAATTTCTTTTAAACATTTATACATCTGATACGGGTCTCCAAACTACACCCAAAATTGTCAAAATTTGCCAAAAAAAAAAAAAAGGAACAACTTACCACTTAAACAGTCAATCATGGTAGATTCCATGCTTATATTCATAAAGGCAGTTTTATAAGAATTTCTTTTGTTTGCATCAATAGAGTATTTTGATGTGTTTATCAGTGGAAGTAGCCTAAGCCATCAGCCATGAATGAATTCCAGAGGGAATCTATGATTTCTAAGAAGTCACAGGCATTATGCAAAGGTTAGATAAATGATTGCAATAAAGCTGGGGCCATTTAGAATGTTTTGGATGTAGCTTGCTGCCTCCATATGTAAATGATTTGAATAATAGGAAACAATATTGCAAACGGACATAATTCCAACACAAGAAATTTCAGAAAGTGCCTACAAGGTTAATCTAAATGCCATAAAAGATTTTTTTTTTACAAATATGGTATAACAAAAATGCCAGATAATATACAGATACTGCTCAGGGTCACTCATTCACCAGGAGATAAATAGATTGCAGTGTTCAGTAGATTGCATAGGACTTCCAAATTGTTTAAAATATGTTAAAGGCTTATAGAAAGAAAAAAATAAAGATTAAGATGGTATTCGAATGGACCCGTAAAGAAGAAATATAGGAGTTACCAAAACATCTTTTTTTAGAGGTAGAAACTGTAAAGAAGTCGCCATAAAGCAACTGGAAACTATGAAAAAAAGATTTAGCCTGAAGCAGACTGCAATATTGTAAATGCTTATCTGTCCAGGTGGATGGTGAGTAAAATTTTTGTTTTCCTAAAAACATACTGACATTTCTGGTATTCGACACTTCCAAGTGTGCCTGGTGGCATGTCCCCTACTGCATGCTGTGGTTTGACAGACACTAAAGGAACAGTGGTAGCTTAGTTGGAAACTAAAATTTCAGCCAGAAGCAGGGATATCGAAAACCCTTTTTTGTAGTCTACCCTAATACATTATAAAACAGTCTTCAGGACCAACAAGACTTTAATTTGGTAGCAAATTTGGATTCATATATTTTTGCCATGATTTTTATTGGTAATAAATAAAAACATTTTATTTTTTACTTTTTCATCAGTTTAAGGCCGATATATATTCTTCTACATATTTTTGGTAAAAAAAATTGCAATAGGCGTATATTGATTGGGTTGTGCAAAAGTTATTATGTCTACAAACTACAGGATAGATTTAGGGACTTTTATTTTTTTTGTTATTGTTTGTACTAGTAATGGCAGCGATCAGTGATTTTTAGCGGGACTGTGACATTGAGGCGGACAAATCTGACTCCAAATGACACTATTTGGGGACCAGTGACATTATTACATTGCTATAAAAATGCACTGATCAATGTAAAAATGACACTGGCAGGGAAGGGGTTAACACTAGGGGCGATCAAGGGGTTGACTGTGTTCCCTAGGTGTGTTCTAACTGTAGGGGAGATGGGCTTACTGGGACATGACAGAGATCACTATTCCTGATTACTGGGAACAGTAGATCTATGTCATGTCCCCTGTCAGAAAAGGGATCCGCCTTGGTCATAGGCAGATCCCCCTTCTGCCTCTGTACTAGGTGATCGCAGGTCGCTGGCGGACATTGAGTCTGCCAGACCTGTGGGCACGCTCCTGCAGTGGGCACGAGTGCGAGCCGCCTGCAAGAGCGCCTGAGCAAGCCGCCATACAGCTACGGGGATTTGCGCAGGCAGTTACTGACAAGAAGCATCAGTGAACTACTAGAGAGCTCATAAGTGCCCTGGTAGTTCATTGAGAGCTGCAAGCTGACAGCCACAAAGACTGTTAACAAGAAGATCCCCCACTCACTGTCACTACAGGCAGCGGATCAGGGAGACGTTGCAGCAGTGGGAACATGTTACATGTTCCACCCTAAAAATAGGTGGAACATTTAACATGTTCCCAAAGGTGAACTTATCCTTTAGATGAATGTATCTTAAGAGAATAAGATATTAAGCGATTTCCTTAAAAACTTAACGCATAGTTCCCTTTCCAACTGGTTCTGGATTTATTTATATTTATGTGATTTTATGATTCGTGTGATTTTGCATGTTTTATAAGCATAGTTTTTTATTTAATCCTTTATGTAAACGGCATTTACCACTATGTTCAATGAGCCTGCTTAATGCCTAAATGCACAAAAATGCAACATGCCTTGTATAAATGTAAGATGTAAACTAACCATTTAAGAATGAATGCGTGTGATGTGGAAATTCATGCATGCATTTTACATTATTTGAATGGACAGCTGTGAACCAGCTCATTTTAGTGAACTGGCCCATTATAGACCCTATTTTGTAAGTTGATACAAAACAAATCCAAATAGACATGGTTCTTCATCAAATTTTAACCCTGGGGCGTGGCTTGCAGCTGATGGTGTAGGACGCACTGAGCGATAGCTCCGCCGAAGATCCGTCCAGTGATCCTGAAAGGACACCCTAACGACCACACAGTCTACTTTACCCCAGCTGGGCATACTCCTAAGGGTCCGCTCTACCACCCGGTACCATTATTTCACGGCACACAATGTCGAAAAAGGGGAGAGAGGCAGCGACGGATCAGGCGGGGCAAGATGGCGCCCGAGCACAGCGGTCTACAAAGGAGGCGGCAATGAAGCTGTTTGCGAAGCCGGCCGTTAAAGACACCCCTGTGAAGAGCGTGGCTGCATCCTTGGAGCATGAGAGGACTGAGGGAGCGGACGACCCAGAGCCCGACTGGCACACAGAACCCGCAGACATTAACACGTGGGACACAGTGAGTACCCAGGCCTCACAACCTGTGGCCTTACCTAACCCTTCTGCTAACTTAGGCCCGGAACCTACTCTGCAGGACATTATGGCGGCCATTACCTCTGGTAATGCCCCCCTAGCCACCCTCACAAAAGAAATTAAAGGGGTCAAGCATGAAGTAAACTTAGTTAGGCATGATATGCAGAAGCTGCGGCACTGCACTGCGGCCTTGGAAGATAGGGTGAGTGGCATGGAGAGAAGTTAACCAGGTGCAGGCTATTATCCATGGCAACGCAGCGTGCATAGAGGATATGGAAAATAGGCTGAGATGTAATATTGTGCGGGCTGTGGGTATCCCAGAACGAACGGAAGGCAAAAATCCGGTGTCATTTATTGAAAAATGGCTGATCAATACATTTGGCTCTGACTCCTTCTCTTCAATGTTCGCAGTAGAGAGGGCCCACAGGGTCCCTGCCAGGCCGCCTAAAAGTGGTGAACCTCCGAGACCGTTTCTGTTGAAGCTGCTTAATTTTAAGGATAGAGACACTGTGCTGTTTTTGGCTAGGACCAAGGGAGAACTGCTGAAAATAGATAACACTAGGATCTCCTTTTACCCAGATTTTTCTGCAGAAGTGCAGCACAGGAGAGGTAAGTTCATGGAGGTGAAAAAGAGGCTAAGAAAATATGCTGTTATATATGCGATGCTATATCCAGCTAAGCTGCGTATTGTAGCTAATGATGAAACCCATTATTTTGAAAACCCTGCTGCAGATTCTGCCTGGCTGGACAAAAAGGAGCATTCCCTGCAAAAGCACGCTCCTCATGCCCTTACTTGAAATGGACGTTACCGTGCTCGCTAACACTCTCTGGGTCGATCGCATTATCCTGAAAGGCGGCGGAATGTGAATATTCAGTTCTTTTACAAAAACGAATGACTGTAAGTTCCTTTGGATTCCGAAAACCTAGAGAAGACGTTGCCCCCCCCCCCCCCAGCCTACAAGTCCTATGTGGACACCTTGTTAATTTTCACTCTGAGTTTATTTTCTGTTTTGCTACCAGAACGACTACGTTTTTCACTCACACGGTACCTGCTCTTGAAAAAGCACTCTGTTTCAGTCACCTGTGCTAAAATCCCATGCATAGAGCTGACCATTACTCTCACCTGTTGTGAGATTTGTTATGCACTTGATTTTGCCTGCCTGTTTGACTCTGAGATATGGTGGATTTTAGTGGCACTGCTAAGATCATACAAGAACCGGAATGCCCTGTCGGTTGAGAAGCCTGTCCATGTGACCAGTGAACGCTATGGGGGAATATACAGTGGGGTTGTCCCCGGATGACCTAACCCTACTGTTGCTACTACAGGACTGGATGTGGACTGTACACTGAGACCCCCAAACCCCAATACCACTGTATTTAACCATTGTTTCACAATTTGATGGCGAATACATGTAACTTTACTTCATGGAATGTGAGGGGGCTGGGTGATGGAGTGAAGTGGGTGGCGTTGTTTTCCATGCTGAGAAAATGTAGCGCAGCAGTGGTGTGCGTTCAGGAAACACACCTCCAGCCGGCTGCGCTTTCCTCTCTCAGTCGCGGACGGTACCGAGCCCAGTTTCATTCCACTCATACCATGTTTTCTAGAGGGGTTAGTATATTGATTTCTGATTTAGTCTCCTTCAAACTGCTACAGTCAATGTCAATGATCAGGGGAGATATGTATTTATATACTGTATACTGGTGGGAATACCATGTGTTATTGCCAACATGTATGTCCCTCCACCTTTCTCTCCTGAATGTTTCTTTAAATTGACACAGTTTTTGACTCTAACCTCAGATGTCCCCGTTTGGGTACTGGGTGATTTCAATACTGTCATGGACAGGAGGTTGGACAGATTTTCCAAATCGACAAGAGTCGATCCCAGGGCTGGGGGTCCCACACCCTTTGCTAAACTAGTTCAAGAGCTAAACTTGAGGGATGTGTGGAGGGACAAAAATCCTGTAGCTCGCTGCTTCTCCTGTTATTCCTCCACGCATAATTGTTTGTCTCGGCTTGACATGTGCTTGAAGAATCCTGAGGCACAGGTCAAGAAGGTAACTGCGGAGTATTATCCGCGCAGTATATCTGACCACTCACCTCTGTTAATTGGGGTCCGCCTTCAGCGGGCCACCGGGGCGAAACTTTGGAAGGTCAACTCCTTTTGGTTCGCTTTGTTTCCAGAAAGAGATTCAATCCCGGCAGCGCTTACTGAATTTTTAAACATTAATAGAGCCACGTCTGGGCCAGCTGCAGTGTAGGACGCCCTTAGGGCCTACCTCTGCGGTCTCATTATTAGGCAAATCTCAGGCATAAAAACACGCACTAAAGATTGGGAGAATCGGGTGTTAAAGGCAGTGGGGGAGGCTGAGGCAGAATACATTAGAGCTCCATCGGATGACACAGAACGTAGATGGTTTGAGGCACAGGCCTTAAATAAGCATGTAATAATCAACGCAGCGGAAAATAAGAGATTTTTTGTGCAGCAGTCCTTCTTTAATGAGGGAGAAAATACTGGCCATTTACTAGCTAGGATAGCTAAAGCACAACAGGATAAAAGTCATATAGATGTTATCCAGACACCTGAGGGGGTCAGGGTGACGGACCAGAACCAAATAGCGTCAGAGTTTACAAGCTTTTTTAAGGATGTTTATACATCTAAGGTGCAACCTTCGGAGGAAGCTCTAACACAATTTTTAGACAAATGCTCCCTCCCAAGGGTGGCTCACCAGGACATCATTATGCTTAATGCCCCCCTGAAATTAGAGGATCTCTCTGAGGAGGTCTCCCAGATGGCCAGCAGTAGGGCTCCTGGAGTGGATGGGTTGCCCATTGAGACATATAAACAATATGCGGATGTCCTCCTCCTAGTGCTGCTGGAAACATTCAATGATGCCTTGAGAAATGGGCGCCTTCCGGTGTCAATGGGGGAGGCTGTGGTGGTGGTATTGCCTAAGCCAGGCAAAGATCCTCTGCAGCCGGACTCCTATAGGCCAATTTCTTTGCTTAATTCTGACATAAAATTTTTGGCTAGGGTCTTGGCTACGAGATTGGCATGGGTTGTCGCGGGGCTGGTTCATGTTGACAAGTCCGGCTTCATCCCTACCAGATCCACGGCCTTGAATATCAGGAGACTATTTGTAAATATTCAGATTCCGGTCGAGAATCCGGGTAACAGGGCGATCCTTTCACTCGACGCAGCCAAGGCTTTTGACAGCGTCGAGTGGAACTATCTTTGGGCGACCTTGGCCAGATATGGACTGGGCGACATATTTTTGACCTGGATAAAGCTCCTATACACTGAGCCATATGCGAGAGTTAGGATTAATGACTCCTTATCAGAGACTTTCCCATTGTTCAGGGGCACTAGGCAGAGGTGCCCTTTGTTGCCCCTGCTTTTTGCCCTAGCGCTGGAGCCGCTGGCAGCAATGGTCAGGGAGTCCGTGGACATAGTGGGATTCAGGCGAAAACATGGGGAAGACAAGTTTTCCTTTATGCGGATGACACCCTTCTGTATTTGGGAGACACAGCAGGTTCCCTGGCAGCAGTCATGCGGCTCATTGAGCAATTCGGGCAGTACTCTGGCTTTGCTATAAATTGGCATAAATCCATATTATTGCCCCTTGAGGCATTACCAGCACCATTACCTGGGTGTGCCAGTCCGATACAAGTGGTGACTTCTTTTAAATACTTGGGAGTTGTGGTAACACATGACCCCTTGGACTATTTGGCCCTCAATTTAAAACCACTACTGCAAAAGTTTAAATATAAAAGTGAGGCATGGTGCAAATTACCCCTGACTGTAACGGGTCGTACGAAAAATGATTTGGGCGCCCCAACTATTATATATACTACATAATTCCCCGATATGGGTTCCTACTAGCTCTTATATGGCAGAGAAGGGTCGCACGCATAAAGTTGACTACCTTACAATACCCTAAGGACCGGGGAGGGATGGCGGTACCTCATATACAAACGTACTTCCTCACCGCCCAGTTGCAGCGCTTTACGGGCTGGGATATGGGTGAGGTACAGTATCCCTCTAAGTACTTACTTATTGAGCCTGCATCTATGTACTCTGCCCTCTCTCACATGGAGAGCGGATTCCCTGATGCCCCATCACAATGCCCCACGATTCGCCTACTTAAAAAACTGTGGTATACGGTTAAGAGACGAGTTGGGCTTATGGGATTTCTTACCAGTACCCCTATTTGGCGGAATAGATTTTATGAGGAAATTTACAAACTTGACTATTGCCATCAGTGGGAGATTGCTGGCATCAAATACATGCACCAATTATTTAATGGACCAAGGCTTAAATCTTACGCTCAGCTCCGCGCAGAGTTCCCACTGATGGGGGATCTACATTATCACTATGTACGCCTAACTCATGCTATTAACTGTCAAAGACAACACTCACAATTGAGACAATCGGAAATTTCCTTTTCTAGAGTCCATTTTCAGGTAGACTGAGAAAAAAGGTATTATTTCTAGCACCTACTTACAGCTACTGGCGAGTTTACAAGACTCGGCTACGCTGCCATGCAGGGACAAATGGGAAAGAGATATTGGCCCCATAGACGGTGATGATTGGGAACAGATATTGGAGTCTGGCCCTCTTGTCTCGGTATCTTCTGCACAGAAATTGTCACATTTATTTATCTTACATCGTGTATATAGGACCCCTACCCAACTCCACGCTTGGGGAAGAAGGGACTCACCACTTTGCCCAAAGTGTCAATCGCATCAAGGCGATTTTATCCAAATGCTATGGCGCTGCCCCAAGTTGGTACGCTACTGGACTAGTGTCATTTAAACAATTAATAGGATTTAACAATCTCAGTTGACACTGGATCCAGCGGAATGCCTACTGGGTAAACAAAATGAGGAGGAATACACACCACATGTCTATATTGCACTGCTACTTATCCAGGAAGTTCATTGCAAGGTTCTGGCTGTCGCCTCATGTACCGACTTGTGTACAATGGATTGAGGCAGTAAAAAAAATACTTATCAGGGAAAAGAATACTTACCTTCATAGAAAATCACCTAGGAAGTTTAAAAACATAGGGCAGTGTTGGTTGGAGACCCCGGGAATGGCACCGCCGCGACTGGTCATGCATAGATTGTTAACGGGCTAGGCTTCCTTTTCTTACATATACTGAGTCCACTGGCCCTCCAAGGCTTTTTCTCTAGGGCGAAGGTTTATAACCAGATATGCCCAAAGTAGCATGCTAACATTATCAGACAGGCAGAGACAGGTTTATGTTGGTTACTAAGGTGCATTTTATTATTATTGTTTTTTCTTTTTTTTTGGTTTTCTTTTTCCACTTTTTTGTTTTGTTTGAAGGTAACATGGAGGGCACTAAAGCTAACAGAGGGAAATATGTTGGATATGTTTCTATTCTGTATGGTTGAGAACTATTGTACTCTCTGTACTTGATATATTTATGTATATTTCCCAACTGCGCCCTTTGTATTTTCTAATATTTCTATGCTTTAATGAAACCTTTTCTGATTTAAAAAAAAATGTAACCCTACCATTCAAAAAGATAAATCTCTATTTGAAAATGTGTTTATCAGTGGACGAGACCAAAATAAGTGGAAACATTTGGTTCTAACCATAATATATTTTATACACCCTGAAGGGAAAAGATGATTCATTTGACTTCTTTGAAATGGACATATATGAGTTTGATGAATTAGTTGGAACTGCCGTTCTCCTTTTAAATTTCTATCTGGCATTTATTTCTTCACTTTTGTCAGATCATTTAGCAAATGTCACAGACTAATACCTGAAAAACTCTCTTGCCTGGTTGCCAGTGAGGTGAAGACACCTCATAAAAAGGATATTCTTTGATAATAGGTCACAATATGTATAGAACTTTCTCTAATTTTGGAGGCTCTTCCAACTTTTAGAAGTTACAACGCTGTCAGTGGCCTAAGAAAAATAGTGTGACACCAGAATCAAATCATGAATCTAATTCTCCTAACCTTCTACAGACGTATCTATATAGATGCAGAGTCTGAATATCCAGATACAGAGGCAGTTCACATACAAGAAATTAAAACCTATAAGGGTGGCATAGAATAATTAGACCAAGATTCTGTATATTACCAAGGAAGGGCATTGAGTAATATCTCCTGTGGCTTCTAGTTGGCAGTATCTGCAGAGCAAGCTACATGTAGATATATTTTTAACATTTAGGCTGGTTTGTTCAAATATTTACCATGCATTTACACTCTCTTGAAGAAGTGATTGTTGCTGCGCCTTCAAGAAACAATTATGCAATACTGTATATGTAGTTGGAATATGGTATTCTTACCATCAATTTAAAACATCAGATATGTGGTAAATTGTACATAAAACATTCTTTTGTGTCAAATGTTACCAGCCCTATAATGCACTTATATGTGTTTTTTTTTTTTGTGGGTGAACGTTTACTAAAAACAAAATATTTTTTTTTCATTTTATAAGACTGGAATTTAATGAAAAACTATATAGTAGAAAATCCACAAAACGTTCACAATGAGAACAGTATAATTGGAACATAAATACAATACTGAATAAGGATAAAGAATTCTGCATATCAATGTTCATTCAATCACTCTCTTTGAGTCTATTAGGAGTATACTTATAAAGAAATGAATGTGGCATTCACATGGACTACAGGTGTATCCTCCTGATCTATATGTTTTAAATTACAATTGTTGCTTCATCTGCGGGGGAACTATCCCTCCTCTGAGAAAGTCCCTTGATTAGCATGAAATACATATGTTGATACATGGGGATGCTTCCCTCTGGGCAGGCACTATAGCTATAGCTCTTTTGGCACCACAAAGTATTATGAGTAGAGTTGAGCGAACTTCTAGAAGTCCGGGTTCTGCTGGTTCGGCAGAACTTCGGGACAAAGTCCGGGTTCGGGTCCGGACAGAACCCGAACTTTGTCCCGGGAAGATCTTCAAGCGAGTTGAGATGAGTATTATGAAACACCACGGTTTTCTCGATATCGATATCACGGACGGGTCTCCCTTCGTAGGGGTACATAGTTGTATACATAAAGTACGATTAGTTCCCTGAAAGAGTCTCCTCCCTATCAAGGGGGCGTCTACTTCGTTGTTAACATTAAATTTTGTATATCTAGTCCTCCTATGTGGACATCAGGTACACTTACGGTGTAAGTAAAGAAATATTCATATGAGGATTATCTGAGTTTCTCTCACTAACTTACTTGTAACTATACGTCTTAAGAAATAGGAATAAGT
>BLSH010504313.1:286809-305836 GCA_018402905.1 Glandirana rugosa
TTTAAAGTGATACACACATTTTGCAGAACAGTGATATGGGTACTCCGGGCTTATTTATACTTTTTGGACACAGTTTGAAGATGATTTTAGAACAGTTCTATGGCCTCTAATGTTAATTAATACTTTTCAGACCCATTTTGAAGATGATCTCCATTTTTGCATGTTTATGTTTTTATTTTTTTAAAAATATTTAAAGTTATTTCCCTGTCCCCATTTCTTTGTAGGGCACTTTTCCCACCCTTACCCACATTTTCCTTCCTTTTGCAGACCTCTAGGACCTTCCTGGGCTTTTTTACAGCATTTTTAAGATTTTTCATTAAAATTACCAGAACACCGGACCCGAACCCGGACTTTTTTTGAAAAGTCCGGGTCCGGGTCCCGGACACCCCAAAGTTCGGTGCGGACCCGAACTTTACAGTCCGGGTTCGCTCAACTCTAATTATGAGCACTTTGTACACCTCACAGCTTCTACCTAATTTCCTAAGCACAATTTTAGGTAACATTTGCACTTATTTTTCAAAAAGAATACAACTGTCTGGGGACAATAATGATGATAAATTAACTCCAAACAAAGTCATCAGAAGTGAAAATCTAATAAATAAAATAAAATCAATATTAACTCACACTTGTAATAGTCCAGCAACGTTAGCAATAGAATCACAGAACCCTCTAAATACAAATAAAATTGCCATAGAGTAATGAGTTTGATCATTGCCTTTGAACTGATTAGTATATCTATGGCAACTCTATCTGTAATTAAATGATCCTGTGATTCTATTGCTGAGGTTGCTGGATTATTACAAGAGTGGTTTATTACTGATTTGATTTGATTTAACCACTTGCCGACCCGCAGCAGTACATATACAGCTCATACAGTGAGGGGGGAA
The DNA here is from genome assembly GCA_018402905.1 of Glandirana rugosa. Taxonomy (NCBI): domain Eukaryota; kingdom Metazoa; phylum Chordata; class Amphibia; order Anura; family Ranidae; genus Glandirana; species Glandirana rugosa. The sequence goes on from BLSH010504313.1 coordinate 287,697, forward strand.
AAGTATTTGATCCCCTGCTGATTTTGTACGTTTGCCCACTGACAAAGAAATGATCAGTCTATAATTTTAATGTTAGGTTTATTTTAACTGTGAAAGACAGAATAACTACAAAAATATCCAGAAAAGCGCATTTCAAAAAAGTTATAAATTGATTTGCATTTTATTGAGTGAAATAAGTATTTGACCCCTTTGCAAAACATGACTTAGTACTTGGTGGCAAAACCCTTGTTGGCAATCACAGAGGTCAGATGTTTCTTGTAGTTGGCCGCCAGGTTTGCACACATCTCAGGAGGGATTTTGTCCCACTCCTCTTTGCAGATCGTCTCCAACTCATTAAGTTTTTGAGGCTGGCGTTTGGTAACTCGAACCTTCAGCTCCCTCCACATATTTTCTATGGGATTAAGGTATCGAGACTGGCTAGGCCACTCCAGGACCTTAATGTGCTTCTTCATGAGCCACTCCCTTGTTGCCGTGGGTGTGTGTTTTGGGTCATTGTCATGCTGGAATACCCATCCACAACCCATTTTTAATGCCCTGGCTGAGGGAAGGAGGTTCCCAAGATTTGATGGTACGTGGCCCTGTCCATCGTCCCTTTTGATGCGGTGAAGTTGTACTGTGCCCTTAGCAGAAAAACACCCCAAAGCATAATGTTTCCACCTCCATGTTTGACTGTGGAGTCATTGGCTGGGGTCATAGGCTGCAGGCAGCATTCCTCCTTCTCCAAACACAGCGAGCTGAGTTGACACCGAAGAGCTTGATTTTGGTCTCCTCTGAACACAACACTTTCACCCAGTTATCTTCTGAATCATTTAGATGTTCATTATCAAATGTCAGACAGGCCTGTACATACAGTGGGGATCGAAAGTTTGGGCACCCCAGGTAAAAATTTGTATTAATGTGCATAAAGAAGCCAAGGAAAGATGGAAAAATCGCCAAAAGGCATCAAATTACAGATTAGACATTCTTATAATATGTCAACAAAAGTTAGATTTTATTTCCATCATTGACACTTTAAAAATTACAGAAAACAAAAAAAATGGCGTCTTCAAAAGTTTAGGCACCCTGCAGAATTTATAGCATGCACTGCCCCCTTTGCAAGGCTGAGACCTGCCAGTGTCATGGATTGTTCTCAATAATCATCTGGGAAGACCAGGTGATGTCAATCTCAAAGGTTTTAAATGCCAAGACTCATCTGACCTTGCTCCAACAATCAGCACCATGAGATCTTCTAAGCAGTTGTCTAGAGACCTGAAACTGAAAATAGTTGACGCTCACAAAGCTGGAGAAGGCTATAAGAAGATAGCAAAGCGTTTTCAGATGTCAATATCCTCTGTTCGGAATGTAATTAAGAAATGGCAGTCATCAGGAACAGTGGAAGTTAAAGCAAGATCTGGAAGACCAAGAAAAATATCAGACAGAACAGCTCGCAGGATTGTGAGATAAACAATTCAAAACCCACGTTTGACTGCACGATCCCTCCAAAAAGGTCTGGCAGACACTGGAGTTGTGGTACACTATTCCACTATAAAGAGATATTTGTACAAATATGGTCTTCATGGAAGAGTCATCAGAAGAAAACCTCTTCTACGTCCTCACCACAAAAATCAGCGTTTGAACTTTGCAAATGAACATATAGACAAGCCTGATGCATTTTGGAAACAAGTTATGTGGACCAATGAGGTTAAAATTTAACTTTTTGGCCGGAATGAGCAAAGGTACGTTTGGAGAAGAAGGGGCACAGAATTTCATGAAAAGAACCTCTGTCCAACTGTTAAGCATGGGGGTGGATCAATCATGCTTTGGGGTTGTATTGCAGCCAGTGGCACAGGGAACATCTCACGAGTAGAAGGAAAAATTGATTCAATCAAAATTTCAGCAAATTTTGGATGGTAACTTGATGCCATCTGTGAAAAAGCTGAAGTTAAAGAGAGGATGGCTTCTACAAATGGATAATGATCCTAAACACACCTCGAAATCCACGGGGGATTACATCAAGAGGCGTAAACTGAAGGTTTTGCCATGGCCTTCACAATCTCCTGACCTCAACATAATTGAAAATCTATGGATAGACCTTAAAAGAGCAGTGCGTGACAGACAGCCCAGAAATCTCAAAGAACTGGAAGACTTTTGTAAGGAAGAATGGGCAAAGATACCTCAAACAAGAATTGAAATACTCTTGGCTGGCTACAAAAAGCGTTTACAAGCTGGGATACTTGCCAAAGGGGGCAGTACAAGATATTAACTCTGCAGGGTGCCCAAACTTTTGCAGACACCATTTTTTGTTTTCTGTTATTTTGAAAGTGTAAATGATGGAAATAAAATCTAACTTTTGTTGACATATTATAAGAATGTCTAATCTGTAATTTGATGCCTTTCGGAGATTTTTCCATCATTCCTTGGTTTCTTTATGCACATTAATACAAATTTTTACCTGGGGTGCTCAAACGTTCGATCCCCACTGTATGCTTTTTGAGCAGGGGGACCTTGTGGGTGCTGCAAGATTTCAATCCTTAACGGCGTAGCGTTATCAATTGTTTTCTTGGTGACTATGGTCCCAGCTGTCTTGAGATCATTGACAAGATTCTCCCATGTAGTTCTTGGCTGATTTCTCACTGTTCTCATGATCATTGCTTGGTGATGGTCTTGTAGTCCAGTCCAACCTTGTGTAAGTGCTCCGGGTGGGACTACTGGGTCTCTTTATTGCTGTTCCTGGGCACACATGGGGCTTCCAGCCGGCAGGAGCACTCGCAGTGTTTACCATACACTGGGGAGGCTTGACGACTATACACACATTGTCCACTGGAAGCTGTGGCGCTGTTGCACAGTGCCGTGTCATGTCCCCTGGTATGCTACTATGGCAACGCAGCACGCTGACGTTGCAGCGCGCGAGCGTAGGACAGTCAGACTGGTGATGACGTCATTAGCCAGCGGCCGGGTCGTGCTGGGCATCCACCAGTTGGAGGATAAAAAGGCACACACACAGGGATTAGAGCAGACGATGGCGGGGGAGAGACACGCATTGAGAGCTTGAGAGAGGTATGTTGTAACTTACATGGCAGCTAACAAGAGTATTCGATATTACTGCAGACTAAGACTGACATGACGCTTTATTTAGGGGGATTGGAATATATACCCTATAGGTGGAAGTGCCCTGAATGCCATAGCCACAATGCATGGACGTTAAATAGAAGAAGGACAAAGCAGTAAGTATAGGGAGTTTTCCCATTTTTGAAATATTGTATAAACATTGGAGGGTAAAATGTTCTAACAGTATAAGGTATCTCCCGCAGTAACAAGTTTGTCCTGTGGTATAGAGATTATTAAATGTGGAGGGTGGACCTTAGTATGAAGCTATAGGTATAGTGATCCACACATTGTAGTAACAGACATTCGTTTCCCTCATATCTAGCACGTGAGGAATCCACTACCTTAAGCAGACCTAAGTGACATGCGCATCATCCCTCGCTCCTCTCCCCCGTCGAAGCGCACCTGTGGGGCATCTACCCTTATGGGAGATGACAGCCTAAGTATTGACACCTATACCGAAAGTAAGAGCAATGAATATAAATTAATGATAAAGGTAGTCACAATAATTTTAGAAAAAAAAACAAATATAAGTATAGACATAAATACAACTGTTTAAACTTATGACTGAATTATGTATGTTATCACTTTTATCAGCACATCCTCCCATGCTCGCCCAGGGGAACATCAGATGGTAGACCTTGGTGAGCCTGGCCGGACCTACAGGTAGGCCATCGGTGTGGTGCGATGTATACACATATGCATGCAGCTAGAAGTAATGTAAGCGATACATAAAAGCAACTTGTGATCATTATGTTGGAAATGATATTAATACTTATTGTTCATTTTAGTACACAGTTGATATTGTGCATTCTCCTGAGGAAGCGGAGATTCCGCGAAACATGTCGGGAAGCACCAATGTTTTGACTGTACAATCAATATATCTGTAGTGCATTATGTGGGATAAGTGGAATGTATAGATATAATTTTAACAGAATATTGTTGTATGTATATGGAATAAAATTTTCGTGTTTTATACAAATGAGAAGTCTGTGAGCCTATTGTGGTACCAGAAAAAGTCCCGTAGCCCCATTTCTCCGGTTTTGGTTAGTCCCCATTCTCATGGTAGTGACTATATAGCTTCTTGTGTAAGTCTACAATCTTGTCCCTGACATCCTTGGACATCTCTTTGGTCTTGGCCATGGTGGAGAGATTGTAATCTGTTTGATTGATTGCTTCTGTGGACAAGCGTTTTTTATGAAGGTAACAAGCTGAGATAAGGAGCACTCCCTTTAAGAGAGTGCTCCTAATCTAAGCTCATTACCTGTATAGAAGACACGTGGGAGCCAGATATCTTGCTGATTGATAGAGGATCAAATACTTATTTCACTCATTAAAATGCAAATTCATTTCTAACTTTTTTGAAATACGTTTTCTGAATTTTTTTGTTGTTATTCTGTCTCTCACGGTTAAAATAAACCTACCATTAAAATGATAGACTGATCATTTCTTTATCAATGGGAAAACATCCAAAATCAGCAGGGGATCCAATACTTTTTTCCCTCACTGTACATGCATTGTAATGTACCTGTACGTTGGGGCTTTCCTCCTGGTCCACTTCGATTTAACCATTCCTTCTCTTCCTGGACCCTTTTCCGTCCAGGAAGGTAAGAGAACACCACACTGTGAGTAAAATCAGCACAAGTTGTGCCCACACACCTTAGACACATTTATCCCCTTGATCGCTATAATTGACCCTTTGATCACCCCAATCACCCAGCAAGTGCCATCAGTACAGTGTCAGTGTACAGCATCACAACATCAGATAGCATCAGATAGCATCAGGGTCAGTTAGTGTCCCTCCCAGCCAGGGTCAGCTAACGTTAGATTGCCCGCACACTATCATACTCGTGCATATATACAGATACCTGATCACTGCCATTGCTAGTACAGTGTCTGTATGGATCAATATATTGATCAAAACTGAGCATATATATAGTGTCCCCAAAAATCAGCCTCATTCGCTGACAGCATTTGTGTTTAGCCCCCCCAACAAATGTAATGTTAGTAGATCACTGCCCCATTCACTGCCCAACCTGGAATTAAGGTGCAAACAGCTAATTTAAGAACCCCCCTTGATTTTTTTGAGCTGTTTTTAACGTAAGATCTGTATCAATTGATTGTGGACCAAAGCAATCTATACACACAACAATACCTTGCTGCCCACCCAAATTCAACTCTTGCCAGACAAATTTTGTATAATTAAATCTTTTTTGTGCCTAACCCTTAACATGGGCATTACAAAAAAGAGTGAAATGTGAACATATTGGCCCACAGACCCGATTCATCACATGCCCATGTTCTCTGCTGCAATGGCCGGGAAATTATATGAGACTATAATGCATTTCATGCATTTTAGAGATAATACGCTCTGTCATTCTCTGGGTGACCCTGAATAGGATCACTTCTACAAAAATTCAGCCCCTCATAAACTACCTCTCTGAGAAATTCACAGATGTGTATAAGCCGTAACCAAATATCTGCATAGATAAGTCCTTCATACATTTCACTGGCAGCCTTACAATCAAGCAGTATCTCCCCAGCAAGCGTGCCAGATCTGGGGTCAAAATGTGTAATCTCTGTGAGAGAGCGACATGTTATATACAATTTTAGAGTTTGTATCCCACCCGGACATGTTGGTGCGCTAATCAAACATTTATGGGCACAGTGTGTGGATGTTACACACTCTATACACTCGGAAGTGTTCGGAGAGGAAGCTGATACACAGCCTGCAGGTGGAAGTTGGTGAGATCTTTCTACGTTCAATACCCTGACAGTTTTTCGTGACTATTGATCTCTTGGCATGCCCACTTGCACTAACTGTCACAACCAATTTGTATCTCGTCCTTTTGTATATGGACACAAACATTCCAGAGCAAGAGATTTCTTGGTGGAATACAGTTGGTTGTTTGTCCTGATGACAGTGTAGAGCGGACTAACATACTTGAGTGCCAAGGTCTACTCATCATTTCGCAGCACGGCCAGGGAATGTGCTTATATGCACCCAAGACTATCTGTAAACAGTGACCAATGGATGGCAAATATGACACTTAGTAATTTGTCCTCCCGCAGCACCCTTGGAATTTTCTTCCTCAACCACCCCCCAATATCCTCATTTGAGGAGAAATACATTTAGCATTCACCAGTGATGATTAGGATATTGTCCCTCCCAGTCCACTCTCTATACATACACATCCCTAATTGGACCATATTGGACTATTATTGATTTGTGTGTGGAGTTGAGTGTGTGGCGTCCGGAAAATCTGTTTTTGTTTTTAGCCAATTGACAACATTGTCAGTTTGTGTTTGGTGGTGGGATATATGCTTTTTTACTTATTGTTATATTTTGATAACTTTTTGACAATAAATATTAACATAATTTTTTCTTTAACTTATTATGTTTTGCATTGAGCGTTTCCCGGTGGCTTAATTTTATGGTCTCTTTGGATGGACTCTTGTTCCCATCCCGATTCTTTATGCGGTCAGGATTTATACCATTTAAGCCCCAGGGATATGTACCTGAGTGGATAGGTCTTTGCTTATTATCATACCCCCAGGTTCCTACTACCCCCTCCTCCTTTTTACTGGGGCTACAGGACCCATGACCCTCTATCTGGACAGTGCTGCACTGCAATACACACCAAACAGGACATGTGCAGCTTGTCCCCTAATGCTCTGTTCTATCAGGAGATGGATTGGAGTCAGTGGAGGCAGAGGAGGATCAGAGAGACATGATTACACAGTCTTTATACACAATGCAGAGTATTAACCCCTTAGGTTCTACAGCGAGTATAACAAGCATGCTTTACTGCACATACAGACTTATTTTACTGTTGTGGGTTTAGTAACACTTTAAATTCTTTTCATTTCTAATTTATGTTTTCTCATGGCACGTATGTTGTGTCACTTTTGTATATGTACAAGTATATATTTGTTATATATGATATTTTTCTTTTTAACGCTGCACCTCATTATTATGTAAGGTCTTTAAAGTTTGTGTATCCAAATGTTTTGTGCTGGCAGCTACTGTTGCCTAACCTAAGCGCACTGCTTTTTATTTTTAATAGAGTTGTAAAGGCAGAAGTATTTTCTTTATCTTAATGCATTCTATGCATTAAGATAAAAAACCTTCTGTGTGTAGCAGCCTCCCCAGCACCCCCTAATTACTAACCTGAGCCCCATGCCTCTCCAGCGATGTCCACTAATGTCTAAGCCATCCAGAACACTCCTCCTGATTGGGGAGAGAAGGGGCAGGGCCGGGTTAGGACTCCATGTCTGAATGGATACACGGAGCTCTGACTCTGCTCGGGTGCCCCCATACATAGCTGCTGGCTGAGGGGGCACTCAATAGGAGGGAGGGGCCAAGAACAGAAAAGAGGGACCTGAGAAGAGGAGGATCTGGGCTGCTCTGTGCAAAACTAACTGCACAGAGGAGGTAAGTATAACATGTTTGTTATTTTAAAAAATATGACTTTACAATCACTTTAAGATGGCTACCCAAATTAAATACGAAGTCCATTAGATGGTCTTACGCTACTTGCTACATGGAAGCGAACAAGCCGGATACTATCCAGGCTTTTTGCCAAGGATACGTCTATCAGTGACTAGAGTTGAGCGGACACCTGGATGTTTGGGTTCGGCGGGTCCGGCCGAACTTCGCGAAAAAGTTTGGGTTCGGTACTGAACTTGACCCGAACTTTATCCCGGACGCCGAACCCCATTGAAGTCAATGGGGACCCAAACTTTTCGGCACAAAAATGGCTGTAAAAAAGTCCTGGCAAGTGCTAGAGGGCTGCAAAAGGAAGTAAAATGGGGGTAAGAGTAGGACAAGTGCCCTACAAAGAAAATGGGGATAGGGAAAATAACTTAAAATCAAATAAAAAAAAAAATGGGAAGGGGGGTGGATGTGGAGTAGGAGCCTAGAGGATGACTAGGCCGTGCCCGTGGCAGTGTAGGTGATGATTTTAGAACAATAATCTGTCCCTTACAGCACCAGCAGGAACCTGACCCTATAGGAGTAGGCAATGATTTTAGAACAATAATCTGTTCCTTACAGCAACAGCAGGATCCTGACCCTATAGGAGTAGGCAATGATTTTAGAACAATAATCTATCCCTTACAGCAACAGCAGGAACCTGACCATATAGGAGTAGGCGATGATTTTAGAACAATAATCTGTCCCTTACAGCAACAGCAGGAACCTGACCCTATAGGAGTAGGCGATGATTTTAGAACAATAATCTGTCCCTTACAGCAACAGTAGGAACCTGACCCGATAGAACTAGGAGATGATTTCAGAACAATAATCTGTCCCTCAAAGCAGTAGACTCTACCTAGTCCAGAATCAGATAGTTCTGTAATGCAGGATGAGATCTGCAATCTGTGCCTCAAAGCAGTAGACTCTACCTAATCCAGAATCAGATCGTTCTGTAATGCAGGATGAGATCTGCAATCTGTCCCTCAAAGCAGTAGTAGTAATCTCTACCTAGTCCACAATCAGATCATTCTGTAATGCAGGATGAGATGTTATTAATATCTGTAATCTGTCCCTCACAGCGCCGGCAGCATCCTTTCCCTAGACTAGCCTGAGAGCATGTGACAAGCAGCACTACGTGACTCCAGCTTATACAGAGGCTGGGTCATATGATGCACTGGCCAATCACAACCATGCCATTAGTAGGCATGGCTGTGATGGATTCTAAGCCGAACCCAAACTTTTTTTCAAATGTTCAGGTTCGGGTCGGGGTCACGGACACCCCAAAGTTCGGTATGGACACGAACTTTACAGTTCGGGTTCGCTCAACTCTATTAGTGACCAAAAGGCTTGAAAGTATTTAGGGCTTGTCTTTCACAGTTACAATATATGCAAAGAAAGGTACATTTTCCTCATCTCATGCAGATTCAGTGCTAGCAGCCCTTTTAAATTCACATTAAATCCACATTAAATTCAAAACCCTGTGTATCACTAGACCGCCCAATCTCTATTGAGGAGGTTCTCCTGGCAATCAAGACTTTGAAAGCTAATAAATGCCCAGACTGACTGATTGCCTCTTATTACAAGAAGTTTACAGACTTTTTAGCCCCACTCCTTACCAACTAATTTAACATCCAACTTAAACAACATTAGTTTCATTCAGAGACTCTTGCAGATATTATTGCTATGATACCCAAACCGCACACGAACAATTCCACTTGGTCAAACTACAGACCGATATCCCTACTCAACCTTGACATTAAACTACCGGCCAAAATTCTCACCTTTAGTCTGAACCCTGTTATTGGCTCCTCCAAGTGGCTTTTATCCCTCATCAGCAAGCAGCCGACAATGTGCACGGGGCATCCCTCTTGGCTTATGTAGGCATTACCGGCGTATACCAGCATACTTTTTATGGGAACATGTTTTACCCTGCTTGGGCCACCTTGGCCTTCTTTCATATTTGGAAATCACTTGGCCTTCATCGCTTGGGTCACTTGGTTAGAGCCTCTTCTCTTCTCCCCTTTGCATCTTTGCAGCTACCAAACTCAGAAGTGTTTAGATACCCCCAAATTCCACATTTTTAACCCCTTGCCGACCACCGATCGGCAATTGACGGTGGCAAGGCGGCCGCGCTCACGAGCCTAGTGAGCGCGCGCGCGCCGCTGGAGGTGCGCCCGCACGCTCACTGTGTTCGGGGAGGGCCAGGGAGCGGGTGCGGCGGCTTCGATTGCCGCCGGCTACCCGCGATGGCCCCCCCGGAGCGAAGGAACGGAGGTCCGTGTATGTAAACACGGACCTCCGTTCTGTGTGAGGGGGAAGGGCTGTGATCACAGCCTTCCTGTATACGGAGGCTGTGACCACTTCCCTTCCCCAGCCAGGGCAGTCCCCCTACAGTTAAAACACGCCCAGGGAACATACTTAACCCTTAGAGCGCCCCCTGCAGGTTAACCCCTTCACTGCCAATGGCATTTACACAGTAATCAGTGCATTTTTATAGCACTGATCGCTGTATAAATGCCAATGGTCAAAGTGTCAAAATGGTCAGACATGTCCGCTGAAATATCGCAGTACCGCTATAAATCGCAGATCGCCGCCATTACTAGTAAAAAAAAAAAAACCCCAAAAATGAATTCTCATCATCAGTAAACGTGTCCACTTTTGCGCAAACCAATCAATAAACGCCGATTACGATTTTTTTTATCGCAAATATGAGGAAGAATAAATCGGCCAAAAACTGTGAAAAAAAAGTTTTTTTATATTTTTTTTTTGGATTTGTATTCTAGCAAAAAGTAAGAAATTTGTTTTTTTTTGCAAAATTGTCGCTCTTCTTTTGTTTATAGCGGCGATCAGAAATGACACAGAGGGGATCAAATACCACCAAAAGAAAGCTCTATTTGTGGGAAAAAAAGGACGCAAATTTCGTTTGGGTACAACGTCGCACGACCACGCAATTTTCAGTTAAAGCGACGCAGTGCCGAATCGCAAAAAGGACTCCGGTCCTAAAGCTGGAAATCCTTCCGGGGCTGAAGTGGTTAATTGGCCTATATTAGGGGCTAAGCAGACCTACAATGGCAAATGCCTTTTGAACATACATGTTCATTTTATCCTTGCGCTCTAGGTTTAATTTCTAAATTATGTGCTCACTTAACCGCAGCCTTGAATTCTGAACCTCCCCTTCCAATTGGACCACCGACCTTGATGGCCTGCTTGAACATGATGACTGCACTGATATTTAGCAGTCAAAAAAGTCTTCCACTGTCAACATTTTAGCCCTGGAGACAAATTACAAGGTCCTCACTGGGTGGTACCTAGTCCATTCAAGGATTGCTAAAATACTTCTAACTTACTCTCCAAACTGTTTTATAGGCTGTGTGGAGGCAGGAAAACATTTACATGGACCTGCCCCATAGTTACAACATATTTTATTGAAGTGTTTCAGATGCCATCTATACTTTTTGACATGTCCTGAACCTACCCTAGCTCTCCTGAATAGGCGTCCACCTGATTTAACTTCCTCGCAATTTAAACTCTTCTTGTATGTTACCACTGCTTCCAAACAAACTATCACAAAATTCTGGAAGTCACCCAACCTGTGTCTCCTGGAGACTAAGAAAAGAGTGACACAATTTATATATATAAAACAAGATTGCTTAACCGTGTACTGAAACATCTAAAAATCTGGCAGCCGTGGGCTGACCATTTCCTGCCCCCAGATTTTGACCAATCTCTGTTGGAACTCTGACTGTGCTTATTGGGTGTAGCAGGTCATATCTTGTCATAGTGGGGATATGTGGTACCTTGCCCCTGAGAGACCCTGGCCCCTTCCCTCCCCTTTTTTTCTACATTGTTTTTTACTATATGTTCTTTCTGTTTCTGTATTTATCAGCAATGTAAATCAGTCTACACTTTATGTGTTGTACCTCGGAGGTCTTAAGCGCAGTTCTCCCCGTGACGCGGGGGTTACCTTTCCATGCTTCAATATTTTTTATATGCTGCTCCAATTGTTATAGCTGATGTTGCTGACTGCTTGAATAATCTCATTTGATAGCATTTAACTTGTTATGAGAGTGTATAGCAATGTGCTATCAGATTCTCTTTTATGTTGATTGCACACTGTTTCATATTTATTTTTGCTTCCAATAAAAATATTGGCAAACTTCCAAAGCCATCCACAGTCCTCCTAACACCTTCCGCACTCTAGAATCCTTCTCACCTCCTTCCATTCTGGTCTTCAGAGCTTCTCCAGAGCCTCTCACATCTTTTGGAACTACTTATCTCAATCTGACCAACTATCTCCTACTCTGTCCACCTCTAGGCTATCCCTGAAACTTATATCTTCAGAAATGGCTGACTAATAAACTGTATTTTTATATTCTCCATCGGTTTATCCTTAACAGTTATTACCATTTGCTTTTCTCGACCCTCCATTTTAGATTGAAAGCTCTAACAAGCAGGACCCTCTGATCCTTCTTGTACTGAATTATATTTTAACTCTATTATCTCCCTCCATTTTCTCTGTTTCAAATCTTTTTATTGAAAATTTTAAGTACAGCAAAAGAGGAATATAAAACGTTCGAGTGTCAAGTACATGTAAAATCTCAATCACAGCATACATAAACATAAGGGCATTTGTTTATAAAACGGGCAAATGGTAGAGAAAAGTTCTGAGTAATAAACCATTAACCAGGGATCAACTGTATAAAATCTTCTCTGATATTCGGAGAAAATCAAATAGCATTGGAAGGTGTAAAACCTGGCCTATAAGGGTAGCTCCCAGGCGGGGGAAAGCCCGCCATCCCTCCGGTTACCCCATCTGGGAACAAACTGTGACCGGGAGGACAGGCACTGACCACCTCCCCTCCTGGGAAGCCCATAGCTAAAGAAGCTTAATAAGATACAGTCTCTGAAATAGCGTAGTATACAATATTAATTCAAACAACTAAAACCCATTTTTTAAAAGCCTCTAAGGAGAGTATTCAGTAACCCCCTCCTACCACATAGGTGGGGAAGGGCGGGACAACCCCTGTACCAAACATTCCCTGTCAAACAGTCAGAGATCGAGGTAAAGTCTAACTGGAAGAGAAAGAAAACGAAGTAATTTGAGGAGAAAGAGAGAGCCAGAGGGAAGACTAGGGAGATTAGACACCAGAGACGCTAATTAAAGAAGTAGAAGATAAGGGATCACCCTGGTAAATTTAAATAATTCCTCCATGGTTCCCAAATTAGGTCAAATTTAAGGGAGGTATCCAGGATGTAGCTGGCAAGCTTTTCTTGAACCATTATCCAGGATATCTTCCGTATAGCCTCAGAGAAGGAAACAAACGGGCGTTTCCAATACCTAGCAATTGTGATCTTAGCCCCAAGTAGGATAAATTGGATAAGCTTAAATAACGGTTTAGACAGACCTTCGGGCTTAGAGTTAAGGAGGGCTATTTCTGGACATTGAGGGATAGGGAAACCCGAAACCCTGCGGATCAAGTGGAAGAATTTGTTCCAAAAACCTCTCAGATGGGGACATTCCCACCACGTGTGGAGGAAGGTGCCCACATGCTCACAACCTTTGAAGCAGAGGTTGGAGGCGCTAGGAAACATAGCTGCTAATCTGGAAGGTACTAAGTACCACCTGATAAATACCTTGAAATTGGCTTCCTGCAGTAAGATGCTGGCGATCCCTTTATGGCAACAGGAGAATAAAGAGGACCACTTTTCCGCATCCCACCCCACCTCTAGGTCCCTTTCCCATTTATCCACGTACGGCGGTTTGGATGAGTCCTCCATCACAGCAGCATAGATCAAGGAGATACCTCCTCTCGATTCCACAGTTCCTGAACACCACTGTTCATAAGGGGTAATGCTCGAGTGTTCCTTCCTGGAATTCCACCAGGTGGTCAGGAAGTGGTGTATTTGGAAAAAACAAAATTTCTCTGAGAGTGGCATCTCTAGCTTAGAAATGAAATGGGTCAACGTCAGAGGTCCGGACAGCGATAAGAAGTGGCCTATACGATATAACCCCTTGTCCGTCCACCATTTAAAGGCCTTGATATTTAAACCAGGAGTGAACTGAGGGTTATGAAAGAGATGAGAGAGTAAACGAAGTGTTGAGATTATATTGAGGGACTTGAGAACCAAGTCACAGAGGGCCATAGAGTGAGACAAAGTTGGAGATAGAATTGGGGGTCTCGATTTGAGAGGGACACCTATCAGGAAGTCGATAGTGTTGTGGGGAACTGCCTGTCGTTCTATTTTGACCCAATCTGGAGCAGTTCCTATGGAAAAGACGGATGAGAATTGGGCAAGTTGTGCCGCTTGATAATATTTAAAGAGGTGCGGAAGACCTAGGCCCCCTTGATTACGTCTCCTATAGAGCACCTTGGCTGAGCATCTGAAACCTTTACGGGCCCAAATGAATTTCAGAATCAGGGATTGCAGTTTTTGCAGGTCAGACTTCCTAACCGGAATGGGAAGAACCCTGAAGAAATAAAGAATCCTAAGAAGGAGAGTCATCTTGATCGCGTGTAATCTACCCAACCAAGACAGACCCTCCTGGTCCCAGCTGGAGATATCTTGTGCTAATTTCTTTAAGAGAGGGGGGTAATTGGCTTCAAATAGTTTGTTGGTTTTTGCCGCCAAACTGACCCCCAAGTAGGGGATCTGGGAAGAGTTCCAGCTAAATTCATAATGGTCCTTTAGTCGGAGTACAATTTGTTCGGGCAAAGAAATATTTAATGCTGCTGATTTAGACCAATTTATACAGAGGCCTGATGTTTCGCCAAAAAGTTGGAGTAGCTGTATAACCTTAGGGGTGGACGTGAGGGGGGAGGTGATGAACAGTAGCAAATCGTCTGCGAATAGCGCGCATTTGTGTGAGTATTGGCCACGGTCGATCCCTTGGATGTCTGGGTCATCTCTGATGGCGATAGCCAAAGACTCCATTGCAATTGTGAAAATTAAAGGGGATAAAGGGCATCCCTGTCTAGTGCCTCGGGAGATGGGGAAAGGGTCAGAGTAAAAGTTATGCAATTTAACTTGAGCACAAGGATTTGAGTATAGGGCTTTTAGGGTTTGGATGAATCTAGGACCAAAGCCCCATCTCTTTAGGACTTCAAAAATATAAGACCAATCTACCATGTCAAAGGCTTTTTGCAAGTCGACAGATAAAATTTAGCCTTCCCGAGCAGGGCTCCCATCCCAATTTGAATTAAGTAACGACACAATATCCACTGCTCTACGGATCTGGTAGGGACCTTGCCTACCCGGGATAAAACCTACCTGATCTTTATGGATGTATTGGCCTATAAATTTAGAAAGTCTATTAGCTAAAATTTTTGTCATAATTTTGAGGTCGTTATTTATCAAAGAGATGGGTCTGTAATTGCTGACATCAGAATGATCCTTTCCAGGTTTAGGGATGACCGACAAAAATGCTCTGTTGGCATCGCTTTGTAAGACTGTATCATTTCTTAATGAATTAAAGAATTTTGTTAGGTAAGGAGCGACAATTGGGCCAAAGGTTTTGTAGTAGCCCGTGGAGAAGCCATCTGGACCCGGGGCTGAGGCTTTCTTAAGATTTTTGATTACCTCCAGTACCTCCCCCTCATTGAAGGGCAATTCTAGAGAAGCCGCATGATCTACCGACAGATTAGGAAGGGTGATGGAATTTAAAAAGGCTTTGAGAGAAGAAGGGGATGCTGTTTGGCCTTTTTCGTAAAGTTTAGCGTAGAAATTCTGGAAGGTAGACATAATCCGTTTCGGGTTCTGGGTAAGAGTTCCCGACTGATCCCTGACCTTAGGAAAAGAAAAAGAATGACATCTGGGGGACAGCCTAGTAGCCAATTTTGGGCCTATATGGTCTCTTTGCAAGTATGAATTAGCTCTAGACCATTGAATTTGCTTCTCAGCTTTGGTAGTGAGGGCAAGATTCAGGGCTACTCTACCCGCTTCCAGTTGAGTCCAAGAATGATGTGTCGGATTCTTTTTGTGAGTTTTAGCAAGGACTTGAAAATTCCTTTCCAGATTCTCAATCTCCATTTTCCTCTCTCTCTTTAACCTGACTGAAAGTTGGATAATATTACCCCTCATGACCCCTTTATGAGCTGCCCACAATATTGGTGGAGAAACTTCCCCAGTATCATTTCTATGGAAATAATCTTTAAGTTCTTTTTCTAACATTTTACAGTGTACTTGATTATTCAGGAGAGATTAGTTTAGGCGCCAGTGGGGATTCTTCGCCCCACTAGGTTCGACTTTGATTTGTATTATTACTAGAGAATGATCAGACAGGGGAGAGTCCCTAATGGAGGATTTATTGATTAAGGGAGATAAAGCGGTTGGGATAAAAATGTTGTCTATTCTTGCCATACTCTTATGTGGAGCTGAATAGTGGGAGTAGTCCCTCACTTTAGGGTTCAATTCCCTCCAAATATCTATAAAACCAATGGAGTAAAGGAGTCTGGTGAGCTTAAGGCTATGTTTCGGAGGCCAGAGAAGGCGGGGGGGTCCAGGGCCTGATTTGTCTAGCATGGGATCGAGGGCCAAATTCGAGTCCCCACCCAATATTACTTTCCCCTCGAGGAGGGGTAGGATACGATTAAATAACTCCTGGAAAAATTTATATTGGCCGGAGTTTGGGGCGTAGTAGGACACAAGCGAATATATCACTCCCCTTATGGACCCTTTCAGGAGAATAAATCTCCCCTCTGGGTCCTTGATTTCCCTCATAAGGGTGAAAGCTAAGTGCTTAGAGAAAAATATTCCTACACCTCTTTTCTTATCTGGCGCGTTTGCCAGAAAGAATTGAGGATAACTTGAGTGTATATATTTAGGAACATATTGCTTAGGGAAGTGGGTTTCTTGCAGCATTAGTATATCTAGATGAAGGGTATGGGCGGAATTTAAAAATTTTTCCGTTTCATCTGGGAATTAAGGCCCTGAACATTATGCGATGCCACTCTCAGAAAAGAAGAAGAATTAGCCATCATGGGAACTGTGAAAATATTGATCCACATAATACATTAGACGAGGACTCACCCAGACCTTAGCAGGCAGGAGGAGGGGCCCGTCCAACCAAGAAGCAAGGAGGCTGATCCGAGGGGGTCTTCTACGAGATAGACTTTCCTGGTGTCTGAAGGAAGAAGAAAAGAGGAAGATAACAATAGGATATAACAAATGAAATTGAAAACAAACTGAAGCAACTTTCAAAAAGGGGGAGTGGCAAAGACTAGCCACCTCGCCCCCCAGGTTCCTGGAAGGGAGGAGATTAGGAAATACCCTCCCTTGCTGGAAAAGGGACACAAAAGTCTGCCCAAACAGCAGAGCAACATCTGACCCAGGAAATACCATAGAGTAACCTGAAGTCAGAGGAAGGAGCATGGCCTCCTTCCTGGACACCTCTCCGGAGCCAAAACACGAGTAGAACTGATGGCTTTCCCAGAAGTGACTCATTAGCCTGGAACTAAGAATGTAAATATACTACCTCCCCGAAGGCTCCCAATCGGGTACATCGGGGTCAGTAGGATGAACCTTACAAGACCCGCAAACTGTTCTTCTCTGTTTCCATGTCTTAAGGTTCAGACAAACAAGGGTGAATAGGCAGGGGGGGCGTGGTCTGGATACCGAGGACGGCGGACGCATCCTGCTGGAGCTCCGAAGTTTAAGTGCTAATCCCCAGCCATCCGTCCTCTGCAGAGACCGGTGAGCATCAGCAGTCACCCAGGGGGCTTCTGGCAATCCACCCACATACTCTGTGTAGGAAATTTTAGCCGTCCGCGAACGGCCGCCGCGGTGCCCGAAAATTTAGCCCCCGGCTTTTGCCGCGACTAGGCCGCAACTCCATCCGTGGCTCCCAATACCCCATCCAGCCTTCAAAACCACCATCGGACCTCGGGGCACGGATCTGGGGACCCCCCATCCCCCCCACATGGACACTGGGCCAAGGTGACGCACCCTACACTAATTTAGACCGAGGCCTTACCAGGCAATAGGCCGCAGCATCTGGATAAACTCCTCAGACCCCTGAATACCTATTCTAAAATTAATTCACTCTAATCAGGGGGGTCCTGATGAACCTCGCCTGCTGATGGCCGCCTAATTTGTGCCCCTCTGCACAGTGGAGCTCCATTAGCGACTAAGGAATCCATCCCACCCTTAAAAAACATACCCAGCCATGGGGAAAAACGACCACTCCACCACAACATCCCGCAATACCAAAGAACAGCCATCACAACCACCTGGAAACATTCCAGCAATGTTCCGGCTTGCGGGAGGGGATAACCGCACATCCACAGAGATGGAATTAGAATCTCCGACTGGTTCCCAGACCCAGACGAACACACAGCAGAAGCTCTCATACCCTGCTCCATCCAACCCGCTCTGCTTGAACGACCTACAAGCTGTGGCGGCAGATATAAAGGCTACCCTGACAGCTGCTATATCTGACCTCAGGGCTGATTTGCATGCTGTCTCTATGAGAATGGGAGTAGTGGAACAAACAACAACCCGCCATGCCGACGCCATCAGACAAGTCCAAAGATCCACAGATCTAAACCTCTCACACATAATCGACATGCACAGACACCTGGAG
>BLSH010504344.1:13093-29082 GCA_018402905.1 Glandirana rugosa
CCCCACACTCGAAGGAACGGTCATTCCTTGGGTAAAATAATGGGACTCATATCTTAAACAAAAAATCTGGTCGCTTACCTGAAGAGACGAAAGCAACACTCACGTTCTAATTCGTAATTGAAGTGGGATAGATCAAATAGATTTTCAACGACACTCCCCACGCGGAACACAAGACGAAATTAACGGCACTTTCTGAGGAGGTCGAAGAAGTTCCTTTTAGGAGAGAGAAAAAACTAGGACCTACGGTAGACTTATTTAAATGGAGATTATTTCCGAAATACTCATCTCAACTCGCTTGTGGACCTTCAAGCCCAAGACGACCAGGCAGGCCGTGCGATCGTTCGGGTTCCGTCCGGACCCGGACCCGGACTTTGTCCCGAAGTTCGGACGGACCAGCAGAACCCGAACTTCCAGGTGTTCGCTCAACTCTACTCATAAAGCCTTTATTAGAGGTAAATTTATTCAGATGGCATCCAGGATCAAAAAAGAGAGAGGATTTTCCTTGAAGAAGCTGGAGGAGTCTTTCACGGCAATTAAAGCAGAACACAAGGCGCACCCCTCACAGCAACTTTTAGATAAACTAGATAGGGTGAAGTTAATGCTTAATCTTGCACTCACAACGAAAGCAGAGAAGTCCATTCGCTGGTCTAAAAAACAAATTCTATACTCAGGGTAATAAAATGGGTTCCTTACTGGCAAGGAAGCTCACACCCCGTGTTAGGCATCTATCCATGCCCAAAATTAGGGCGGACGGTAACCCCCCTTCCTCCAACCCCAACATAGTATTTGGAGCCTTTCAAAAATTTTATGAGAACCTATACAGCCCCGGGATGGACTAGAATGCAGAAAACATCGCCAGGTTCCTTGATGACATCCCACTGCCCCTTCTCTCAGACCAACATAGAGATATTATAAATTGAGTTAATCTACGAGGAGGAGGTAATGGGGGTCATCAGGGACCTAAAACAGGGTTCAGCCCCTGGACCAGATGGCCTTTCAGGCCCCTATTACAAAACATTCGCTAAAACACTGGCTCCATATATGGCGAAATTTTTTAATTCCAAAATGAAAGGGGACCTTGTCGAGACGCACTTAAACACTGCATACATCACTGTGATCCCTAAACCTGAGAAAAACCCAGAGGACATAGACAATTACCATCCTATCTCCCTCATAAATAACGACCTGAAAATTCTGACTAAAATAATGGCGAACCGTCTAGCATCATTCATTAGTCTATACATCTACAAAGACCAGGTGGGATTCATACCAGGTCAACAGGGTCCCGACCAAGTTAGAAGTGCAATCAATATAGTTTCTATACTTCAATCCAATTGGACAGGAGGGCCTGCACAGAAGGGGATATTGCTCTCCCTGGACCTATGTAAGGCGTTTGACTCAGTTTCATGGACTTATCTGTTTTCCCTTTTGAAGCGTTGGGGATTTGGTGAGAGGTTCCTAGGCCATATCAGAGCACTATATTCTTTCCCTCAAGCTATGATAAAATTGCAAGGATTTTATTCCAAATCCTTTCCAATTAAAACAGGCACTAGGCAGGGCTGCCCATTATCCCCGTTACTATTCGCTATTGCGATTGCGATAGAGACTTGCCATAGCCATTAGAGATAATCAATACATCAAAGGGGTGCAATACGGACAGCAGGAACACAAATGTGGATTATTTGCTGATGATATACTAGTTTTCATAATTTCCCCGATGTCCTCTCTCCCCAACTTATGCCAGCTCCTTAAAAATTTCTCTGAGATTTCGGGGCTCCGGGTTAATTACACTAAGTACCCATTCACACAGGGGCGACTTGCGATCCGGCTTGAGTTGCCTCAAGTCGCTCCAAGTCGCTTGACATATGAAATCCCATTGAAGTGAATGGGAGCCGTCTTAATATACACGACTGAAGTCGCTCTGACTTCAAGGCGACTTCAGAAAAGGTTCCTGTACTACTTGGAGGTGACTTCTATCCGACTTGTGCCCATAGGATTCAATAGAAGTCGCCTCCAAGTCGGATCTCCATCTACATGGAAGCGACTTTACAGTATAAAGAATAGAATTTGTTTTTAGGCAACCCCCTCCCTCCCTTCTCTGATTGGTCAAGGCAAAGTCGCCTGGCAAAAGTCGTGTTGTAAAGTCGCCTCAAGTCCCTGAAGTCGCGCTGGAAGTCGTGCTGAAGTCGCACTGAAAATCGCACTGAAATCGCCTTGCAAAGTCGCGCCGAAGTCGGGTCGCCCCTGTGTGAATGCAGCCTTAATCCCAAGCCCTGAATGTCTCTTTACCTCCTGAGATAATTGCTAATCTTAAGACGGATTTCAAGTTTAGGTGGAGCGACACCTCAATTTTATACTTGGGGATCAACCTCACGTCTAAATATGAAACCCTTTATGGCAGTAACTATCCTCCGATGTTCCGCAAGCTTGAGGACGATCTCAAGCTCTGGTCTAAGCAGGATATCTCATGGCTGGGGAGAATTAATTCAGTGAAAATGACCTTACTGCCTAGACTCCTCTACCTTTTTCGCTCTCTACCTGTCCCAATCCGGATGGACCATCTCTCCTCATTTCAAAGTAGAATCCTTAAATTCATCTGGAGAAACTCAGGGTATAGGATCCCCCAACATACCCTTTTTCATCATGGACGGAGGGGGGATTAGGTTTACCCCATCTAGTGAAATATTTTCAAGCCGCCAGGCTGGCACAATTGTCTTTTCTTTACTCTAGACAGGAGAAGCAGGACTGGGTGCAGATAGAGAGGCAGGCCACCCCGCGGCACACACTGGATTTTCTCTTATGGTGTCCCTCTAAAGATAGACCTCCAATTTTGGCCCCTACACTTTCTAATGAGCTGGCCCTGTGGGATAAAATCAGACACCTCCCGTCCTTAGTGTCCTCAGTCAAACCATTAGCACACCTTTTTCATAACCCGGATTTCCCCCCAGGGTTAAATATTAAAGCCTTTCAATGGTGGCTAAATAAGGGGCTTTTCCGCATAGGACACTTCTTCGCGGCTTCCGGCCCGATTACTTTTAAATACTGTGTAAAAAAATTGGATCTCCCTGACTCTGAAAAATTTAGATTTAACCAAATATTCAATTATCTTCACAAAATTTGGAGAGAAAAACCATTCCCCCCTAATTTTACTGATTATGAACAATTGTGTGGTCAGCCATCATTGCAGAAGGGTGGTATCTTGGTCATATACAAAGCACTCACTCTTCCCGTTAAGAAATCAGCTTTTATGAATAACTGGGAATCAGACTTTCAGTTTGATTGGGACCTTGATAGATGGCAGGCTGCCTGCTTTAAATCTTACAAGGGCATCCTGAACACCAATATATCTGAAGCTAGTTTGAAAGTTATGATGAGATGGTACCTCACGCCAGCTAGACTGACTAAATTCTACCCAACGGTTGATGCTCTATGTTTCAGGGGTTGTCTTCTTAAGGGCTCCATGGCCCATGTTTGGTGGGAGTGCCCAAGACTACGGTCTTTCTGGTCCAAAATATTTTGTCTTATTCAAAAGGTAACAGGATGTAAACTACCAAGGTCCCCTACTATCACCCTTTTAAATGAATACATCCCTATGAGTACAAAAAATAAAAGTAAATTAATTCATTTCATATTACTGGGAGCCAAGATTACAATAGCAAGGGCGTGGAAACAAGATCCGGTTTCTTTGAAAGCAGCTATTCGAAAAATCTCTTGGTTAATGACACAAGAGAGATTAGCTAGCATCCTAATAGATAACCTACACAAATTTGAGCTGATCTGGGAACCATGGGCTACCTTTGTTGGAATTTCTCAAATTCCTGGCATTCCAGCCTCAAGCTCTCTGAGCTAATGATAGAATCAGCATCTATCTCGCTATGCCCACTCTCTCCATGGCTATCCTCCCCTTTTCTTGTCCTTTACTTGTTTCTCTTCTTTTCTTTACTTCCTCACTGTTCTAGCTGCTATCACTTTGTTTCAGAGGGCGGTAGGGAACGCAAGCATTTGACAGAGGGTCAGAGCATCCATTGCGGGTCTTATTATGCTTCAGCAGAGACAACTTTAGGAATAGATTGGGGATTGTGCCCCTTTGAAGCGGTGCTCTGGGGGGGGAGTCCCCATCTCTCGGCACAGCTAGTTCCCATCGGGGGTGCCGGGGGTCTGGGGGGTCTAGCCCTGGTTCTCTCCTGTCCAGATGTGCTTAAAAGTGAATTTAATGAGGGCTGCCACACCTATAAGGTCTGAACTGGAGGGCTCCAAATTAGTCACAAGGTTTCTGCTTGAGGTTGACTTTAGTCAGCATCCTATATTCATGAGCATTTATATATGGCTTCTGTGACTCCCACGACTTGATGCTCTCTCTGTAAGCCTGTTAGATTTTCTTTTTTTTTTAACCATAGATTTTTATTGAAAATGTTTTGCAGTTTTACAACAGTATTGTGCAGTATTTTCGTTGCAGAATTGTACAATTCTTGTATAAAGAAAAGTTAGAAAGAACAATGAGAAAAGAACAAAGAAAACTTCCAATTCTCCTATTCCCCAAATACTGGTTGAGTGTCTATGTCAGGGTTATCTCCACCTAGCTCCGCCCACACCTCATTGTGTGCGGAGGAGTCCACCACCCCTATAGGGAACAAACTGTAGTCAGACTCCTCATTTGTTGCTTGTTAGTGTGTTGGGGAGCCACCCGGAGAATCCATCCCTACATTTTCCACTAAAGCTCAGAAACTGACATTCAGAACAAAAAGCACTCCTGTAAGCATGTTCATATAAAATATCTGCATGTTCAGTGGAGTACCCTTTATCCTGGTTCGTTCCACTTCCAGAGTCCATTGATATCTTCGACTTTCATTGTTTAGTTTAGAGTCCCACTAAATTAGAAACCTAAGAACTTCATTCATTTATCACTTATCACTAGAGGATCTTTTGGATCGTAGCCATAGATCCCAGCATCTGTGGAAGGTTGGAGCCCTCCCCTCTTTATAGGCCAGCATTCTTTCCATGTCACATTGTGTATTAACTCTATTTCTAATTTCGGCTATGTCTGGTGCATGTTTTGTTTTCCATTTTGCTGCTACTGCTAGTCTTGTAGCATATAGTATGTGTAGTGTGATTGTTCTTGAATTTTGTGGGAATTGTTCTATTCCCAGACTTAGCAGGGCCAGTTCTGGGGTAATTTTGATTTGCTCTTCCGTCACTTCTGAAATCAGAAGGGAGACCTCCCTCCACAGATGCTGAAGTTGTCTGCATGACCAAAATATATGTATTAGATTACCCCTGTCTTGACATTCTCTCCAAGACAGGGGTGATTCCGCTGCTCCCATAGTGTGTAAGCGCATGGGAGTCATATACCATCTGTGTAGGATTTTTTGTGAGATGTCCCAATGG
The DNA here is from genome assembly GCA_018402905.1 of Glandirana rugosa. Lineage (NCBI taxonomy): Eukaryota > Metazoa > Chordata > Amphibia > Anura > Ranidae > Glandirana > Glandirana rugosa. Next base: position 18,479 of record BLSH010504344.1, read on the forward strand.
TCAGTGCAAGCCGAGGTTTTGTAGTTATATTTTATTGCTGACCACCACTGTTGCAGAGAGAATTCTTTTTGTAATTCTTTTTCCCATTTGAGCATTGCTGGTAGTTTTGCTCTAGTTGGGTGATAATTATAGTATCTATAACATAGTGATATACCTTTTGTTTTCGGTGGCAGTTTGTTCATCAGAAATTCCCATAAGGGCCGTGGCACTGATATTGGTTTGGGTCGTACTCTCTCCTCAAAATGTTCTATTTGTTTAAATTTGTATTTTTCCATCAGTGATGCTCCCGGTAGTTCACTACTAGAATAGTGGAATCCCTTTTGCCTCCACTCCCTAGCAGAGAAGCTAGGTATCACGTAGTCATATGCTGCTAAGGGCTTTTGTAGGTGAAAGATCTCCTCTCCCTCAAAGTCCTGTCTACATAGTGTCTCCCAGGCTTGTACTGTTGCCCTAATGGTTGGGTATTGCGGGATTATAGGATTGTGAATTGTCGCTGATGCCATTAGGAGCGCCGTTAAGTTGTGGCCTGGTGTAACCTCCTGTTCTATAGAGGACCATAGATTATCTTCTTGGCAGGAGAACCAGTATTTTGTCTGGTCTAATATTGCTGCCTGATAATATGCCCAAGCATTTGGTATGCTGCAGCCTCCTTTAAGTTTGTGTCTGTATAGTTTGGACAGTGCTATTCTTGGTTTTTTACCCGCCCATATGAGTTGTCTGAGGTTTGAGGTTAGTTGAGAGAAGAATTGTTGTGGTATTGGTATTGGCAAACTTCTGAAGTAATATAATAACTTGGGGATGACTTGCATCTGGTATGCTGCTATGCGACCTATCCATGAGAGTTGGTATTTACTTATGTTCTCTAGTGCTTCTTCTCTTAATTTTTTAAGAAGTGGTGGAAAGTTGACTTCGTATAATTTTGACATTGTATTAGGTAATTGTATTCCTAGATAAGTTATAGATGGTGGATCCCACGTGCAAGGAAATAATTCTTTTAGTGTTAACCTTTGTTTTCGGTGTATATTAATAGAGATGGCTGAGCATTTTGAGGTATTAATTTTATGATAGGAGACGTTTCCAAAGATGGTTAAAATTTCTTTTAGGTTTGGGATAGAGGTTGCTGGGTTAGTTAGAGTGAGAATTATGTCATCAGCAAACAACCCTATTTTATGCTCTCTGGTGCCTATACATATTCCTTGGATATTTTTTCTTGTTCTGAGAATCTCTGCCAGGGGTTCTATAGCCAGTGAAAAGATAATTGGGGAAAGAGGGCATCCCTGTCGGGTACCATTGGTCAATTTGAAGGAGTCCGAGAGGGATCCTGATGTAAACACGTTTGCTGATGGGTCTGAGTATAGAGACATTATTGCAGTGTGTATGGATCCATAGAATCCAAATTTGTTGAGTGTAGTTGCTAGATATCCCCAGTGCACTCTATCGAATTCTTTTTCAGCATCTAGAGTAATAAACACAGTGGGGGTTTTGGTGGTTTCCGTATATCTAATCAGGTTTATCATTCTTCTTGTGCTATCTGGGGCTTGTCTGCCTTTTACAAAGCCTACCTGATCTAGACCCACCAGCAAAGGGGTAACCTCCTTCATTCTGTTGGCTAGCACTTTCGCGTAAATCTTCAGGTCTGTGTTAAGTAGGGAGATTGGTCTATAATTTTGTGGGAGTGAAGGGTCCTTTCCTGGTTTGGGGATGGTCACTATAATAGCTTGTAACATTTCTTCTGGAAATTTACCTATTCTTATCGTCTCATTAAAGAGCTTCTCTAACTTTGGGGCAAGAGTTTGAGAGAAAGCTTGGTAGTATTCGGCTGAAAAGCCATCTGCTCCTGGAGATTTGTGTTTAGGAAGTGCTTTTATTACTTCCAATACTTCCTCTATGCTTTACCATGTTTGTTCTTTCAGGACCTCACTGAAATTGAGTTAATATGTTCCACAGCTTCCGAGGGTTCCCTAGAGGTATGGGGCTAGTTGGGAAGCTTGGGCACAGTCAGTTCACTTCTATGCAAGTATCTCTATATACAATTTCTGATTTTCTTAATTAGCATAATAAGGTTATTTATGGTTCCTGTCTATTAATGACCTCCTTCTGACCCTCTGAAGGAACGTCAGGGCTCATTGACAATGAATACAAACTCTAATGCCTTGTCTTATGTTGTTTGTTTTACTAGCTTAATCGGTCCTCAATAGGACACGTTGTTTTGATTTTCTTGATCCTTACAGAGCCTCAGATTTTGTCATAAATGACTATATTCATTTTGTTCACTGTTGGTATAAATCTGTATACTTACTATGTTGATTTGGAAATTGAAAATTCTTTTGCATAATTACATTGTCATGTATGATAAATTTCAATGAAAACATTGAAATATAAGATTATCTGGGTTTTTCCCGACCGCATCAGCGCTATGCTGGAGCAGCTGCAATAAAACTGGGAACTTATTTCACATCCTATGGGATTGCCCCAACCTAACCAGTTTCTGGAAACAGGTTTTCAATCTCATAGCTTTGATCACTGGTTTCCTTTCTCCCCCAGCAAAAGAATTAGCGATCCTTAACCTGGGAATAGAAAAATACCCCCCACCTTTCAGACCAGTAGAAATTCACATCCTATTAGCAGCCAGAAATACCATTGTCAAGAAATGGAAATCTCTGGATTCACCAAACCTCTCTGAGTAACCCAGAACTATACATATGAACGCCTACTAGCGATCAATTCATTGAAAGGCCTTCAATTCGATAATATGTGGTCAATATGGTCAAACAATTATATCAAGACTTGAAATGTCTCCTGTATGTAAATGCATCTTTTTTTTTTTTTTTAAAGTTTAGAAGGCTTTATTTAGAGCTGACAACAAGATACATTCAATCATAGGCCAGTACACCAAAACATAAATTATTGCATGCCAGCATGTTACAATACATCACAAAAGAAGGATCAAACAAAAAGATCATAATGTACAAAACTTGACTGTGATTAGAAAGGCCTGGGGAAAACATAAAGTAAAGTGGTAGAAACCTAGTTCCAAATATATATTAATACAGCCTGAGGAGTGGAAGCAGGGTAATAGATATCCTAGACGAAAGGGGAGGTCAATACGAACATGCAGATAAAGACTGGAATGAAAATGATGCAGGGTCAAGAGCTAAAGGGTTATTGGGAATGTCAAGGGGGCAGTGAGGCGAGATTGCTGACTGGGGGGACGTTAACTTTCAATTTGCCTAGAGAATTGGTCAGCTCAGCTCGGAGATACCACTTGGATATGCGGAAGGGGAGCATATGGCCTGAAATCTTTGATTTTTTTTGAAGGAGTGCTCAATAAATTTCCACCATCTAGCAAAGAAACGTTTTGCGGGTTTGCAGTCCTGCGCGATGGCGTCCAGTTTTTCAACAAGAAAGAGGTCTCTTAAGGATTGTTTCACCTTGGCTATGTGAGGTGGCTCTGTTTGTATCCAGGAGAAGAGTATGGCCCTCCGGGCGGCCAGAAGACAGATGTGAACCCAATGAGGGAGAGGGTCCATCATCTGTTCCTGCGGTAGGGTTTGTGGCAGATTGGCACTGAAGAGGTATAGCATTGGGTGCTTGGGGAGATCAATACAGTATACTGAGTCTATATATCCCTTTACGTTATACCAAAAGGCAGACACTTTTTGGCAAGTCCATAGTCTGTGATATAGAGTAGGCCTCATGAGCGAGCACCAGGGACAAATGAGTTGTGCTGAGTCTGCTTTACTGCGGTAGAAAGGGAGGTAGGCACGGTGAGCTATTTTAAATTGGGTCTCTCGCCACTTTTCGGAAATTATTAGCTTCCAGATAGTTTGGTAACCTGCCAAGATTTGGGAGGGAGCCTCTTGATTGTCCAGTATCGGTGCCCAAGCCTGGAAAGGGGCCAGGGAGTATTTAGAGGCCTGGTGAATGATGAGGTTTGAGTAAATGTCCGATATAGAGTATTGGCCCTTTGATATTAATGAGTCAATGAAGGACTTTTTGCAAGAGTCTTTGCGCGAGGAGCAACAGGACTTGAGGTAACTCGTTAGTTGGGTGTAGTAGAAAACCTGAGGCAGCGGTATGTGGAATTCAGCTGATGCTTGAGCAAAGGAAAAGTTCAGTGTACCGGATCGATGATTTGGGATATTGTCTTTAGTCCCAGTGCTGACCATTGAGAGAAAATTGTGGTTTCCACAGAGGGGGGGGAACATGGGGTTACCCGAGGTAGGCAGGTATTGAGAGATGTTGGAGGGTAAGCCCAGGAACCGACGCACCTCCCGCCAAGCAATAATAGTGTCTTTGATTAAATGGTTTGACCTCAGAAAGCTAGGCAGTATGCTCAATTTGGAGTGCAAGACAGCCTGGATGCTAAGTGGGCGGACCAGGGCTCCCTCCAGCACATATTTAGAATACCTAGAGTGTTCGGACAGCCAGTCTAAAGCTTGTCGAATTAAGCAGGCTAAGTTATACAATCTAATATTGGGGAGGCTCGCCCCTCCCTCACTCTTTGGGAGGCAAAGTTTTTGGAGTGCAATTCTGGGTTTTTTGTCCTGACATAAAAAGGCACTAAGGGCCGTCTGTATCTTATTAATGTCAGAGTGTTTGAGCAGCAGAGGTAGGGTTTGAAGAGGGTAGAGTAGTCTGGTGAATGATATCATTTTAAACAGGTGACATATCCCGAAGAGTGAGAGGGGAAGGGCCCCCCATGCTTGCAACTCCCGAACAATCTTATTTATGACTGGAGGGAAATTCAAACTATACAAAGAAGAGGGTTCCTTGCCAATTCGTAGACCAAGATAGGTTATGTGTTGCTTTGCAACCATGAATGGGGATTAGTCTGTCCAAGCTCCAGCAAGGCGTAGGTTTAGGGGCAAAATCTCGCTCTTGTCAAAATTGACCCTAAGGCCTGAACATGCTCGGTATGTCGCAAGCAGGTCCTGTAGGATTTTGATATCTGCAGGAGGGGACGAGGAAAAAAGGACATCATCTGCGAAAAGTGCAGACTGGAGAGTTTGGTTGCCGACCGTGATACCGCTAATTCCTTTCGGGGAGTTGAGAATCCTGGAGAGAGGTTCTAGGGCTATATTGAATAATAGAGGGGAAAGGGGGCATCCCTGACGTGTGCCTTTTGTGAGCCGAATGACCGGGGACATAAAATTAGGGGTGACTAATCGCGCGGTGGGGGCAGCGTACATTTTTTGGATCAGCCGTAGAAAGGGGCCTTGGATGCCGAAAGCTCTCATAACCATGAAAAGCCAAGCGAAACTAATATTGTCGAAGGCCTTTTCGGCATCGAGCGATATAATGGCTATATCCCAGTCTTGGTGAGATTTGGCATGATCAAGGGCAATCAGAACTTTGCGAATGTTGAGGGTAGCCAAGCGTCCGGGCACAAAACCTGACTGCGCGTGATGTAGAAGGGAGGGAAGTAGGTTCGCAAGCCGGGATGCTAGTATTTTGGATAGGAGTTTTGCATCAACATTGATGAGTGAAATAGGCCTGTAGGAACCAGGAAGGAGGGGGTCTTTGTCTTTTTTGGCAATTAGTTTGATGTAAGCCTGGGATCCTGAGGGCAGGTAAGGATCTTCCGCCCACATCGAACTAAAAACTCGTGTGAGGGTGTCTGGGATAAACTCAGCTGTGAGTTTGTAGAACTCTGCGGACAGTCCGTCTGGTCCTGGGGATTTCACGGTCGCGAGAGTCTTAATTGTGGCACGCACATCTTCAATGGTAATGGGAGCGTTCAGCTTATCCAGCTGCTCGGGGGATAGGGTAGGGAGGTCTATCCCTGCAAGGACATCAGAGGCCTTTATCGGGTCAATGGGGTCTTCCGCATAGAGGGAGGAATAGAAGTTGGCAAGAAGGGAACTGATCTCAGAGGGCCTCTTAACAATGTTTCCATTTGGGTCTCGCAGCGCTCCGATGAATGTGGGATTGTGGCGTCTAGAGCAGAGTCTAGCCAGTAGCTTGCCTGCTTTGTTACCATGTTTATGAAACATAAGTGTGGAGTAGGAGTGTTTAGTATTCTCGTGTTTTGCGGACCAGTGGTCAAAAGTTTGCTTAGCTTCCTGCCAATCCTGAATGTTAGCTGAAGTGCGAGAAGTCAACAATTTGCAGTGCGCCTGGCGAAGAGCATCGCTGGCTTGTACATAAGTTGCGCACACTAGCTTTTTGTAATGAGCAGCATATGAGATGATGCGCCCTCTGAGATAAGCTTTCCCCGCCTTCCAGAATAGATTGGGTGAGGATAGATGTGCTTGGTTAGTTTCAGAGTACTCGGCCCAGGCCACTTGGAGAGAGCATTTAAGCACCTCGTTGTCAGCCAAATAAGAGGGAAATCTCCAGGTCTGCGGGAGACGAGGGGTTAGCAGCCCCGCGATCTCTATGGTTATGGGGGAGTGGTCAGAAATCACCATAGCCTCTATGCAGGTGGCGGAGGTGAGGAGCAGTAGGCCCGGTGAACAGAAAAGGTAGTCGATGCAAGAAAATGAGTGATGCAGAGGGGAGAAGTAGGTGAAGTCCCTGTCCATGGGATGCGCCATGTACCACACATCAGTCATATGAAGTAGCTCCATCGACTGAGCTAAGGGGGTGGTGGTGGTGCCCGTCGAACTAGTCTTCTTTTCCGGCCCTGAGGAGCGATCCTCAATCAAGTGCATGACAGCATTAAAATCACCTCCAATAAGGTAAAGGGGATTTGTGATACCCAGGAGTTAAGGTCTTGGAAGAAGGGTTGTCCCAGTGAATTAATGGCATACACATTAGAGAGGGCGATATCACGGTCGGCAACCGTTAAATGTAGAGTAAGTCTGCGGCCTGCCGCGTCACTGTCAATCGAGTGGACTGTGTGGGAAAAATTCTTATGGAGCAGGATTATCACTCCCGCCTTGCGTCCCACTGCCGGGGAGCCAAAAGCCTTGCCCACCCACAACTTACAGAGCCGGGACAGATCATCCGCTCCAAGGTGCGTTTCCTGCAAAAGTGCTACGTCTGCCCTCAGGCGTTTTAAATGCCGTAGAACTTGCATGCACTTGTAGGGGGAGCGTAGCCCCTTGATTTTCCAAGACACCACTTTTATGTGATCTCCAGAATCTGGAGAAGCCATGGCTGTATCAAACGTGTATTAAAAAGTATCCCTAATGTAGACATGTTTGTCACAGAGATGGTTTCCACATGTAAAGGAATCCTAAGGTCGGTAGAGGTTTCTAGAAAAACAGTCAGGTTAAAAACATATAGATTACACTCAGGCCTAGCTGACCAAAATAACAAAACCATAGCAAGCAGGGGGGGCAAGACCCCTAAAACATTTACGTGACTTCACTTTCTTCCCCAGGGAGCACACCCCACCAAAGCCCCCGTCTGGTAGATCTCCCCATGGTAGCCGGGTGAGTTGGAGCTCCGAGGAGGAGAAAGAAAGAACAGAGTACAAGGAAAGGTGTGGGGGAGAGGGGGATAGAGGGAAGGACAGTAAGAGACAAGTTGCAAGGAAATGCAGTTAAAGATACAGGACCAGGGGGGAGCAGGCCGGAGGGGCCCAATTGCAGCAGGGATTTTTAGAACAAGAACCCTGAAGGGTCAGGAACAAGAGCACAAAAGTAGCAGGACATCTCAGGCCAAGCACTTAAACAAAACAACACGTGACAGAAGGTGCCAGGGCCTCGAGAGTGGTGTCCAAACCAGATACACGTAATGCTATATGAGAGACTACGTGTCCACATTCCAACTCACAATCTGTGGGGTCTGGGATCAATAGCCGGGCGCAGGTCAGTCTCACCTGCTTGTTTGCTGGAGTTTGCAGAGTCTGAGAATTCCGGCCTTTATTTGTGGAAGAGCCTCTTTTCCGAGGGGCCGAACCTCACCCTCTTGACTGGGGGCTTCTCCGGACTTGGTTGTTGCTGACTGGATGAGAGAGAAGATTTCCTGGGAAGAGGTGAGCCCTGAGAGGAGGCGGGGGCTTCCTGTTCCATGTCCGACTGGATCATGTCTGCTATGTAACACTCCGCCTCCAGGGGAGAATTGAAGGGCAGTCGTTCTCCAGAGGGTGTTTGAATGTAGAGAGTAGCCGGATAGGCCAGACTGAACTTGACCTGGTTAGTGTGCAGGGTGGAGCACACCGTCGCAAAAGCCTTGCGTTTGTTCATGACCTCAACAGAATAGTCTGCAAAGACTAGAAGTGGTTCACTTTCGAAGACTAGCTTGCGTTCCCTTCGGAAACGTTGTAGTATCGCCTGCTTGTCAGTATAGTTGAGGTACTTGACAATTACTGGCCAGGGTTTGGAGCGTGTTTCGGATTTGCCCAATGCGGTGTGCCCTTTCCACGACACAAGGGGTACGGAGTCCCAGCTGTTCAGGAATGGTGATGGAGCAGAGAGTGCCCAGGGAGGAGTGTGGGACCGACTCGGGCAGGCCCACAATGCGCAGATTGTTGCGCCTAGACCTGTTTTCCAGGTCGTCAACTTTCTCCTGTAGATCTTTTTGGAGGGTCAATAGTTTGGCCACTGAGGCCGATAATGCTGTGGTGTCGTCCTCCATGGTAGTTATCCACTCTTCCGCATGATCTAGTCTGAGGGTCTGCTGCTGTAAGTCTCTATGCAATTGTTCCAGCCCTCTATAAACCGCCTTGTCCATGGCTTCAGTTAGCATTGGAGTGAGGAGTTGAACCACTGTCTGTGCTATGCCAGCTGTGGAAGTCGGGTCTGGCTGTGAGGGAGGCAAGTGCTCCGTCGGCAGTGGAGTAAACAGAGGATCCGAACGAGGTAACAGAGCAGAGTTCGTTGGGTCCGAACGAACGCTCATGGGCTCAGATCGTGAAGCGTTGATCGAAGGGTCTGGGCAAACGAGCGTGGAGTCTGATTGTGCGTCTGCGGCCCAGTCTATCGTGGAACGAGCCGGCGCCATATTAGCCGAGGACTGCGAGCTGTCCCCTCCGTCTTTGTTCGGCGCCACGGGCAGCCGAGCTGTAGGCGAACGCTTTACAAAGTGGTCCATGATGTCCCCCACTGAAGGTATAAGCCAGGGAGCAAATTACCTTGGGCTGTGCAGGTTTTAAATGCTGTTTTCTGGGGAGAATGGCCAGAGCTGAAATCTCCTAGCTCCTCTCCATGCGGCGCCGGAACCGGAAGTCGTAAGTGCATCTTAATAGATATTACCTGAAAACATTGTATTTTGTCTTATAAACTCAAGCATATTTACTGTATACTGTATCCATATCTGTATCTATATCCAGTGTATACCATTGTTAATTACTTTATCTTGTTTGTATGATCAAAACCTAATAAAAATCATTTGGAAAAAAAAAATGTTAAAAGTCGATATTGCAGTACTACAAGGGACACACCTCATGGAAGGTGATTTTTTCCGCATGAAAAAATTGTGGGTTGGCCAAGTTACAGGTTCCCCTTCAACCAAAGGCAAGACGGGGATCTTACTGCTGATCAGTAAGTCCCTTTTATGTGATATCGTATCTACCCACACAGATACGGAAGGCTGCCTATTCATGGCTAGATTTAAATCAAACAATTGTGAATGGGCCCTGATGGCGGTATACGCTCCAAATTCCCCATCAAAACATTGCTTCCAAATGCTCATGGCCCACACAGCGCCTCACCTACACCTACCCCTTTTAATTACAGGAGACTTTAACACAGTGGCCAATCTCAGGGAAGACATGTTAGCTCAGTCACCCCTCACCCATCCCACCCCTGTTGCTGAAACAACCTACCTATACCAATGAGTTGATAGCATCTGGCTTATTGACTTCTGGAGGCTATCAAACTCAGAGGGAAGAGACTTCACCTTCTATTCCCCCCCCACACAAATCAATATCCAGAATTGACTATACATTTATTAATTCCCTGATGTTTGCTAATGCCTCAGATCCCTATATCCATGACATTACAATTTCGGACCATGCACCAATTTCTAACAATTTAACCACTTCAGTCCGGAAGGATTTCCCAGGTTAGGACCAGAGCACTTTTTGTAATTCAGCACTGCGTCGCTTTAACCAACAATTGCGCGGTCGTGCAACATTGTACCCAAACAAAATTTGCGTCCTTTTTTCCCACAAATAGAGCTTTCTTTTGGTGGTATTTGATCACCTCTGCATCACTTTTGATCACAGCTATAAACAAAAAAAGAGTATCAATTTTGCAAAAAAAAACAGTTTTTCTTACTTTTTGCTAAAATACAAATCCAAAAAAAAAAATTTTATCGGTTTTGGCCGATTTATGTTCTTATGTTGTTTATTTACGGCGATTCGTGGGACACATCCACACTGCCGCAGTAAATATGCTGTGTGCGGTGTGGAAGTGGTTAAACAACTTTGCTCTACACTACTCCCTGAGAATCTGGAGATTTCCATCATATCTCCATCATATCTAGCCCAAGACTAGAGTTCTGGTCTGTACCGGACTTTGGGGTGTCTGTCCCCCGAACCCGATCCCGGACATTAAAAAAAAAGTCCGGGATCGGGTTCGGTATTCGGGTATTTTTGGCGACTTTTCTATAGCTGATGGGCAGCCAATCAACAAGTTTTTCACTAGTTTGCCCTTAGAAGCCATCACAGCCATGCCTACTAATGGCATGGCTGTGATTGGCCAGTGCAT
>BLSH010504344.1:79476-102992 GCA_018402905.1 Glandirana rugosa
TTTTACCCCCATTACCACCCCGTTCACGGGATGTTTCTTTACCCCTGTCCCTTTATTGAAATTTATAAAAAATTTTTTATTTTTGTATTTTTTTCGTTTTTACCTCCACTTACACCTAGTAGAAGTTTGACCCAGACTTTTCATAATTAATTGCCATCTCCGGTATATTGACAAGATTTTAGTAGAAGTTTGACACAGTTTTTTCATATTTATTCGGTCCTCTTGGGTATAGTGACAAGACGTTTGTAGACCTTCGACACACACAGTGAAATTTATTTTATTTAAAGTTATTTCCCTGTCCCCATTTCTTTGTAGGGCACTTGCCCCACCATTACCCCCATTTTCCTTCCTTTTGCAGACCTCTAGGACCTTCCTGGACTTTTTTACAGCAATTTTCAGAACTTTCATTAAAATTACCATAACCCCGGACCCGATCCCGGACTTTTTTTTGAAAAGTCCGGGTTCGGGTCCGGGTCCCGGACACCCCAAAGTTTGGTACGGACCCGAACTTTACAGTCCGGGTTCTCTCAACTCTAGTCATAAGCTTAATAATAGCATGCAATGCCAAGCTGCAGTTTCCAAAGCGAGCAAAGTCCTTTCTTGTATTAGGAGAGGTATAGATTCCAGAGAGAGAGATATCAGTTTGCCCCTGTACAAATCATTAGTAAGACCTCATCTGGAATATGCAGTTATGTTTTGGGCACCAGTTCTCAAAAAGCATATCAGGGAACTGGAGAAAGTGCAGAGAAGGGCAACCAAACTAATAAGAGGCATGGAGGAGATCAGCTTTGAGGACAGAGTAGAGGAACTGAATGCATTCTCTCTTGAGAATAGGAGATTAAGGGGGGATATGATCAACATGTACAAATACATAAGGGGTCCATATAGTGAACTTGGTGTTAAGTTATTCACTTTAAGGTCATCATAGAGGACAAGGGGCACTCTTTACGTCTAGTGGAAAAGAGATTTCATCTCCAAATACGGAAAGGTTTCTTCACAGTAAGAGCTGTGAATATGTCGAATAGACTCCCTCCAGAGATTGTTCTGGACGGCTCAGTAGATTGCTTTAAAGAAAGCCTACATTATTTCCTAAATGTACATAATATAACTGGATATTAACATTTATAGGTAAAGGTGATTCAGGGAATATATGATTGCCTCTCAGGGGATCAGGAAGAATTTTTTTTCCCTGCTGTAGCAAATTGGATCATGCTTTGGGTATAGGATTGTGTATATGGGATTGTATGGTTTTTTTTCTTTTTATTGGTTGAACTAGATGAACTTGTGTCTTTTTTCAACCTGACTGACTATGTAACTATGTACTACCTTGTGCAGTCAGGCAAGTTAAAGCTGGAGCACTCCCAGCTGTGGGAAAGGGGACACCATCTTAGCCAGTTATTTTAAGTTTCTCACCTCTCCATGCATTTTTTGCTGCTAATGTAATACGTTCTTTAGTTTGAAAGGAGTGCACATAGGCTAACACATCCCATGGGGCAGTCACTGGGATGTGAGATGGTTTAAAAACTCACGGGCCTGCTGTATCACTAGATCCTGAGAGGATAATGATGGAAAAACTGCTGCAAGTATGATGTCAAACCAGTTGTTACAACTGACTCTGGGATGCCTCTAATTTTAATGTTTTTCCTACAGGAATGGTCCTCCAGGTCAGCTAACTTAGAGGTAATATGTTGAATTTTCTGTGACTGATTATGGTGGGCATTTACAAGTTCATTATAAGTAACTTCGCTAAGCTGACACTCTGTTTGGTCAATATGGTCACCCAGGTCATCCACTGAGTGTCATCCACTGAGAATATAAGAAATGGATTTGTGAATGTCTCTCTGCAGGTCCATTTGGAGAGAGAGAAGCATGTGTTTCAGTGTGTGTTCATAAACAGGGCTATCAGTAGTAGGGGGAGCAGCTAGAGTGTTAGTTGGTTCCTCGTCATCATCATTATCTATGCTGTGAGAGCTGAGATGCTTTTTTGTTTAATGAAGCTCTGTAGCTTGTATGGCAGAAGGATATGGTGCTGATCATTTTGTCCTGTCTTTAAGTAGTGAACATGAGGTGAAGGAGTCTTCCATGTCTGGGGGGGTAGTCCGGATCAGAGCAATGCCATCCCAGGAACACCTTGGGACTCCCAAAACTGGGACTGACAGAGTAAATCAGTGACCCGGCTGTGAACCGCCAGCTTATTTTTCTTGCGGGACATGGTGCCGTACATGTGGGGGAGGCGGACCACTGACACACATGGAGATGATGTGGGTTCCATTGTTGTATGTTGTGGCTGTTCTCTGTGTGCAGGGAAAGAGTGGGTCTCAAGCAGCCATGTAGGATTGCGGTCAAGCTCCACCACCCTATCTTGTGTTTTTGTACTATTTCTCTTTTGTTTTATTCTTGCTTTTACTCCTTTGTTTCTAACATATTGGGTTTGAATATCAGAAAGAGGGGATGTATCTGAGTGTCAGACCTAGATTTTGTGAGACTCCTTGGCTGGTTTTCTAAAGGATTTGAGAATCTTCTGTTGCTCTCTTTTTTTATGGGGGGGTAGAAGAAAAGACCTTCCCCAAACAGGATAGTGCACTACTAAACCTATAGGTAAATAAGGAGTTCAGAACATTGTCTAAGTGGAGGAGTGAATCTGATTATGCAATTGGTTGTGCCCCCACTCAAGAAGGGATTCTCTTCCTCGGAAGTTAACCAGTGATCTATTCAAAGTAATATAACCAATTGCCAACCAGCTGCCGGTTGGCTCTCCTGCGTAAATCGCCATAGCTGTATGGCGGGCGCGGGAGCGTGTGTTGTGGGCGCACACGCGCTGCTGGAGGCGTGCTCGTGCACTCACTGGCTAGCGGGGGAGTCAATCAGCAGGTGGGGCAAACTGAATGTCACCGGCCATCCGCAATCACTCCCCCGCAGTGATAGAACGGGGATCTGCTAGTGTAAACAAGCAGGTCCCCGTTCTGTCAGGGGAGTTGAGAGAGATCATCTGTTCCCTGTGATAGGGAACAACGATCTCTCTCGGCTCCCAGTCAGCCAAGTCCCCATAGAAACACCTCCCAGGGAACACAGTTAACCCTTTGATCACCTCCATTGTTAACCCCTTCCCTGCCAGTGACATTTACACAGTAATCAGTGGCTATTTATAGCACTGATCGCTGTATAAATGGTAATAGTCCCAAAAAATTCTCAAAAGTGTCCGATCTGTCCGCCGCAATATCACAATCCTGCTAAAAATCGCAGATCACCGCCATTATTAGTAGAAAAAAATAATAATAAAAATGGCATAAATCCCATAGTTTTAGCTATAACTTTTGCACAAACCAATCAATATATGCTTATTGCGATTATTGTTACCAAAAATATGTAGAATACATATTGGCATAACCTTAGGAAGAAATTGTTTTTTTACATTTTTTGGATATTTATAATAGCAAAAAGTAAAAAAATATTGTTTTTATTTTCAAAAGGGTCACTCTTTTTTTGTTTATAGCACAAAAAATAAAAAATTCAGACTTGATAAAATACCACCAAAAAAAAGCTCTATTTGTGGGAAAAAAGGTCATACAGTTTGTTTGGGTACATCGTTGCATGACCGCGTAATTGTCAGTTAAAACAATGCAGTGCCGTATCGCAAAAAATGCTCTGGTAAGGAAGGGGGCAAATCCTTCCGGGGCTGAAGTACATACACACCAGTATGGGAATAATACTAACTTTATATAATATAAGGTAAAAAATACTACATACATCCAATGTACAAACAGATGATAACAGCAAAGGGCCTGATACACTATATTACCAAAAGTACTGGGACACCTGCCTTTACATGCACATGAACTTTTATGGCATCCCAGTCTTAGTACGTGGGGTTCAAAATGTAGTTGGCCCACTCTTTGCAGCTATAACCGCTTCAACTCTTCTGGGAAGGTTGTGCACAAGCTATAGGAGTGTGTCTATGGGAATGTTTGACCATTCTTCCAGAAGCACGTTTGTATGAATGGACACTGATGTGGACGAGAAGGCCCGGATCGCAGTCTCCACTCTAATTCATTCCAAAGGTATTCTATCGAGTTGAGGTCAGGACTCTGTGCAGGCCAGTCAAGTGCCTCCACCCCAAACTTGCTCATCCATGTCTTTATGGACCTTGCTTTGTGCACTGTTCCAAATCATTTGGTGGAGGGGGAATAGTGGTGTGGGGTTGTTTTCCAGGGGTTGGGCTTGGCCCCTTAGTTCCAGTGAAAGGAACTCTTAAGGCATCAGCATACCAAGACATTTTGGCAAATTGTATGCTCCCAACTTTGTGAGAATAGTTTGGGGATGGCCCCTTCCTCTTCCAACATGACTGCGCACCAGTGCACAAAGCAAGGTCCATAAAGACATGGATGAGTGAGTTTGGGGTGGAGGAACTTGACTGGCCTGCGCAAAGTCCTGACCTCAACACCTTTTGGATGAATTAGAGTGGAGACAGTGAGCCAGGCCTTCTCGTCCACATCAGTGCCCAACCTCACCAGTGCGCTTCTGGAAGAATGGTCAAACATTCCCATAGACACACTCCTAAACCTTGTGGACAGCCTTCCCAAAAGATTTGAAGCTTTTTATAGCTGCAAAGGGTAGGCGCACTTACTATTGAACCCTACGGACTACGACTGGGGTGCCATTAAAGTTCACGTGCGGGTAAAGGCAGGTGTCCCAATACTTTTGGTAATATAGTGTATATAGTTATTACTAAAGATACTTCCAAATGAATGCTGCAGCAACGTTTATTTGCAGGGGCCCCTGAGGATGATTGTGATGCAGCAGACATCTTGATGCCGAAGACCTAAAGATAAGATCAGCAAGGATGGGGAGATCCTCCAACCATTATCCAATCAGCTTTGTACCAGCAGAAAGCAAGGTGTGACACTGGAACTCTGCCTCTTAGTCCCCTATACTTTCCAATCTGCCATGCAACTGGACCACAAACTACCCAATGGACCGTCAGCTGCCTAATCTGGTTCTAGCCCATGCTGGATAATGAGTCCTGAGCTAAAACCAGCAAAAGGTCCTAAATCAGAAGGGACAGGGCTAACTAAAATAACAGGAGCTGTGTATAAACTCTATTGCAATAAACAGGTTCACCTACAAACACAGAGCAAGGTAATCATTACACACATGCACACACACACCAAATAAGCTCTCTAGCATAGTCCACATGAGATAGCAACAAAGTGACAGATATAGCTATTTAGCAATATATATATATATATATATATAGAGAGAGAGAGAGAGAGAGAGAGAGAGAGAGAGAGAGAGAGAGAGAGAGAGAGAGAGAGAGAGAGAGAGAGAGAGAGAGAGAGAGAGCTAGATGCTTAATGGCTAGAACCACAATTCTACCACTATACAAAACCCTGGTTTGGCTACTTCTTGATTATATCATCCAATTTTGGTGACTGTTCCTCAGGAAGGATGTGCTTGAACTGGAGAGAGTCCAGAAAAGGGCAGCAAAGCTAACACAGGGATTAAAGGACCTCAGTTATGAGGAATGACTACATCAGGCGTGTTGCTAGGTGGGAAAAAGACAAGGGGCTTTAGCCCGAAGAAATCTGCGGCTTAAATTAAAGAGTGGGCGTGGTTTAGAGGGGCGTGACGCAAATGGGGTCTGGTTTGAGTCTTAGATGAAGGAAGGATGAAAGAAAGAGATGGGGAGGGAAGGAGAGAGCAGAGAAGGAAGCAAAGGAAGAGGGATGGAGGGACAGCAGGCACAGATACTACACCACAATAGCAATATGTGTATTCCAGAAAGTTTAACAATCAACAGATAAAGATACTCCAAACACCTGGTGTTAGCACTTCAATCATCCCGGCACCATGGTTGGTATGGTGTCAGTATGATTGAAGTACATTATTTCTATTATTACATTGTAATATAAAATCAACTCACCATGATGCAGAATCAGTGGGAGCCCTAAGCATGTCACTTGCCACGTCGCCTGCCACCAGATGCCAACAGGTGTCCTCAGCAGAGTCCCTCCTTACATCAGGTGACCTCAGCGGAGTCCCTCCTTCCATCAGTTGTCCTCAGCAGAGTCCCATCTTCCATCAGGCGTCCACAGCGGAGTCCCTCCTTCCATCAGGTGTCCCCAGCGGAGTCCCTCCTTCCATCAGGTGTCCCCAGCGGAGTCCTTCCTTACACATCAGGTGGCCCCAGCAGAGTCCCTCCTTCCATCAGGTGTACCCAGCGGAGTCCTTCCTTCTATCAGGTGTCCCCAGGGGAGTACCTTCTTCCATCAGGTGTGCCCAGCAGAGTCCCTCCTTCTATCAGATATCCCCAGTGGAGTCCCTCCTTCCATCAGGTGTCCCCAGTGGAGTCCCTCCTTACATCACAGGTGCCCCCAGTGGAGTCTCCATCGCCATTACAGAAGACCAGCTCTCGTGTAACAGGTCACTCGCCGAGGGGAACAAACAAGAGGCGGAGCCGGCTTGGTGGCTGCCAATAGAAATGGAGCTGCTGCCACCCCCCGTGGCCTGCTGCCAGTCTGTGGCCTGTTGTGGGAAAAGGGGCGGGGGCTGGTGGCAGCTCAATTTCTATTGGCAGTCACCAACTCGGCTCAGCCTCATGTTCCCCTCGGTGAGTGACCAGGCTCCAGGAGAGCTGGTCTTCTGCAAAATGGCGGTGAAGACCATCTCCAGTGCTGGTCCCGGTCCTCTAGCGGCGCCTCTGGTGATTCTCCTGCCAGCGCTCCAGGCTAATAATAGATTTCAGCATGCGAGAGAGCTGGGGCTTTTTGGGGGGGCACTCGGGGCCAAGCCCCCCCTCTCAATGTCTCTGGACAACATACATTAAACGTATTCTCTCTGGAGAAAAGACACTTATGAGGGGATATGATCACAATATGCAAATCTTTAAATGGTGACTCTAGCATTAGGAGAAAACTATTTAACCACTTTAGGATTTCCCACTTTAGGACCAGAGGTCTTTTTGTGATTTTGGCACTGTGTCTTTTTAACTGACAATTGCGCGGTTGTGCGACATTGTACCCAAACAAAATTGGCTTCCTTTTTTTCCACAAATAGAGCTTGCTTTTGGTGGTATTTGATCACCTCTGCATGACTTCTGATCACCGTAAACAAAAAAAGAGCAACAATTTTGAAAATAAAACCAATATTTTTTACTTTTTGCTATAATACATGTCCCAAAAAAATATAAAAAACAAATTTATTCATCAGTTTTGGCCAATATATATTATTCTACATATTTGTGGTAAAAAAAAAACGCAATCGGCATTAATTGATTGGTTTGCGCAAAAGTTGCCACATTTACAAACTATGAGAATTAATTTCTGGCATTTTTACAATTTTTTTTTTACTAGTAATGGTGGCGATCTGCAATTTTTATTGGGACTGCGACATTGCGGCGGACATGTCGGACATTTTTGACATTTTTTGGGGACCAATGACATTTATACAGCGATCAGAAATTGAAATATCCAGTGATTACTGTATAAATGTCATTGGCAGGGAAGGGGTTAACCTGCAGGGGGCAGTGAAGGGGTTAACTGAGTTCCCTGGGTGTGTTCTAACTGTATGGGGGCTGAGCTGCCAGGGACACCAGAGATCTAACTGATCCCGGGAACATGACATGCTGCCTGACAGAGCGGTGTTTACATCCGTGGTTCCCCGCTTTGGCTCTCTGATCACAGGCCGCCAGCGGACATCAAGTCTGCCCGACCTGCGGCCCCACTCAGGGAGTGTCCGAGCGCCGCTTATAGTTGGCAATTTGTGGTTACGCTGCCACCGACAATAGACGTGACACGGTTAATCTAAGGTCTATAAAGAAGACATACAGCCACACAATGAAGTTAAAGGAGAAGTGATTCAATCTAAAACCGTGTAGGGGGTTCTTTACTTTTAGAGCGGTAAAGAAGTGGTACTCCCTTTCACATTTGGTTGTGTCACACCCCCACACAGACACATTCAGTTTGAACTGGATGGACTGGTGTCTTAATTCAACCTTACTAACTATAGTAAGCTATTAAACACAAAATCACTTGCCTAATAATCTCTGCTTCAGGTCTGGATTCAGCAGCAGCTTTTCAATAGTAGGTCAAGTGTCCCAGCTTCTCCCTTTTTGGTTCTTAATCTAGGTTTCCAACCCAGCCATACAAAGACAGGAAGTGATGTACATAAATAAATGTGATGTTGAAGTGGACCTAAAGTCAAAACGTGTTTTACCTTAATGTATCCCCTGCATTAAGGTAAAAAATGTTTTTTTTATTTGCTATACACCCCCCATACACTTACCTAAGTCCTGTATTAATCCAGTGTTGTGCCTGGCTGCATCCGCTCTCTCCTCTCTCCCCACTCTCCCCACTCTCACAGGCTTTTCTGAGGCAGTGGGAGGCAGCAGGAGTATCTATAGACACACACAGCCTGGCTTGGGAGTGAGCCCACATGTCCACACAAGTGTCTAGATATGAGAACAGACACAGAAGATGAGAGGACAGCACCAGTGGAGGAACCAAGAAGAGAAGGAAATGGGCCACTCTGCTTCTACAAACTCTTTAAAGAGGAGGTAAAGTCTTTCTATTTAATTATACTGCCTATAATAAAGCTTACCTGTAGTTTCTTCAGAACCCTGTGCTGCGACCAGCGGCGCCCATGTTCATGCTCGGGAGTGATGTCACCGTGGCTCCGGCCAATCACAACCCTGGAGCCCGCAAATCCGGAAGTAACTCCGGGAAAGATGTCTGCCATGTCAGCGGTGTGCGCGTGCCACTGCAGGGCTTCGTTCTAAGGTAAGTATTTCATAATGAGATAGTATGGGATGCATACTAGCTCATTGTGCCTTTGTCTTGCTGGGGTTTTTTTTTTTGAGGTTTACAGCCTTTTTAAGTAGCACAGCCATTTACACATATGGGCAGTAGAGGGCAGCAAATCCCTACACTCCACTCAAACAAATGTGTAAATATTCACTTCCATTATTTATTCATAGTAAACTCACAAGAACCTAATTGGGTTTTCAAAGTGAACAGGATTTTGCTTTTCGTATGATTTGATGGTAAAGAGAATATTCACACAGTTTTTTAAATAAAGATTCTCAACTCCTTTAGTAAATCACTTCTCTCTCTGCTCTGTATGAGCAAGATTATTTGCATAGAGAGAGAGAGACAAGAATATGGTGGTAATTGTAGCTGTACAGAGAAGAAATTACATTTTTTTTGTATTTCACAGTTTTTTTTTTAATTATTTCATTGTCTTGCAGAAGCTAAAGGCCAGGATGGATTACACTGCATGAATTTTGTTTTTTGATTAATGTTCCACTTTAAGTATTCCCACTAAAAGACACTTCAGGAAGCTTTTCCTCCAGCCTGAAATACTAAAATAATAGGCTTTTCACTACAGAAAACGTTAAGCTACAAATCACATGATAATACACTGTTTAACTCTGGTAAGGTGCCAGGACTATTAAATTAAAACAATTTTAATTACTGTATTTATTGTAGGCAACGTGAGCTTTGCTGAAACTTGCCCTTTAAATATACAAAACCAGATACACATACAAGTTTACATCATGTTATGTACTAATGTAGTTAATAACCATGTTAAAGCAAGCAAATCTAATTAGAAATTCATGTGCTGTAAATAGAAATTGACAACTGAAAATTGCATATGATTTAGACAGTCAGCAATGCTACCATAGTGCCTGTTATTACCAAAGTTCACTCTGGGAAAAACTGATACAAGTGATGGATTTAATTGTTTTATTTAGATGTTTAATCTGCTAAACTGTGTCTACTACAGGCAAAAGGAAGTATTAGTTTTCTCAGTATAAAATGTCATTAACATAATTAGTAGGTTGTATACAAGGGCTCAGTTATATGGAAATAAACATGCATTGTCCCCAGAATAGCCCTATCCCACGCCATGTTCAGTTTGTTTATACACTTTGTATAATAACATTGTAATTTCATTTTAATTTAGAAAATAATAGTATCATCAATTTAGTGAATAAGCACCACATATAGTAGTTATGAATGGACTTTGCAGCCAATTTATGCTTTCATTCTTTTCATGAATGGCGTAAATAGTGCTCAGTTTATATAAAAAGATAAGTGTAATCTCTTGCATGTTTTGTTCCTTTGTAATGCCGAGACAATAGCCTATTCACAAATAGCTTTTCATAAGACTCCATTAAAAACATAATTAGTAAGCTGTTATTAGTTGCAAAATGTACATGTGGAAAATCCTAGTGGAAATATTTTAATATAAATACAGTCTTTCTATTACTTTTCTTTAAAAGGTTGTATTAAAAGGAATGTGTTTTTTTTTCTGGAGACAAAGAGATGGGTGGAATTTAAAGAGCTTTCCAATATGATCTAAATCTATCATCCACAGCCTGAGATATCACATGCACATGGTAACTGACTTTACAATGCATCTATTTAGAATTTAATTAATTTTATGGCGAACTCTTATACCTTTATCTTGTGATATTCACCCAAATCTAGGCTTAAAGTGTTTGTAAACTCTTGCATATACCCACTGAACCGACTGGCCTCAGGTGATACACAGAGATTAAACTAATTCTCCTATATATGTTGCATCTGTTTATCTGCAACCCCATTTCCTCTACAATCGTCTTGATTTTACACAGCATTTCTGAGCTCTAGATAGCAAGGGGCCAAGATCTGAAATCTCATGTTGCATGGCACAGAGCAGGGAGCTGAGTGTAATATGAGATCTGAGTGGAGGGAATGGACACAGCCCCCTCTTTAAAGCGGTAAATTTGATCCAGGGTATATCTGATTGCCTCTTGGGGGTTCAGGAAGGAATTTTTCCCCTGCTGGTGCAAATTGAACCATGCTTTATTGTTTTTTTTTGCCTTCCTCTGGAATAACTGTGGGTATAAAATGGTATATATAGGACTATACGTGTGTGTGTGTGTGTGTGTGTGTGTGTGTGTGTGTGTGTGTATATATGTACAGTATCTCACAAAAGTGAGTACACCCCTCACATTTTTGTAAATATTTTATTATATCTTTTCATGGGACAACACTGAAGAAATGACGCTTTGCTACAATGTAAAGTAGTGAGTGTACAACTTGTATAACAGTGTAAATTTGCTGTCCCCTCAAAATAACTCAACACACAGCCATTAATGTCTAAACCGCTGGCAACAAAAGTGAGTACACCCCTAAGTGAAAATGTCCAAATTGGGCCCAATTAGCCATTTTCCCTCTCCTCATATGACTCCTTAGTGTTACAAGGTTTCAGGATTGAATGGGAGCAGGTGTGTTAAATTTGGTGTTATCACTGTCACTCTCTCATACTGATCACTGGAAATTCAACATGGCACCTAATGGCAAAGAGCTCTCTGAGGATCAGAAAAAAAAATTGTTGCTCTACATAAAGATGGCCTAGGCTATAAGAAGATTGCCAAGATCCTGAAACTGAGCTGCAGCACGGTGGCCAAGACCATACAGTGGTTTAACAGGACAGGTTCCACTCAGAACAGGCCTCATCATGGTCGACCAAAGACGTTGAGTGCACGTGCTCAGCATCATATCCAGAGGTTGTCTTTGGGAAATAGACTTATGAGTGCTGCATTGTTACAGAGGTTGAAGAGGTGGGGGGGTCAGCCTGTCAGTGCTCAGACCATACGCCACACACTGCATCAAATTGGTCTGCTTGGCTGTCATCCCAGAAGGAAGCCTCTTCTAAAGATGACGCACAAGAAAGCCCGCAAACAGTTTGCTGAAGACAAGCAGACTAAGGACATGGATTACTGGAACCATGTCCTGTGGTCTGATGAGACCAAGATAAACTTATTTGGTTCAGATGGTGTCAAGTGTGTGTGGCGGCAACCAGGTGAGGAGTACAAAGACGAGTGTTTCTTGCCTACAGTCAAACATGGTGGTGGGAGTGTCATGGTCTGGGGCTGGATGAGTGCTGCCGGCACTGGGGAGCTACAGTTTATTGAGGGAACCATGAATGCCAACATGTACTGTGACATACTGAAGCAGAAAATGATCCCCTCCTTTCGGAGACTGGGCTGCAGGGCAGTATTCCAACATGATAACAACCCCAAACACATCTCCAAGACGACCACTGCCTTGCTAAAGAAGTTGAGGGTAAAAGTGATGGCCTGGCCAAGCATGTCCCTAGACCTAAACCCTATTGAGCATCTGCGGGGCATCCTCAAACGGAGGTCTCTAATATCCACCAGCTTCGAGATGTCATCATGGAGGAGTGGAAGAGGACTCCAGTGGCAACCTGTGAAGCCCTGGTAACTCCATGCCCAAGAAGGTTAATGAAGTGCTGGAAAATAATGGTGGTCACACAAAATATTGACACTTTGAGCCTAATTTGGACATTTTCCCTTAGGGGTGTACTCACTTTTGTTGCTGTAGCTGTTTAGACATTAATGGCTGTATGTTGAGTTATTTTGAGGTGAGGGTAAATTTACACTGTTATACAAACTGTACACTCACTACTTTACATTGTAGCAAAGTGTTATTTCTTCAGTGTTGTCACATGAAAAGGTGTAATAAAATATTTACAAAAATTTGAGGGGTGTACTCACTTTTGTGATATACTGTATGTATGTGTACTTTTATGTGTATGTATGTACATTTGTGTGTGTGTATATATATATATATATATATATATGTATATACATTATATTACCAAAAGTATAGTGACGCCTGCCTTTACGCGCACATGGACTTTAACGGCATTCCAGTCTTAGTCCATAGAGTTCAACATTGAGTTGGCCCACCCTTTGCAGCTATAACAGATTCAATTCTTCTGTGAAGGCTGTCCACAAGGTTTAGGAGTGTGCTTATGGTAATGTTTTACCATTCTTCCAGAAGCACATTTTGTGAGGTCCGGCACTGATGTGGACGAGAAGGCCTGGCTCGCAGTCTACTCTCTAATTCATCCCAAAGTTGTTTTATCGGATTGAGGTCAGGCCAGTCAAGTTCCTCCACCCCAAACTTGTTCATCCATGTCTTTATGGACCTTGCTTTGTGCACTGGTCCTAATCATTTGGTGGAGGGGGGATTATGGTGTGGGATTGTTCTTCAGGGGTTGGGCTTGGCCCCTTAGTTCTAGTGAAGGGAACTCTTAAGGCATCAGCATGCCAAGCCATTTTGGACAATATCATGCTCCCAACTTTGTGGGAACAGTTTGGGATGGCCACTTCCTGTTCCAACATGACTGTGCACCAGTGCATAAAGCAAGGTCCATAAAGACATGAATGAGCGAGTTTGGGGTGGAGGAACTTGACTGGCCCGCACAGAGTCTTAACTTTAACCCGATAGAACACCTTTGGAATGAATTAAAGCACAGACTTGAACTAGATGGACTTGTGTTTTTTTTTCAGCCAGATTAACTATGTATGTACTATGTATGTAACTATGTATGTTCAAAGTTTCGTAGGGAAACATGCCCAGCTGAGGCTGTCAATCATGTTATGTGGGCTGGAGGAGGGATGGGGCTATCCTCCAGGATTCTGTGGTGCTAACATAACTTGTCAGAAATGATTCATGCAGATAGCAGAGGGAGGAGAGAGCAGATAGGAACCACACTCAGTGTTTTTGATTAAAGTTAGTACATACTATAGATGGATTTGCTTTGTTCATTTTTCATTCTAGAGGTTTGCAACCACTTTAACACCAAAGCCTTAATTTTGTTTGTCATTTTTTGGGGACAGAGCATGGAATGGTAAGATATATGGGGACTCTAAGGAAATGGGTCTGCCTTTGAAATACATCAGCTAGGACACACGCTAGAGAAAGCAGCTACGTACTGCACATTGAGACAGGCAATGGAGGGTCGCCCACTTATTGAAATGTGAGCTGGTCTCATTCTGGATGGTTTAAAATGACAAGTTGTGTTATCCCGATTGTTTGTTAGTACTATATATTGTAATTTGATAAGGTTTTACTGAAGGTGCTGTATATCACAATGAGTGTGGTGAATTGGGAAGGGTCAGAATTAGAGTTGAGCGAACCCGTGGATGTTCGGGTTCGGTGGGTTCGGCCGAACTTCGGAAAAAAGTCTGGGTTCGGTACCGAACTTTACCCCGAACCCCATTGAATTCAATGGGGACCCAAACTTTTCGGCACAAAAATGACTGTAAAAGAGTCCTGGAAAGTGCTAGAGGGCTGCAAAATGATTTTAGAACAATAATCTGTCTCTTACAGCAACAGGAGGAACCTGACCCTATAGAGAACTAGGAGATGATTTTAGAACAATAATCTGTCCCTCTAAGCAGTAGACTCAACCCAGTCCAGTCAGATCTTTCTGTAATGCAGGATGAGATGTGCAATCTGTTCCTAAAAGCAGTAGTTGTAGTAATCTCTACCTACCTATCTATTTGCAATATGTCCCTAAAAGCAGTAGTAGTAGTAATCTCTACCTATCTATCTATCTGCAATCTGTCCCTCACAGCACCAGCAGCATCATCTCCCTACACTACCCAGAGAGCATGTGACATGCAGCACTGTGACTCCAGCCTCATATAGAGGCTGGGTCACATGATGCACTGGCCAATCACAGCCATGCCATTAGTAGGCATGGCTGTGATGGCTTCTAGGGAAAACCATTGAAACGCTTGTTGATTGTCTGCCCTGCAGCTATTCAACATGCGTGATCAAATACCCGAACCCAGAGCTCGAACCCAAACTTGTCCGGGTTTGGGTCCGGGTCACGGACACCCCAAAATTCGGTACGAACCCGAACTTTACTGTTCGGGTTCGCTCAACTCTAGTCAGAATGTCTGAAAAAGCTTGTATTTAAGTGTATGTTAGTATAGGTCATTAACCCCAGTCTGACAAATGTGTTTAATGAAAACACATACAATAAAGGCATATTGTGATTGCTATTAGCCACCTTGCATTAAGAGACATCCAGCTAATGGGTTTTACCGCATCCAATTAGACATTTATGACTAAGCAGATTGTGTGGATTCTGAATAAGCAGAATGTATAATACTAATAAAATGTTTATGATCTTCTGCTAATGCAGCATAATAGTATTAATTATAGCCTGCTTGCCTTGAGCTGAGCTGTGTTCTAGTGTGGAGGTTGAATATAGAATGCACCAGCTCTCCCGGCCATATGGATACAAGATTTAAATATGGTGGTTTGTTGCAGACTTGCAAATTTTGGAGAAATAAGGGTGGCAATCGGTTCATTACAACCTCTCTTTCTCCTTACTCAGATTGGGGTTCACCAGACGTCATTATTATCACAAATTCCACACAAATAGTTGTCTCTTCTTTTTAGGTCAAATGAGTGACAATCTAGTAGATTTTTTGCATAGCCCAGGTAGTCACAATGAATTATGTAATTATTTTAAAGCAATCAGAGTAAGTACCTGAATCTGACTTCGGCTATGTGTAGAGTTGAGTGAACACGGACTGTAAAATTCGGGTCCGCACCGGACTTTGGGCTGTCCGTGCCCCGAACCCGGACATTAAAAAAAAAGTCTGGGTTCGGGTTTCGGTATTCGGGTATTTTTGGTGCCTTTTCTATAGCTGCTGGGCAGCCAATCAGCAAGCTTTTCACTAGTTTGCCCTTAGAAGCCATCACAGCCATGCCTACTAATGGCATGGCTGTGATTGGCCAGTGCATCATGTGACCTAGCCTCTATATGGGGCTAGAGTCACGTAGCGCCGCGTGTCAGATCATCTCAGACTAGAGTAGGGAAAGCTTCATGCCGCTGCTGTGAGGGAAAGATTAGCGTTCACAACCATCTCAGACTGCATTAGGGAGACCTCCATTGCGGTCCTGTGAGGGAGACATTAGCGTTCAGAACCATCTTATAGTGCATTAGGGAAACATTCCTGTTGGTGCTCTGAGGGAGAGATTCTCATTCTAAAACCATCTACTACTGCATTAGGGAAACATTCCTGTTGGTGCTCTGAGGGAGAGATTCTCATTCTAAAACCATCTACTACTGCATTAGGGAAACGTTCCTGTTGGTGCTCTGAGGGAGAGATTCTCATTCTAAAACCATCTACTATTGAATTAGGGAAACGTTCCTGTTGGTGCTCTGAGGGAGAGATTATAATTCTAAAACCATCTACTACTGCATTAGGGAGAGGTTCCTGTTGGTGCTCTGAGGGAGAGTTTATCATTCTAAAACCATCTACTACTGCATTAGGGAGAGGTTCCTGTTGGTGCTCTGAGGGAGAGTTTATTGTTATAAAGCTATCTACCACTGCATTAGGGAGAGATTCTCTGTTGGTGCTCTGAGGGAGAGTTTATCGTTCTAAAAACATCTACTACTGCATTAGGGAGAGGTTCCTGTTGGTGCTCTGAGGGAGAGTTTATCATTATAAAGCCATCTCCTACTGCATTAGGGAGAGGTTCCTGTTGGTGCTCTGAGGGAGAGTTTATCATTCTAAAACCATCCACTACTGCATTAGGGAGAGGTTCCTGTTGGTGCTCTGAGGGAGAGTTTATCATTCTAAAGCCATATCTTACTGCATTAGGGAGAGGTTCCTGTTGGTGCTCTGAGGGAGAGTTTATTGTTAGAAACCATCTCCTGCTGCATTAGGGAGATGTTCCTGTTGCTGCTGTGAGGGGGAGATTATTGTTCTAAAATTATCTCATACTGCAGTTAGGGACAGGTTCCTGTCGGTGCTGTGAAAGACAGATTATCATTCTAAAATCATCTCATACTGGTGTAGGGAGAGGTTCCTGCTGCTGGAGTGAGTGGTGCATTTCTTGCACAAAAATAAAAAGTGCATCTACAATATTCTTTTTTTTTTTTTTTAAATAAGAATAATAATTTATTATTCTTTTTTTTTGTATTAATAAATAGTGCTACATAGTACATTTGTGTCCAGAATGAGGAGAGCGTCAAATAAGGGACGTGGTGGTGGTCGTGGTGCTGCTGGTGTTGGTGGTGTTTTTGAAGCTCCTGTTGCAAGGAGAGGACGTGGTCGATCTGTGCCAGCTACACGCACAAGTGAAACCCCTTCCTCAGGTAGCCAACAGAACCTTCAACATTATATGGTAGGCCCGAATAGCGCTCAACGAATGGTGAGGCCAGAACAAGTACAGGCGATAGTAGATTGGCTGGCTGACAATGCCTCCAGTTCCTTCACATTGTCTCCCACCCGGTCCCTTGATGAAAGCTCAGAGTTGGAACCTGAACCCCATGGCCATCTGTCTTTCACCTCAGCCCCTTGTAAATCAGCCAAGCAGTCTGAGCCCCAAGTCATGCAGCAGTCTCTTATGCTTTTTGATGACTCTGCTGCTGTGCTTTCCGTGGGCCATCCACATAGCCCTGGCCCAGAAGTGGAAGACATTGAGTGCACTAATGCCCAACCACTTCTGGATCAGGATGAGGACATGTAAACACCACGGCAGCACGTCTGTGATTATGATGACGAAACACAGGTGCCAACTCCTGCAGCTTTCCACAGTGTGCAGACAGACAAGGAGGGCAGTGGTGAAGGGTGGGTGGAAGATGAGGTGGAGGATGATGAGGTCCTAGACCCCACATGGAATGAAGGTAATGTGAGTGACGTGTGCAGTTTGGAGGAAGAGGTGGTGGTCGCACAGAGGCACCAGCACAGCAAAAGAGGAAGCAGGTTGCAAAAG
Source organism: Glandirana rugosa (assembly GCA_018402905.1). Lineage (NCBI taxonomy): Eukaryota > Metazoa > Chordata > Amphibia > Anura > Ranidae > Glandirana > Glandirana rugosa. Next base: position 97,074 of record BLSH010504344.1, read on the forward strand.
CAGAGCGAGCGCCCCTAGACAGTATGCCTGCTACTACCCTCCTCACCCAGGGACCTAGCACACTAAAGGCAGCTCAAAGGCGTTCCCTGGCGTGGCAGTTCTTCAGACAATGTTCTGACTACAAGACACAAGTGTTTTGCACACTGTGCAATGAGACGCTGAAGCGAGGCACAAATGTTCTAAACCTGAGCACAACCTCCATGACCAGGCATCTAAATGCAAAGCACTTGCTGCAGTGGAATAAGTACCTTGAAATCCAAGAAAGGTCTTGGCCTCCTCCTGCTTACTCTTCTGCTGCTGCCTCAGCCTCTTCCTCCACCTTTACAGTGCCAGTGTCACCTGCCACCCAGCAAACAGACAATGTGACAGCAACGCCACCATGTCCGCCGCTGTCCCCAAGCATTTCCACACGGTCCCATGGAAGCTTACAGCTCTCCATCTTCCAAACACTGGGGAGAAAGAGGAAATACCCCCCCTACCCACCCATGATCCCTGGCCCTGAATGCCAGCATTTCAAATTTGCTGGCCTTTGAAATGCTGTCATTCCGTCTGGTGGACATGGACAGTTTTAAAAACCTGATGGTGGTGTCTGTCCCACAGTATGTGGTTCCCAGCCGCCACTACTTTTCCAGGCGAGCCATCCCTTCCCTGCACAAACAAGTCAGGGACGAGATCAAGTGTGCACTGCGCAACGCCATCTGTGGCAAGGTCCACATAACCACTGATATGTGGACCAGTAAGCACGGCAGGGATTCTATATCTCGCTAACTGCACACTGGGCAAATGTAGTGGCGGGTGGGCCTGAGGCGGTTAGCTGATTGGCGCATGTCCTTCCAACACGAGGATTGCAGGGCATTTCTCTTTGCCTCCTGTTGCCTCCTCCTCCTATTCCGCTTCCTCCTCCTCTACCACCTCCTCATCCTCTCAGCGTAACACCTTCACCACTAACTTCAGCACATCCAGGGGGAAAGGACAGCAGGCTGTTTTAAAACTGATATATTTTGGGAGATACACCCCACACTGCGCAGCAGCTGTGGACGGGCATTGAACAACAGACCGATGAGTGGTTGTTGCCACTGAGCCTCAAGCCCAGCCTGGTGGTGTGTGATAATGGGCGAAATCTCGTAGCAGCTCTGGGTCTAACCAGTTTGATGCACATCCCTTGCCTGGCGCATGTGCTGAATTTGGTGGTGCAGAAATTTCTAAAAAACTACCCGGATATGTCAGAGCTGCTGCAGAAAGTGCGGGCCGTCTGTGCGCGCATTCGGCGTTCTCACCCTGCTGCTGCTCGCCTGTCTGTGCTGCAGCGGAACTTTGGCCTTCCCGCTCACCGCCTCCTATGCAACGTGCCCACAAGGTGGAACTCCACCTTGCACACGCTGGAGAGACTTTTCGAGCAGCAGCAGGCAATAGTGGAGTTTCAGCTGCAGCATGCACGGGTCAGTCACTCTGCAGAACAGCACCACTTCACCACCAACGAGTGGGCCTGCATGCGAGACCTGTGTACCATATTGCGGTGTTTCGAGTACTCCACAAACATGGCCAGTGCCGATGACGCTGTTCTCAGTGTTACTATCCCACTTCTATGTCTCCTTGAAAAAACACTTTGGGCAATGATGGAAGAGGATGTGGCACAGGAGGAGGAGGAAGAGGAGTCATTTCCACATTTATCAGGCCAGTCATTCACAAGTGGCTTGGAGGGTGGGTTCCTGCACCAGCATAGGCCAGGTCAAAATTTTTCAAGCCAGGGGACAGTTCTGGAGGATGAGGAGGATGAGGATGAGGAGGAGGAGGAGGAGGAGGAGGAGGAGGAACCGTGTTCACAGCATTGTGGCTCCCACGCAGCTCGTGGGCATCACTGGAGCATGGCTGGGGGGATACAGAGGACACAAATGATACACCTCCCACCGAGGACAGCTTGTCTTTGACTCTGGGCAGCCTGGCACACATGAGCGACTACATGCTGCAGTGCCTGCTCAATGACAGCCGAGTTGCCCACATTTTAACTTTTGCTGATTACTGGGTGGCCACTCTGCTGGATCCCCGTTACAAGGACAACGTGCCATCCTTAATTCCCTCACTGGAGCGTGATCGGAAGATTCACGACTACAAGCGCACTCTGGTAGACGTGCTGCTGAGGGCATACCCAAATGACACCGGGGGCTCAGTGGAAGCACAAGGCGAAGGCAGAGGAGGAGGAAGAGGTCGCCAATGCAGCTGTGGCACCGCCAGCACCTCAGAAGGCAGGGTTAGCATGGCCGAAATGTAGAAAAGCTTTGTCAACAGCACGCCACCACAAACAGAACCACCAGCTGATAGGCAATGTCTTAGCAGGAAGCAGCATTTCAGCAACATGGTGGAACAGTATGTGTGCACACGCCTACACGTACTGACTGATGGGTCTGCCCCATTCAACTTCTGGGTCTCCAAATTGGGCACATGGCCTGAGCTTGCCCTTTATGCCTTGGAGGTGCTGGCCTGCCCTGCAGCCAGTGTATTGTCTGAACGTGTGTTTAGCACGGCAGGGGGCGTTATCACAGACAAGCGCAGCCCTCTGTCCACAGCCAACGTGGACAAGCTAACCTTTATTAAAATGAACCAGGCATGGATCCCACAGGACTTGTCTGTACTTTGTGCATAATAGACATTTAGACCGGCCTCACACAGCCATTGGTATCCTTTTTTTTTTTTTTTAATATGTCTCAATATTTTGGGGGCTACCCCAATACTAAAAAAAACAAACAAACAAAAACAGTGTTGGCTACCTCCTCCTCCTCTTCCTCCTCCTCCACCACCGCCACTTCTACCTCTGCCACGGTCACGGCCTAGTCCACCTCTAGTTTCCTACTCCACATCCACCTCCTCCTCCCATTTTTATTTTTTTTTAATGTGATTTTAAGTTATTTCCCTATCCACATTTGTTTGCAGGGCACTTGTCCTACTCTTATCCCCATTTTGCTTCCTTTTGCAGCCTTTTAACCCTTTCCATGACTTTTTTACAGCCAATTTGTGCTCAAAAGTACGGGTCACCATTGACTTCAATGGGGTTCGGTGTCCGGGGTCAAGTTCGGATCGAGTTCAGTGCCCAACCCGAACGTTTTCACGAGGTTCGGCCGAACCCGACGAACTCGAACATCTAGGTGTCCGCTCAACTCTAGCTATTTCCAGTCCTTGTAAGTGTGTTCAGCAGATCTAAAAAAAAAAGGATGAGAGTACATGCATGCATGCAAACAGGAGAAGGGAGCAGATGTGATTATAAGTGTGCTGCTTCTCCTTTTACTGTCCAGTCACAGGGTGAAAGTAGGGGGGAATCATAAAGTAAAAATTAAAGTACAGCAGAGATAAAATAGGTCCCCTCCCCTGCTAGTCAATGCGGTGCTTTGTAAATCTCATGACTGGATGGAAAGAAATGCAAATCCATTGGCATGTAAAACAGCTGCTGTATATGTATTTAATTAGCATACTTAGCTCTGTGCCTGGAGTTCAGCTTATGTTCTCATATACACACAGACTAGGTTGACTGCCGGCCATGGGAAAAATCAAAACTGAGTTTGGGTGTCAAAACGTTCCTATCCTGAAAGTGGTTCTTCTGTGTTCAGGAGAAGGAGGTTTAACTTCCTTGGCGGTAATCCCAAGTATGGCTAGGGGTTAGTTTTCAGTACCAGAAGCGGTAACCCTGAGCCACACTCAGGATTACACTGGAAAAATCCTCCAGTTTACTTACCCTGTCCCTGCGATCCCGCAATGTCCTCCGGTGGTGTCCTCTGTCCGGATCCTCTGGCCGGATCATCTGCCCGATGTATCAGGGTTCCGGGTTCCGTTCCCTGCAAGCGCCGCAAGGCGTGGGGGTGGAGCCTGTGGGAAATCCAAAAAGTACAAAAACATAAACACACACAAGATACATTGTAATCTGTAGATTACATTACTGTATTAGATCATTTCACCTCAGATTTGTCCCTAATGCTTTGTTCAGTGCCCTGCCTGCACTTTTACTGTTCTTTCTGCCATTCTTTCTGCCTGGAAACTTGAGAGCATTCAAGGCATCCAAAAAGTCCCTCTACATCAAAAGCACTTTTGGACCAGCTAGAAGACAGAGATAGTGAATCAGAATCACTTGCACAATTGACCGATAGTGATTCATGGGGAAATTCATCATCAGGCCCTGAAAGTGGCGACAGCGACGATTCTGCAACTGAGCTCAGTAATGTGCAAACGTGGTCCTCTATTGCTTGTGGTACTGGTCACGCAGCACCCCCAAGATTCCTATTTACTGGAGCACCTGGTAAGAAAGTAGATGTTGAAGACAACAACCCTTAGGCAAACTTACAACTTTTTCTGACTGATGAGGTTATTGAAAAAATAGTTACTGAGACAAATTGGTACCAAGAGTAACAATTAGTTACTACGCATCAGAAATTTCCAAGACGCAGAAAGTGGCAACCAGTGACCAAAGATGACATTTGGAAATTTCTGGGACTAATAATACTTCAGGGAGTGGTGGGGAAACCCCTGCAGAAGTGGTATTGGACAACTAATAAATTACTTGCCACTCCATTCTTTGGCACGGTCATGTCAGAGTACAGCTTTTCCCTGATCATGAAATATTTACACTTCGAAAACAATGAAGAATTTGATGTAACTACTCATCCTGCACCAAAACTAAAGAAAATTTGGGAAGTATCTCAAATGATTCTAAAGAATTTCCAACAGAGCTATGTGCCAGAAAGAGATGTCAGCATAGATGAAAGTCTACATGGCCTACAAGGGAAGGCTCGACTGGGTACAATACATTTAATCAAAGTGAGCATGATTTGGCATAACATCCTTCATGCTGGTTGAATTGTCAACTGGCTACATTTGGGATTCAGTCCTATACACTGAAAAAGGAACACAATTCAATCCTAAATACAGCAACTATGGAATGGCAACATCTTCCATTCTTTCACTCATTGAGCCATTGCTAAATCAAGGCTATTGTGTAACCACAACAACTTTTATACATCTCCTGAACGTTATGAGTTTCTTCTGCAAAACAAAACAGATGCCTATGGAACCATTAGGGCTAACCAGCGCAACATGCCACCAATGTTTGGCAATAAGAAGCTGAAGAATGGAGAAATGGTTGCCTGGCAGAAAGGCAAAATGATGGCACTGCGATGGCGTGACAAGAAAGATGTGTGCCTAATGAGTACAGTTCATAATACCTCCACTGTTATGGTATGCAGGAAAGGTGAGATAGAAATCGTGAAGTCACAAGTAGTGGTTGACTACAATAACATCATGGGAGGTGTCGACAGAGCCGACCAAGCAATGACATTCTACCCAGCAATGAGGAAACTGCAAAAGAGGTACTACAAGAATATCTTTAGGCATCATCTTGAGCAATGCTTGTGGAATGTTCAAAAAAAAGAGTGACAAGCCTTTGATTCATTCTGACTTAATTTGGAAAGTTGCAGAATCACCAAACACCACCAATGGCTGTGAATAGAGCTGGACATTGTGCTGTTGGTTTTGTCAACCCGGAACACCTGACTGGTCGTCACTTCATGGACTACATCCCAACAACCGAGAAAAAGTCATAACCTACAAAGATGTGCATGGTTTGTTGCTCAAAGCTAGAAGACAATTGAAATAAAATCTGAAAGGAAACCAGGTTCCATTGTCATGATTGTGACGTCGGACTTTGTGCAGTCCCAGGTTACAAAATGTATCATACACGGGATTTTTTTTTTGAAATAATATTTATTGAATGTTTTTCACATTACATAACATGTAAAGACAACAAATACAGTAAATAACTGCTGCAATGACTCCATGGGGTAACAGGGTTAACTGTCGTGGTGCTAATGCGGTGAGAAGCGACTGTTATCTCCCATCAAAAAAAGGGGGGGGGTTAGGGTATAGTGGATGGGAAGGGGG
>BLSH010504344.1:119766-147936 GCA_018402905.1 Glandirana rugosa
TAGGTGGGTCGGATGGATGGTTGAGCATGGCTGGGTAGGTGAGCATGGATGGGTGGGTGAGCACGGCTGGGTGGATGAGCATGTATGGCTGGATGGGTGAGCATGGATGGATGGGTGGGTGGATGAGGATGGATTGGGTGAGGATGGGTGGGGGGTGGATGGCTGGGTGGGTGGTGGATGGTTGGGTGATGATCGCTGGGGGGGTGGTGGATGGCTGGGTGATGATGGATGGTGGGGGTTGCTAACTGTCACCTAGCAGCACTGTGGGCATTACACATCGCCCACAGCGCTGCAGCACCTCCTCTCTCCCCCCTCTCTCCTCTCACAATGCACATGGAGAGGAGAGATAAAAGCCGGTGCTTCCGCTGGCTTGTTTACATGTGATCACACCGTCATTTGACGGCGCGATCACGTGGTAAAAGGCCGCTCACAGCGGCCATTCACCACGATCCATGATCAGTCGGGTCCCCCGGACCCGACGGTCACGGATGTTCCCGTGTGCGCGCCCCATGGGGCGCGCGGGAAGTGTGATTCTGGGAGGACGTCAATAGACGTCCTCCCAGAATCAAGCAACCGCCCTGTAGACGTCTTTTGTCTATAGGGCGGTTGTTAAGTGGTTAATTATCATTTATGCCACAACTGAACTTATTTTCGCTAAACACGAAAGGACTTAATATCCCACACAAGAGAAGAGCTTTATGGGATGATGCGATTCAAAGCAAAGCTGATATAATTTGTATTCAAGAATCACACTTCGTAGCTGACAAACCTCCAAAATTCACACACCCTAAATTTCCACAAATTTTCTGCTCTAATAGTTCGGAAAAAAAAAAAGAGGAGTGATAATTGTGGTTAAAGACACGGTCTCATTTCAACTTTTGGACATTACAACAGACACTAATGGTCGATATATTATCCTAGTAGCTAAATTTGATAACGAAATTCTCACACTAACTAACCGATATGCTCCCAATAAGAAACCAAAGAGATTCATCAAAAGAACAATTGACAAAGCTAAGAAGATACAAAAAGGAAACTTGATAGTTTGTGGAGACTTTAATTCGCTGATAGACCCAACCTTGGACACCTCAAATAAAACCAGAATAGTTGACTTTGGACTGAGAGATCTCCTCCATCAAGAAGATTTGTTTGATTCTTGGAGGTGCCTTCATTCAGATGAAAAGGACTTTACCTTTTTTTCCAACAGGCATAAGACATATTCGCTTATTGATTATTTCATTGTGGACAGGTCTCTCTTACCAAAAATTATAGACGCAAAAATTCACATTGTCTGACCATGCCCCAGTCACCATGGAGTTGTTGATTTGGGCTCAACAAGCCACTAAATCCATCTGGAGGAATAGTTTATATCTTTTCTCCAATGAGAGGGCCGTGTCCACACTGAAAACTAGTCTACAACAGTTCTTTGAATTTAATGACACTCAGTCAACCTCCCGTACCAATTTATGGTGCTGTCATAAAGCATACACGAGAGGCCTATTGATCCAGCTTGCCTCAAGAGATAAGAAAAATTGTATTAAAAAAAATGAATGAATTACTAGATAGTATAGCTAAACTAGAAAAAGAACACAAGAATTCTCCTAAAAATGATAGTATACTCCACCAGCTTAACCAATTGAGATCTGAATTAAGAGGCTTACTCATTGCCAACCAAAACAAAATTTACAACAAACTTAAATTTAACTACTACTCCCAAAATAACAAATCTGGCAAACTACTGGCAAAGATACTACTCCATCGGCAGAGTAAGCAAAAATACAAAAATTAATTCACCACAAAACTAATAAATCCCTTTTCAACCCACAGCAAATAGCAGATGCTTTTTCGGAATACTACGAAGAGCTCTACAATCTTCAAAATGACACTAGTATTCCCCACCCCTCAACTCAAAACATCAAAGAATTCCTTAATAAAATTTGTCTTCCTAAAATAGATGTAGAATCCCTCAAAAAAATAAATCAACCTATATCAGAGAAAGAAACAAGGGATGTCATATAGACCTTGCCCTTGCATAAAACACCAGGAATCGATGGATTATCTAATGAATACTACAAAACATTTAGTAATCATCTAACCCCACACCTAACGAAGATGTTCAATGAAGTAATCGAATGTAAGAAATTTCCTGAAGAGATGTTAGAAGCCCTCATAATAACCATCCCAAAAATAGATAAAGATCCCTCATGCCCCAAGAACTATAGACCTATCTCTCTTTTGAATTCGGACCTAAAAATTTATTCTAAAATCTTAGCCAACAGACTCATCACGATCACACCCATCTTGATTAATCCAGATCAAGTAGGATTCATCAGGGGTAGGCAAGCCCCTGACAGCACTAGAAGAATGATTGATCTCCTCTGCCATGTGGAGGGGTGTCGAGTGCCTTCTCTGCTCCTAGCATTGGATGCGGAGAAGGCATTCGACAGGGTCCACTGGAAATATATTTCGGAAACTTTGAAAACCTTTGGCCTACAGGGATTAATCCATGAAGCGATTATGTCTCTCTACACAAACCCAACAGCCAAGGTCCTTACCTCGGGCTCTATTTCTAGAAATTTTAAGATTACGAACGGAACTAGGCAAGGTTGCCCCCTTTCACCGATCATTTTTTCCCTAGCCATTGAACCCTTAGCAGAAACCATTCGATCCAACAACAAAATTAACGGAATCAAAGTAGGTATCAGAGAACATAAAATTGGCCTATTTGCCGATGATATTGTTTTATCATTAACAAACCCAGAGCAGTCTCTTTTAGAAGTTCATAAATCTTTGGAAGTATTTAGCTCAATTTCTTACTATAAAATGAATCATAATAAATGCCAACTGTTACCAATGAAAATAAATAAGAAGGACCTAAAACTCATACTACAACTGGGACCTCACCTTCCCTACATACAAACTATATGAGGCCAACTATCCCAAACTTTTAAACCAAGTCACCAAGGACTTCCAAACATATCAAAACACCCAATTATCATGGCTAGGTAAAATGGCTGCGTATAGGATGTAAACCCTACCTAAAATACTATATTTATTTAGGGCTTTGCCAATCCCCATGCCCCCCAAATTATTTTAGCCAAATTAATGTTAAACTGAGGAGACTAATTTGGAAAGAGAAGAAACCTAGGATAGCACTCTCTATCTTATCTCTACCTAAAAATCGGGGAGGCACGAATCTACCCGATCTACTCAAGTACTATTATGACACTCTTTTAGATCAATGGAAGTACTGGATATTCCCCCATGAAGATAAATTGTGGCAAGCTATAGAAAAAGAATATGTTAAAAAACATGATATGCTTGCACTTTCAACTGCCTATAATCAAATTCCTAAAATAATTATTCCCAAACTATTATCAATTAAAGCCACGCTAATAGTGCTTAAACAATTGGATGTCTGTTCTGGATCCTCTAACCCTAAATACAAATTTAAAACCACAATTAATTCTCTTCAGTATTGCAGGGCTAGGATTTCAACTACCAAATGGAACTTGGAAGGAGTCAATTTCTTTGATAACCTTAATCAAAAGGATAGAAAGATGGTCCTTATGAAAATTAACAGATCCAAATACACCAAAGACTTTGACCCTGGGAAGGGTTGGAGTATCCCTATCCAGGTTTGGGAGTATATTACAAAAAAAATATATACAAATGAGAAAGGTATAACGTCCTTTTATAAGATGCTCTCCCTATCTTGCATCAATCAAAAAAACCCAAATATGATAAAATGGGAAAGAGATCTAGCACAGTCATTCTCTTTAGACTCCTGGAATCAAGCTATGAATATTAGTTATAAATCATCTTCGAGTATAGATATTTGGGATAACTACCAAAAAATAATAAACAGATGGTATCTTACTCCATGCAGGCTTTCTAAAATGTATCCAGCCTCCTCTCCCCTTTGCTGGAGGTGTAAGGACAACCCGGGAACTCTACAACATTTGTTTTGGCCCTGTAAGAATCTGAAGAGTTTTTGGAATTATATTTCTGTACTAGTGGCATCTATTACAGATTTAACTAAAATCTCTATTGAAAAAGCTCTTCTAAACTTAAACCTAGATATCTACCCCCAGCAACTTAAATTACTAGTATCCAATATACTAGCAGCAGCGAGATTAACTATCTCCAAAAATTGGAAATCAGATCAATCCCCTAACATCTCAGAAGTAATTACTAGACTGAACACCCAAGCACATTATGAATTGATGTTAGCCCAAAAAAATGTATTTCAAAATCAAAAGATTCAAATGAATCTGTTTAAATTGGATCTCCAACTCGAGGGCATCCCATACATTAAAAGAAACTTACCATAATCTTTTCATTTCCTATTTTTTTTCAAATCTTAGCTCTCTCTCTATTACTAATACCCCTCTTAGCCGTTTAACTTCCACATCTGAGCTTAATGTTCTGCAAGATTAGATCTATTTTAGCAAGATACCCTGTCTGCAGTGAGTTCCCATTGGGGTAGACAGGTCATCAAAGTCATGCTAACGCTTTGTATAAAACAATTCTATGCAGTAAATTTTAGCGTGACCTACTAATATCTTTTTTTCATTAGACTGTACAATTCCAGATTATTCAGTGAGAATCTCCCTCTTTTTGATTATTTTTGAACCCTTGCTCACCTGTTATTCCCTATTTGTTCTAGTGCTGTTTATAGGAAACTCAAGCAATTTCTAAGATCAGAAGAGAATGTCAACTATTGCAATTGCTGATTCATATATGACATATTGTTAATACTTTTCTTATTTCTGACTTGTCTTATTACAAATTTCGAGATTACATGTAAAGCTGACATTCCCATATGTTACTTGTCGCAAATTTTCAATAAAAATTTATATTATAAAAAAAAAACGCTGCATAAATGTGGCAAAACTCACATTTTTACTTTCAATACATTATTATTGATATAAAAAATTTGAACAGACAAAATAACATAATAAGACGATCACATTACAAGGTATCATATACAAAGATCGACAGGAATGGCTTTTGAAAAAGGAAACGTTTGTGATATCGTGGTTGCAGCAGGTAATAATAAACTGGGGTATCGTCTCCGGAAACCCAGGCGGGGGGCTACTCTGCCGCAGCACCCCAATTGGGCGCAACACTGTGCTGCGACTTAGAGCCCTGCCCCTGCTGTCCAGCAAGGAACCCATATAAAAAGTCGTGTGAGAGAACCAAAAGTTGCTTTTAACTATCTCTGGAGTATGGGGTATTATCCCCAGATCCTAGCTGATGGTATGGTACATGATACAAAGAGAAGAGAGAGTAATAGACGATAGGAGAAATGGAAAGAGGGGAGAGTAAAGGAGGAACAGATAGAGAAGATCTACAGAATGGAGCAAAACATCCGGGAGTCTACCAGGAGCTGAAGGTTGATCTGTGTTTCAATGTGTGGTAACTGCTAGGGGGATATGGAGATACCCATATAGGTGGCCCAAGGGTCCCATATGGCCTCATTTTTTTCAGAAGTGTCTTTGAACATGGCTACTATCTTTTACTGCGCCATAATCAGGAAGATTTTTCCTAATAGAAATAGATTGGCTTTTCCGTGCCTGAGCTATAGATAGTTTAGCACCCACCAGCATAAAAAAGATGAGTGGCTGTGAATTTCTCATTACTTTGTCAGCTGGGAAGTTAAAGAGGACTATTTCCGGTGTTTTTGTAATAGGTGATTCAAGGATTTTCCTCATGAGGGCGAATAATTTGTCCCAAAAGGATCTAACTTTGGGACAGTCCCAACAGATGTGAACCATGTTGCCAATCTAGGAGCAGCCTCTGAAGCAGAGAGGAGAAGAGGAATGATACATTCTAACCAGTTTGGAGGGAACCAGATACCACCTGGTCATTAGCTTGACATTATTTTCAGTAATAGTAGTAATTAGGAACCCTTTATAGACTAAACTCACATTTTTAACGTGGCATTCTACAGCTAAAGCTACTGCTGTTTTTATAATGCCTGGTGTGCATGAGGCTTTAAAGGGTTAGTTCACCTTTACCAAAAAGCTGCCTCTGCAGATACTAGGTGTCTGTAGATAAAAACATGCTGTGCAGCTTTGACCAAAGTTGATCAATGCCCTTGCTATAGCTATAAGCCATTTACTTACCCCACGAAATTTGACTGGAAAACTCTTATGACTTTTCTTAGGACATTGCTAAAAGACTCATAGCTGTTACTATTCACCCTTACAGGTGTGAGCTCTCAAATGCAGAACACATAGCATCAGGAGAGAGAAAGGGCATGTGAGGGGGTTTAAATCAGAGAAAGAGCCTGCTCCTGCCACGGTGAAGATGAAAAGTAACAGATAAGCTTCTCTTAACGTTGTTCTTAGCAATATCCTAGGAGTTTTTCACTCAGGCTTCATGAGGTAAGTAAATGACCTACACCTATAGCAAGGGCATTATTCAACTTTGGTCAAAGATGCACATTTTTTTTTATCTACAGACATCCCTTATCTGCATAGGCTGTTTTTTGGTAAAGGTAAATTATGGCTTTGAATCATGACAATTTTGGCAAAACGCCAACAAACGCCAACTAACGCCAACAAACGCCAACTAATATTGTACCGGCGTTTTCCAGCGTTTTTTGACGCCAACGTTTTTAGGTTGAAAAATAGCAGAGGGATGATTTTTTTTAAAAAAACGCCTATTGACGCCGACGCTCACTAACGCTTACTAACGCCGATGCATAACGCCGAAAAACGCCAATTTCTTTTCCTTGACGTCGGGCCCGACGTTTTGTTTATTTTTAAAGATACGCCCGTGTGTATGAGGCCTAATTGTCCATCTCCATTTTCTTGCTTGATATGTTTATTACTGCACTTCTGTACATTGTAAGTACTGTTATGTTTATAAAAGTCATCTACCATTATTTACTCTTAAAAAAGCAATCTAAAATGAAATTAGCTAAACGACTGAAGCTAATCCTTGTTAATACATAAATATGCTTGTTCTCAAAATTATTAAATGTGAAAATATAATTATCTTGTACATGTAAAGTCTAGAAGTAACATTATTTAAAGCTGAAATATATTACTTTTAGTATAATCTTACCTCTGCATAAATAGTAAACATAATTAAAAATATATTTAATTACGAACATAATGCTTTATATCCACTGTTTGAATTTTAGAACTCTGATGCTCCCAAATTACTATACACTAGAAAAAAACTGCTGAAAATACACTACATAAAAAAATGTAGCTGGGTTGGAACATAAAGGTAAGAGTTAACATTTTTATGGTGACTTACACAATAATCAGTGGAAATATTCATATTTTTTTCACGGAATGTTTGTAAGTCAGGCAAATATACAATAATCATATAGTGCTATATTATTTAATAAGTGGTCTATTTTACCTACAAATGAAATTGACATTTTGGTCATGCCTTCTTCTGGTTTACACATATCTGCCACACTAGACAGCCAGGCAGATAACAACCCTGGTTTAGCTTTCAGGTTCTTATGTACACCTTATGGGGAGAGATGAATGGCGCACAAATGGTGTGGTGTGAAGATTTCATCTTGGTTGAAGGAGTGCTCCTGTGCACTGCACTTTTTGTTTGCATTAGGTTGCACATTGAGCATTGACTATATGTGGTTTGTTGTTCTATACGGGGTGATCACATACCTTATATGTCTTGATTTATGATATTGAGACACACACTTTTATAGGAGGTAGTGATTAGTATTGTATTCATTTCATTCACTTGTGTGATTCATTTTTTTCACTTGTGTGAACAATTATTTCACTTATGCATTTATTTATACACTTGAGCACAACTGTTCACTTATATTTCTGTTTAGGTGTTCTTATATGAATATACTGATCTGACCAGAACCAGCTCTATGTCTATTTCACATTTTTACAGCTCTTTCTGTGAAGAAAATTTTCCGTATTTGGAGATTAAATCTCTTTTCTTCCAAAGAGTGCCCCCTTGTCCTCTGTGATGACCTTAAAGTGAATAACTCAACACTAAGTTCACTATATCGCCACTTATGTATTTATACATGATGATCATATCCCCCCTTAATCTCCTCTTCCCATGAGACAAAAAATGCAGTTCCTCTAATTCCTATAATCCTCTAATCCTCTATCCTCATAGCTGAGCTCCTCCATGCCTCATATCAGTTTGGTTTCCCTTCTCTGCACTTTCTCCAGGTTCCCAATTATCCTTTTTGAGAACTGGTACCCAAAACTGAACTGCATATTCCAGATGAGGTCTTACTAATGATTTCTACAGGGTTAAATCTCTCTGTGCAGTCCATACCTCTCTTAATACAAGAAATAATTTTGCTCGCTTTGGAAACCACAGCTTGGCATTGCATGCTATTATTAAACTTATGATCTACCAAAACCCCCAGATCCATCTCCACTTATGGATCCCCACCCCAGCTGGAGGGCTCCATTTGTAGGTAAGTCTGTCTTAATGTACTAGCATAAAGTACATAATAGTATATTATGACTTAAACCTGCAGGGGGACTATTTCTTTTATTTTGCTCTCGAGATTCTACTAACTCCTATATTTTCTCAAAAGAAAAATATTAAAAGGTTTAATCACCCTCCAAACAAGGGTAACATTTTGGTAAGTGATAAAAACTGATATTTACTGTAGTTGTAATTTATTAATCTAAAGGTCATAAGTTTTTGCTTTCTTAACCACTTAACGACCGTCCACCACAGATATACTGTGGCAGGGTGGCCACTCTGCATCAGATCACGTACATAGTACATGATTCACTGGCTGTATTATCACAGAGGGAGCCCAGCGGTGGTTACTGCGGACTAGATGCCCATCGGCACCTGCCGATTATATAGGTTACTGGCAAAAAGACAATCTGCCTTGTTTACAATTCAGAGAAGGCACTGATCCTGTGTTCCTGCTAAGCAGGAACACGGATCTTTGTCTTCCCCTAGTCAAAGCACTTCACCCACAGTGAGTAGGTGCAAACTAGGCACACATTTAACCCTTTGATTGCCCCTAATGTTAACCCCTTCCCAGCCAGTGTCATTAGTACAGTGACAGTGCATATTTTTTAACACTGATCACTGTATTAGTGTCATTGGTCCCAAAAAAGTGTCAGTCAGGTGTCTGATTTTTCTGCTGCAATATCGCAGTCCTGCTTTAAGTTGCTGATCACCACCACCACTAGTAAAAAAATTAATAAAAAAGTAAATAAAAATATCCCCTAGTTTGTAGATGCTATAACTTTTGTTCAAACCAATCAATGTACGCTTATTGGGATTTTTTTACCAAAAATATGTAGCAGAATACATATTGGCCTAAACTGATGAAGACATTTGATTTTTTTTAACATTTTGTATTGTATATGTTTTACAGCAGAAAGTAAAAAATGTAGGTTTTTTTTTAATTTTTTTGTTGATAGCGCAAAAAATAAAAACTGCAGAGGTGATCAAATATCACCAAAAGAAAGCTCTATTTGTGGGAAAGAAGGACATACAGTATCTCACAAAAGTGAGTACACCCCTCAATTTTTTGTAAATATTTTATTATATCTTTTTCATGTAACAGCACTAAAGAAATGACAATTATATAAAGTAGTGACCATACAGTGGTTTAACAGGACAGGTTCCACTCAGAACAGGCCTCATCATGGTCGACCAAAAAGGTTGAGTGCACATGCTCAGCATCATATCTAGAGGTTATCTTTGAGAAATAGATGTATGAGTGCTGCCAGTATTGCTGCAGAGGTTGGAGGGTGGAGGGTCAGCCTTTCAGTGCTCAGACCATACACTGCACACTGCATCACATTGGTCGGCATGGCTGTCATCCCAGAAGGAAGCCTCTTCTAAAGATGATGCACAAGAAAGCCCGCAAACAGTTTGCTGAAGACAAGCAGACTAAGGACATGAATTACTGGAACCATGTCATGTGGTCTGATGAGACCAAGATAAACTTATTTGGTTCAGATGGTGTCAGTCGTGTGTGGAGGCAACCAGGCGAGGAGTACAATGACAAGTGTGTCTTGCCTACAGTCAAGCATGGTGGTTGGAATGTCATCGGTCTGGGGGCTGCACGAGTGCTGCCAGCACCGGAGAGCTACAGTTCAATGAGGGAACCATGAATGCCAACATGTACTGTGACATGCTGAAGCAGAGCATGATCCCCTCCCTTCGGAGACTGGGCTGCAGGGCAATATTCCAACATGATAACAGCCTCAAACACCCCTCCAAGATGACCACTTCCTTGCTAAAGAAGCTGAGGGTAAAGATGA
The DNA here is from genome assembly GCA_018402905.1 of Glandirana rugosa. Classification (NCBI taxonomy): domain Eukaryota; kingdom Metazoa; phylum Chordata; class Amphibia; order Anura; family Ranidae; genus Glandirana; species Glandirana rugosa. Next base: position 130,029 of record BLSH010504344.1, read on the forward strand.
TGGACTGGCCAAGCATGTCTCCAGGCCTAAACCCTATTGAGCATCTGTGGGACATCCTCAAACAGAAGGTGGAGGAGAGCAAGGTCTCTAACATCCACCAGCTCCGTGATGTCGTCATGGAGGAGTGGAAGAGAACTCCAGTGATAACCTCTGAAGCTCTGTTGAATTCCGTGCCCAAGAGGGTTAAGGCAGTGCTGGAAAATAATTTTCACCACACCAAACATCGACACTTTGGGCCCAATATGGACATTTTCACTTAGGGGGTGTACTCACTTTGGTTGCCAGCGGTTTAGACATTAATGGCTATGTTTTGAGTTATTTTGAGGGGACAGCAAATTTACACTGTTATACATACTGTACACTACATTTCATTGTAGAAAAGTGTCATTTCTTCAGTGTTGTCACATGAAAAGATGTAATAAAATATTTACAAAAATGTGAGCGGTGGACTCACTTTTGTGAAATACTGTACATTTTATTTGGGTAGTGTTGCACGTCCGCAAAATTATCAGTAACACAGTTCCGTAACTCAAAAAGTGGGCTGGTCATGAAGGGGGTTAAAATAGTTATAGAGCGCATGAAGGTAAAAAAAAAAACTTGAGCCTTTACAACCACTTTAATTGAATAAGCTGAATGTAGAAGCCGATTGACTACCATACACAGCTGCACCAGATTTTGCACTCTCCAGTTTTAGTAAATCAACTCCAATACATCTTCTACTTACTCAGAAATTATATTTGCTATATATGGTACTTAGACTAACTTTTTAGATAATTTGGAATTAATTCTGCTTACTGATAGATTTCGTTATGACTTTTAGGGTCCTTTCACACAGGATTTCTGCCCGGGGGACTCTGTTTTGCTCAGCGGGGGATCGTTCCGTTGATCCCCACTGAGCAGGCAGATGACAAGTCCGTCTCTGCTCACTGTGCAGGGACGGACCTGTCAGAATCCCACTCTCCTCTATGGGGAGATCGGATGAAAACCATCCGCCTGTCCATTTTCATCTAATCCCATCTGATCCAATCCGCTAGACGGATGGAAAATAGGGTCACCATCCATCTAGATTTCACAGACAGGATTGGATCGGATAGTGGCGGATGTCAGCGTAAATGTCACTGCTGACATCTGCTGCTCCATAGGGATGAATGGAGTGTCCGATCAGGTCCGCCTGAGAAACTGACATGTGGACCTGATCGGAAAGCCTGTGTGAAAGGAACCTTAAGTCTAACATTTTTAATTCTAAAATTGTGAATTTATCTAAAGCACTTTTTTGGATTAATTTAGGGTGGTTAAAACTCTTGTCTGGGTTTTATTTTTTGCTGACTGTATACCATTGGGAACATTTTAATTTACTTCCTACCACAACAAACCTTCAGCCCAAGACAATGGTCATCAGGAAAAACAAAGATCTCCCCTGCGGTGACCCAGAGAGAAAAAAAAAAGAAGTTCAAATCATTTAATGACTTCTTTACCCCCCCAAAAAAAGGCTTTATACATATAATTGTTAACTGAGTGTAGAGAATGTTTGTGAGACTGTAAAGAGGAAGGGATTGCTGCTACTCACAAGCCCAGGTCAATAAACAATAGGGAGGGGGCGTGGCTAGCCAGCGACAGTGAGGGCCGCACTGTGATCGAGCTCCGGCTCCAAGGGCGCACAGCAACACGAAGCGACTGAAGGGGTGACCCTAAAGAATGTCCGCAAGCACCCCAGCAGCCCCCGCACCCAGGGAGCAGAGGAAGAGAGGATCACAATGAGCGCTCCCGCATAAATGAACGGACTTCTTCTCCGCCAGGAATGACAAGGGGACCCAAGATGGCGGCGCCTCGCTTCCACAGACCGCAACACCAGGGGGCTCCTCATCAGGATCGATGATCGACTGTTTTCAGAACAGTGATATTATATCACTGATATGATATCACTGTTCTTCAAACATCTGCAAACAGTGTGTAAAGAGCGGAACCATATGCCTGTTCTTCTCTATGCTGTAGTTTCACACACAGATTCCAGATGTTTGAAGAACAGGTGTATGGTTCCTCCCCGGTTTTAGGTAAAGTGTTCTAAACTATTTCCAGATGTGTGCAGAACAGATGTTCTGTGTGAAGAACATCTCTTCTGGTGCAGAACATCTGTTCTGTGTGAAGAACAGACGTGCACTGATTAGCGGCTATAATAAAAGTGACACAGACTAAACAGAAGTGTGAAGAACAGATGTGCACTGATTCACGGTTTCATTTAAAGTGACACACACACTTTAAAGAATTTTGCAGAACAGATGTGCACTGATTCACGGTTTCATTTAAAGTGACACACAGACTTTAAATAATTGTGCAGAACAGATGTTCACTTATTCACGGTTTCATTTAAAGTGACACACACATTTTTCAGAACAGTGATATGGGTACTCCCGGCTTATTTATACTTTTTTGACACAGTTTGAAGATGATTTTAGAACAGTTCTATGGCCTCTACCGTTAATTAATACTTTTCAGACCCATTTTGAAGATGATCTCCATTTTTGCATTTTTTATGTTTTTATTTTTTTTTAAATATTTAAAGTTATTTCCCTGTCCCCATTTCTTTGTAGGTCACTTGTCCCACCCTTACTCACATTTCCTTCCTTTTGCAGACCTCTAGGACCTTCCAGGACTATTTTACAGCCTTTTTTGTGCCTAAAAGTCTGTGTCCCCATTGATTTCAATGGGATTCGGGGTCCGGGACAAAGTTTGGGTTCTGTCCGGACCCGAACCCGGACTTTGTCCCGAAGTTCGGCCGAACCAGCAGAACCCGGACTTCTAGAAGTTCGCTCATCTCTATTGATGAGGCCTACACTGCCCACAATAGCATAGTGGAAGCATACCAAGACCAACAAACAGAATTGCAACGATTTGCGACTAAAATCTCTGATATGGAGGATCGCAGTCGCAGGAATAATATAAAGTTCCGCAGAGTCCCTGAATCCATATCTAACACAGACCTGCAAAATTACCTACGTCAATTGCTCTGTACGCTAGTACCCAAAGGAAGCGACATAGAGCTTACCATAGATAGAGCCCACAGGCTGCCTAAGCTGTCCTTCCTGCCTAATTCTACACCACGCGATGTCCTTGCCAGAATCCACTACTTCCACGTAAAAGAGGAAGCCATGCGAGCTATCCGCAAATCACCTCAGCTAGAGGGTCATTTTGCAGGCGTAGCATTGTACACAGATTTGTTGCAGGCCACTATACAGCACAGAAAGAAACTACTCACAATTACTAAGGCACTATGGAACCATGAAATAAAATATCAATGGAGAACTCCATCAAAGTTAATAATAACCTACCGCGATAACATGTACAACATTTTTTCTCTGGAATCCGGTCTAAAATACCTGAAAGAATGCGGGATCCTACCGGCTGAACCTCCATACGGTAATCGCCTGGGCCCTGCAGGGCTCAACCCTGATTGGTCTAAACAAGGCCACCAAGCATAGTCATTTCACCCCTATCCAAACAGAGTGTGACCCAGGAGCCCATATCCTACAATGAATCAGTGGGGAATCTCATCTATCTGGAATGGGACAATACCCCCAAACCCCCCTCTGGATGATCTGCAGGATTCTCTGCTACTGGTTCCTGGGAAGTTTTCCAGGTTCTTTTTTTTTTTTTTTAAACATAGTTTTTATTGATTTTATCAAGTAGTACAGAGATGTGCCATTTGTCACTTACATATACATTTTAGACATTTTAGACACAAAGGCATCCATGTAACAATATACAACTATTCAGGTAGCATATACACACATGTATACATATGCGACATTGAGCTGAGGTGCTGGCTAGCGCAAGACCTATGAGGATCAGCATTATCATTTGCCCTTTGTCTTCCATTAGGATCCCTAGTAGTCCGTCCGTGGGCAACCCCCATGGGATCATAGCTGTGCCCCAGAAAGGACGCGTCGCGTCATGCTGGTCCCTATTAATGCCACTCTGCCTTCCCTTGGGAAGCTATGCTCATTTTTCAGTATTTATATGATAATGTTAGAGCACACATCTCTTGTAACATGGAGAAGGTGGGAAGAGGTAGGGAGGGTAGTGGGAGTGGGATAAGGAATGGGAGAGGGGGAATAGGGGGAGAAAAAACTGAATTAGACTAGAATATCTATAGCAAACTAGCAAAACTTGCTGTTTAGTTGTCTCCTGCATGAGTTTCCGTCTCTTATGTTCAAAATATACTCAAGACCTTATTGGTCATAATTTTGAAACCAGGTGCTCCATGGTGTCCAGCTGCGTTCTATATTTTTAAGCGAGCTATTTGTTGTTGCCAGCATTCTTTCATAGCGAAAATGGGTTTGAGTTGTTTCTATTACACTTTTAAATTGCGGGGGAACTGGGTTTTTCCAATTTTTAGTTATGTGGTATTTAGTCACTAATAATATATGCAAGATGATTGTCCTAAACTTTGGAGGGAAGTCGTCAATGCACAGATTGACCAGTGCTAGCTCAGGGGATGGGATGACCTTCTGTTTTGTGATTTGAAAAATAACTGCAAATGCCTCCTCCCAATATTGTTTTAATTTAGGGCAACTCCACAGGATATGTATGAGAGATCCCCATTCCCCACACATCCTCCAGCATAGGGGGGGAAGCTAGCTTGTCAAATGTGGCTATCCTAGCTGGTGTCATGTATCTCCTTTGAAAAATGCTTTGTGCTGTTTCCCAAAGTGCTGAGCACTTAGTCGCAGCGTACGTGTATCTCAGTGCTTTGTGCCAGTTGTCAGTTGTAAAGGATTTACCTAAGTCGCCCTCCCATTGGGTAAATGGAGGTGAGTGGATGAATAGTGTTTTTTCTTGAAGCTTGTTGTATATAAGCGAGGTCCCTTTTTTCCCTACGGATCATTGTGTTAGGAAGGTGTGTATTTGTGTGGGGATCTTTGCCCAGATTTGAGGGTTCTTCTTTAAGCAGCTGGCTATTTGGAGGTAATGAAAATGTGAGATCTCCGTTAAAGCTAACTCCTCTTTTAGTTTTTGATAAGTTTTTATTTTCCCATCCGAAAGGAGCCTGTTGATAGTTAACGCGCTCTGTTTTATTTGAATTGGAAGGTGCATAGAGGGAATAATTTCCTCTATAATGTCTATTGTAAGGTTGAGGTCAGTTGTATTCGTGGCTGTCCACTTAAGGTTTATTAGCTTGTGCCAGGCCTTAACTGTAGCTATCATTGTAAGTGGTAAAGACCTACTTGTCTTGGCTTTGGGGTGAATACCGCATAGCCATTTGCTTAGATTTTTTTTTGGAGTATTCTGCAATTCTAGATCTCCCCATCTTGTTGTGGGCACAGGGAGGAACCACTCTCTTGCTTGATTCAGGATGTTAGCCCAGTAGTAGTCTGCAATACTCACTAGGCCCAATCTCCCAGCGTATTTGTGTTTGGAGAGCCAGCGATTGGCTATCCTAGGTCTCTTATCTGCCCATATAAACCTCTGCAGGGCCGCCTGAAGAGATGATATGTAGTTTGATGGTATTGGTATGGGCAGGGTGCAAAATAAGTATAGGAGTTGGGGGAGGGCGATCATTTTGAACCCCGCTAGCCTGCCCAGCCATGAAAATTTGTGTCTGCTTAACTCCCTGAGTGCCTGATTAAAATGTTCCTTATAAGGTTGATAGTTTTCTTTGAATAGGTTAGATGGGTTACTGGTCAGCGTTATCCCCAGATACCCAATACCTCGATCTGCCCACTGAAAAGGGAATTGTGAGGCGATTAGATTCCTAGTTATTGCATCTAATCCTATGTCTAAAAGGTGGGACTTTGATGCGTTAGCTTTATAATAGGATATAGACCCGAATTCCTGTAGTATTCTATTTACTGCCGATAAGGACGAGTGAGGATTGGTTAATATCAAGACTATATCGTCTGCAAAAAGACTTATTTTATGGTTGTAGGTGCCTATCTGGATCCCAGAGATCTGTTCCGATTTTCGTATGAATTCGGCGAGGGGTTCTATTGCTAGATTAAAAAAGAATGGGGAAAGAGGGCAGCCCTGACGGGTTCCATTTGTGATTGGGAACGGACAGGACAACATTTCACTCACATATACTCTGGCAGAGAGGGTAGTGTAGAGAGCTAGTATGGCAGAAAGAATTGTGTTTTTAAAACCAAATTTTGTAAGAACTTCCCTCATATACCCCCAGTGTACCCTGTCGAACGCCTTCTCTGCATCCAATGTCATACATCTAGCTGCATGAATTAGGTTTAGCATTCTCCTGGTGGCTTCTGACGTTTGTCTTCACTTTACAAAATCCATCTGGTCCTTGTTGATAAGATCAGGCAGAATCTTCGCTATTCTTAATGCTATAAGTTTAGCATAAATTTTGAGGTCTGCGTTTAGCAGAGAGATGGGGCGAAAGTTTTGTGGAGCGTCAGGGGTTTACCTGGTTTGGGTAATGCAATAATCCCTGCTTTAAGCATTTCAGAAGGTTGGGAGGAGGAGGAGGCAGCTTTGTTAAAGAGATCACGCAGGTGAGGCCCCAAAGTAGGGAGAAATTGTTTATAATACTCTCCCGGAAGCCCGCCTGGGCCCGGCGCCTTGTTTGGGGGTAGGCTATGAATCACTTGTTCGATCTCCCTTATGGTGAAAGGGGAATTTAATTCCTTTAGATGGTTTTCACTTAAATGAGGGAGGTCAATTTTGGAGAGGAATTTAGATATTTCTTCCTGAAGTGGCTGAGGGGTGTCTGGGTCGTCTTTGATGTTGTATAACGAGCAGTAATATGTACTGAATGCGTCAGCAATATCCTGTGGGTTTATGACCTTTTGTTTAGTGTGAGGGTGAATCAAGTAGGGGATATGGCTTTTAACTCTCTGCCTGTGGGTTTATGACCTTTTGTTTAGTGTGAGGGTGAATCAAGTAGGGGATATGGCTTTTAACTCTCTGCCCTTTTATCCGATTTGCCATAGCTTTCCCCTCCTTGTTTGAAGTAGAGTAGGTGCTGGCCTTCAGTCTGTGATACGACCTTTCATGGATTTCTAGTAAAATGGTCCTCAACTCTTGGCGTTTGGACAGAACATTTAATTGAGACTCCTGAGAGGGATTTGCTATGTTTAGAGCTTCTAATCGTGAGATTTCCTTTGATCTCCTCCACTCGCTGCGTCCTCCTCCTGTTAGCCCTTGCACACTGTTGGATCAGTACCCCCCTTGCACATGCTTTATGTGCCAGCCAGAGAGTAGCTGAGGAGGATACCGATCCCACGTTTACATTGAAAAACTCATTTAATTTATCACCTATAAAGTGTGAATATGGGGGGGTTTGCATGACGTAGCAGTTGGCCCTCCATAACTTGGATGCAGGGTGATGAGTGTTGACAATGAATTTAAGGCTGATTGGGGCATGGTCAGACCATGTTATTGGTTCTATTTCTGCTGCTTGGATTCTTTGCAGGGACCATTTGTCAACTGGGAGTAGTTCAATTCTTGAGTATGTGTTATGAGGGATCGAGTGAAATGTATAATTGCGTTCCGTGGTATGTAGGCACCTCCAAACGTCATGCAAATCGCAATCTCTTAAGAAATTAGGCAGGCGGGAGGCTAGTCTGGGGTTTGGGTTAGTGGTATCCATAGTTTTATCTGGCACAAGGTTAAAGTCCCCACATATGATCAGAGCTCCTTTCCAGATGTTGTTTATTTTCTTCATCAGATTGTTCAAAAAGCATATCTGGTGCGTGTTGGGTGCATAAAGGCACACCAATGTGCAGGTTAGCGAGTTCACTTTGCTTAGGAGAATTAAAAATCTGCCTTTGGGATCGGCGATCTTGCCCAAGAGGTAAAAGGATACGTTTTTATGAAAGGCAATCATCACGCCCTTTCTTTTGGAGTCTTGGTTGGATGCGCAGTGGATATGAGGATAGTTTTTGTTGCGGCATAGGTGTGTGTCCCATTCTAGTAGGTGGGTCTCTTGAGTACAAAGAATGTCACTGTGTGATTGATAGGCAGTTCTCCATAGGGAGCTCCGTTTGGCTGGGTGGTTGAGACCCTTTACATTGATAGAAAATATTTTAAGAGCCATGAGAGGTATAGTGTAAAACGGTAGGCTTACAACTCACTGTTTGTAGGTACATATACTCTTTTTTTGTGGAGGCGTAGCAGCAGCCCTTTCCTAGTCCGCAGCGTGGATCCATGGATCGCATGTAGGATGTGTCATATGTGGTATTTCTGGTGACTTCCCAGGAGGTATTTGCAGGAGACAGCTGATATGAGAAAAAAATAACAAAACAACATAAAGAGAAAACAAAACTTGTGTAGCTAGAGATTTCCTTCTAGCTGTTAGCTTTCTGGGGGGGGGGGGGAATAGTTCACTGAGTGAGGGCGACATCATCGTGTGTGTCACCCAGAGCGAATTTTAGTTCACGGTTCTCAGTGCTTTTGCATTTTTCAACGGTTTTTGTTCCAAACCTTCTTCCTGGAGGACTTGTTATTCCATTGCGGTGGAACGCGCTTGGGTTTGGCTCCAGTGTCAGGTGGTGGTGGCGCGTCTGGGATAATTCCCCACGTTTTCAGGAGGGATAGGCCTTTCTCTAGTGAAGATACCAGATAAGTCCCCATTGTGGTCGATGGACAATTTTGTAGGGTGTTTCCACTTGTACTGGATATTGTTGTTCCTTAGAGATTGAGTGATAGTGTTTAGTTCCCTCCTCTTGTCCAGAGTGAATTTGGACAGATCAGTAAAAATTTGAATGTTCCCGTATGGGTCCGGGAGCTTCCCAAGTGCGCGGGCCTTCTGAAGTACTAGTTCTTTTGTAGGATAGAAATGTACGCTTCCCTGGGAATGTCCTTGGGTAGGAAGGTAGGCTTTGGAAGCCTATGTATGCGGTCAATGCTTCACTGGATTGGGGTCAGGACGGGCACAAAGGTTTTAAATAGGTCCGCCGCAAATTTAGACAGGTCTTGCTGGGGAACGTTCTCGGGGACCCCCCGTAGTTTAACATTGTTTCTTCCTCTCCTTCCTCGTGCGCGTCAATGAGGTCATTTACCGTGGTCGCTATATCGGTGATTGCCGATTTTACTTGGTCGACTCTGTCACACAAAATTGATAAGTTCTTAGAGAATTTGTGAGTAGTGCTAATGAATTCTTCATGCAGGGAGCGATGAAGCGTTAATAGAATTTCCTTCATATTTGTGTCCAACACAGGCTGGTTGGTGGTAGGAAAATCTGCTATGGGGGAAGTGTGTGTCTTGAGCTGGTGTTGCTAAGTCGGGGAAGCACTTACCCCTTGTGCCTGTTCCTCAGTATCCAGCCGCATCCTTGCTTTAGCCAGGCTGGAACAAGGAGGGTTGGGGGGCAGATCTGTAAATTGGGGGGATCTCCCTTCACTGTCCTCCTCTGCGTCGGGCAGCTCCGAATAGTGATTTGAATGGGAGGCTTCTTCTGGTCTGTCAGTGCCCTCACGGTGGTTCTCTGGCCAGTGAAAGTAGGCTGTGAGTTTTTTTGGTCTACAGTCGCCCTGCCGTTTCCTGGACATAGCGATTTGCTACTATTGGAGGTTTAACAGTAAAATTGTATCAACCGTGCGGTCGTTGGTCGTCGCTTTCCTTCTCTCTGTGTATCAGGGCTTTGCTCACCCCATCATCAAGGCAACTTGGATGGTGAGGCCTAGTTGTAGGTGAGGCCGCGGGCTAAATTTGCGGGCGCCTCTGGAGACAGGACAGGCGTTGCTGGTTATTGGCCCAGATTATGCAGGGGAGGTGATGGGTCCCCTGTGCCTGATTCCGGGGGTCAGAGCTGGCTTTCAGGTGCCTGATGACCGCGGGAAGTGTCGCGGTAGGATCCGCGGCCTAAATTTTCGGACGCCGCGGCAAACCGTACAAGGCAGCGATCAAGATATCCCTGGTTACTGGGGAAGGTGAGGGGATGCTCCCTGAGTGATCTTGGCACTCACCGCTGTCCCAGGATGGAGGATGCCAGCGGATTTGTCCTGGAGCTCCGGAGCTCTCCCGGAGTGCGACCGTCGCCTTCAGCGCCCAGACCACGCCCCCCTCCAGGTTCTAATAAATAAAGTTACTTTATCTGTTAATTTTGTTTATAACAGTTGTCCTAATTATCGCCCATACCAGCCGAAAATGTATGGAACTACGCCCTCACCTTAAATGGGGAAAACCGGAAACAGAACTACCCTCCCACTTTTCCACCTTCAATGCACCTTTTCAGAATATGGACCACATCAGACTCGAGACAAGAACACTGCAACTACACAGCTCCACCATGGTATGTGTAAAACACTTGAATCTCCCCTCTATATCATATTTTGATCTGATCCTTAGGAATCTGTTAGCATGAATTACCCCTTACCATGACCATTAGATTTCTTTCCATGAATGTAAAAGGCCTCAACAGTCCTTTCAAACGCAAACTTCTTTGGACTGAAGCCAAAAGACTTAAAGGAGATGTTATAAGTATACAAGAAGTAGCAGACAAAGCACCAAAATGTTCCCACCACAAGTATCCGCATATATATTATGCTAATGCAAGCAACAAACATAATGGGGTGCTCATTGCTATTCATGATAACATTGCCTTTTCTCCACAGGAAGTAATTACTGACCCTAATGGTCGCTTTATCATCTTAGTTAGCACTTTAAATAATGTATCCTACACGATTGTCTCAGTATATGCCCCCAATAGGAGTCAGCTCACATTTATGGGAAAACTACTCAAAAAGAATAACCTGGTTCGCCGGGGGAATCTTTTGTTGCTGGGCGACTTCCACCTGGTTCCCGATGCCTTGCTTGACTGCTCCCTACACACTCAAAGCCACAAACCAACCTTTAAAAATGTCTTGCATACTGAGATGCCTACACGCTGGTGAAAGGGATTACACCTTTTTTTCAGCCCCCCACAAATCCTATACAAGAATAGACCTAGCACTCACAGACCTTCACACTCTTCACTTAGTCCAAGCAGCAACTATAGAGAATATTACATGGTCAGACCTTGCCCCAATTACACTAACAATATCTGAACGATATCACGACAGGCCCATTACTCTTTGGCGTAACAATACACAGATCTATCAAAAGGCATCTCACAAGGGGCATGGCCAGCGGACTCCGAGATGGCCGCTTAGAATCGGAACTCCGCCGCACAGCCAGGAGAACTCGACCACAAAAGGACCTCCACGCATTGCCCACCGGGTCTTTTAGGGTGAAACGACTCCCAACACCTCTGGCTTCGGAAATGGGCAGAAGAAGGAAGGAACCGGCGTCCCAGCCGAGCAGGCTGAAAAGCTTCTTTCCCCCTCAGACCAGGCAGCTTACTCAAGATGGCGCTCGGCCGGAGTCCACGATGCTGCACAGAACGAGCGGTGCGGGAATAATGTCGGAGGCACAACAGCAAACGCTCCCGAACAGCAATCACTCTTCTGCTGCCTCTACTCCAACCACCCGGAGAAAACGAAGCAACGAATGATCTCTCCGGAGGAACGAACCGAGGCCTACCACATGGAGGTGAGTGCGGCTAGGCCGCAACAAGGGGAAACACGCAGCTCATCTCCAGATCCCTTCACTAGCTACCCCACCACAGGACAGCCCGTGTCAGATGTCCTCCTGAAAGACATGCTGACCTCTCTTAAGTCCTCCATCCAAAGAGAGATCTTATCCTCCCTCCACAAGTATCAGGCGACATCAATGATCTGGGAGATAGAGTGGACTATGTGGAATCATATATGGGAGACCAGGCGGCGGCCCATAACACATTAGTGGACGCATATAATGCCCAATCTGACAACATTGCCTGGATCAAGAAAAAATTGGCAGATTTAGAGGACAGGGCCAGGAGGAACAACCTGAAGATAAGGGGGGTTCCAGAGGAGGTAAACCCTCCCAACTCCTCCAACATGCACAAGACCTCTTTTCGGCCCTGGTTCCCTCCCTGACCCCTCTGGCGATTACCATTGACAGGATCCACAGGGTCCCCAAACCCTCCTTTATACCTGATGAGGTTCCCAGAGATATGGTTCTCAGACTACATTTTTATAAAGCTAAAGAGCTAATTCTTGCCGCCTCCCGCAAACTAGGCAACCATCCACTCCAATTTGCCGAGATACTTATACTACCAGACCTCTCCAGACACACCCTGCAACAGAGGCGCAACCTTGCCACAATAACCAAGGCCCTACGCAACCATCACATCATACATAAGTGGAAACACCCAGCACATCTTGTTATCTCCCACAATGGTACAACCAACACCATAATCATGCTGGAAGAGGGGCTTGCACTTCTTCAGAAATGGGGTATACTTCCAGATACCCCCCTACCAACCCACCGAAACCTGACTCTATCTCCACTTCCCAGGACTGGCAACTGGTAACCCGTAAGAAGGCACTCAAGAATACCAAGGCCTCCCTCAAAAGTCCTGCTGACACTCAGCATAATATGCCAACTTCTCCTGGCAACGGATAATCATGGTCAAGATTATCCCTCCCCTCCATGAATATCGCACAATGCGATGCGACCACCTTGCCCTTCAATGCTCTAGTTTGAGCTCAGTTGTTTTGTTTATTGGTTATGCTATTCTCCTTTACGTTTTCCCTTCCTTCCCTCTTGGTACATCATCTTCATCTACTGGACTCCAACGCTTCCTCCAGGTCCTGCTCATCTCTCTCAAGTCGGAGGAACACTTCCTGCAAATCCCCCACGCAGCCTGCGCAGACCTTCCGACAGCTACCCCCTGAAGTAAGTGCTTCCTCACTTCTGATCTACATACCATACACCAAACATGCCACTTAAGTGCGTCTCTCTTAATGTCAAGGGACTAAATCACCCAGCAAAAAGACATTCTATGTGGAAACAGGCCCTAGCACTCCAAGCGGATATTCTCTGCATCCAGGAGACTCACTTTCAGACTGACCACTCCCCCAAGCTCTCCAACAGGAACTACCCACAAATCTTTCTTTCCTGTGCTCACCAAAAAAAGAGAGGAGCAATGATCGCCATCCGTGACTCTGTTACATTCCAGCTCAAGGACTCCCTCATTGATCCAGATGGGCGCTTCATCATTCTAGTGTTCGATATAAACTCGCACCCCTATACCTTGGCTACAATTTATAGCCCGAACCGAAAACAACTCCCCTTTTTAAAGCGGGTACTAAAAAAACTCACCCCGCTGAAGTACGGCAACCTTCTCATTTGTGGGGACTTCAATGCTACATCTGAACCCCACTTGGACACAACCTATACAGCCCTAGCTCATAAACCCCAAATATCCTCCCTGCTCCGCAACGAACAGTTATACGATGTCTGGAGATGCCAGCACTTGAACGAAAGGGACTACTCCTATTTCTCTCCCAGACACCACACTTATTCGAGGATTGATATGTTCCTTACAGACCAGTGGCTACTCCAGAGAATTCTGAATTCTGGCGCTGCAACACATCTCTCCTCCAAAACCCCCAAACGTCACAAATTATAGCCCAACAGCTGTCCTCCTTCTTTGACTCCAATTTAGGATCAGTGGCTGACCCATTCACACTATGGCAAGCTCATAAAGCTGTCATCAGAGGGATCCTAATTCAACAGAGTGCTATGGTTAAGAGAAGTCACAACCCTAGACTCAAACAGCTAACGGCAGACATTCATAACCTAGAAAAAATTAACAAAAAACAGGCTAACCCTAAGACCACTGAGAACATTAGAGAGCTTCGGGAAGAACTGAGAAATCTTCTCTTCCACCAATATGAGGGCCACCTTAGACGTCTAAAAGTGTTCTTTTATTCATCGGCTAATAGAGCTGGAAAAATTCTTGCACGCAGAGTTAAATCTGCCCGCTCCAAAACAAAAATCTCCCACCTGATACACCCTACTTCAAAACAAAAAATTTTAAACCCCCAAGAAATAGCAGATCAATTTGCAGATTTCTATAGTTCCCTATATAACCTCAAGGGTGATAAAGACACTCCGCAACCCACCGCCTCGGCCATCCTCTCCTTCCTGGAAAATATTGATCTACCTACTCTCTCCAGACACCAACTACACATCTTGAATGCCCCCTATAGCACAAGAGCTAAATAGAGTTGTGGCTTCTCTCCGTACCGGCAAATCCCCTGGTCTGGATGGACTGACCAACGATTATTATAAAACCTTCAGCGAAATCTTATCCCCTTATCTCCTCCAAACCTTTAACCAGGCAACCTCAGTGTCTGAATTTCCTGAGGAGATGCTTAAGGCCTATGTTGTTACCATTCCTAAACCAGGTAAAGACCCTACGACTCCGGCAAATTTTAGGCCCATCTCCCTCCTCAACATGGATATAAAAATCTTCGCCAAGCTTCTAGCATACAGATTAGCTAGATTCCTTCCCGTTATGCTAAGCAGAGACCAGATGGGATTTGTGAGGGGTAGGCAACACTCAGACACAACCAGGCACGTCCTCAATATTATTCATCGACTTAGCTCTGATTGAACGCCTTCTCTCCTCTTATCCATAGATGCCGAGAAGGCATTCGACAGAGTCCATTGGCAATACATGTTACAGATGCTCATGAAATTTGGGCTACAGGGCCCTATCCTACAAGCAGTCTTGGCTCTATACTCCAAGCCTTCCGCCCAAGTGTTTGCCTCAGGCTTCCTCTCAAAACATTCCCAATATCCAACGGTACTCGTCAGGGATGTCCTCTCTCACCCACTATCTTTGACCTTATTGAGCCACTAGCAGAAAAAATCCGATCAGACCCTCTCGTTACTGGACTCACAATTAGCCCCACAAAACATTCCATAAACTTATTTGTGGATGATGTTATTTTATTCCTCACAAACCCCCATTCCTCTTTCCCACGAGTACACCAAATACTCCTAGACTTCTCCCACACGTCCTATTATAAGGTAAATTTTGACAAATCCCTAATTTTAGAACTACACATACTGCCCCACCTGAAACTTAAACTACAGACCGAGCTTCCCTACAAATGGACCAACTCTTCCATCCCATACCTGGGCATTACCTTAGCACCCTCGCTCCCATCCCTAATTGACATCAACCTAAAAGCCCTCATAGAAAAATGAAAGCCTCAGCTCCAGCACTTACATAACTGCGATCTTTCCTGGACCGGGAGATCTGCAATCCTCAAAATGGTAATCCTCTCTCAAATCCTATATACATTTAGGACACTCCCCGCCTCTATCCCTCACCGTTACCTGGCAACAATATCCTCCTTACTTTCCTCCCCAGTCTGGCATAAGAAGAAACCGTGATGCCCAATGTGGGCAGTGCTCAAACATAAAAAAGCTGGAGGTATGGGCAGTATTCAAATTAAAGACTACTACAGGGCAACTAAACTAACCCAACTCAAACAATGGTTCAGGAAAGAGGACCCTCCTATCTGGGTAGATATAGAAAGATCTCTTTCCCCAACACATGACCTGGTATCTCTCCTAACTAGAGATGCCTGGCTACCTTGGAACTTGTCTAAACTCCCCTATACCATAGCAGACTTCATCAAAGCATGGAGGCACCAGCCAAATACTAATTCCTCCCATGGGTATGCAAGTGCTCAAATCTGCCATTCCCTATCTATACACACACCACTTTGAAACCAAGGGCCTCGACAATATACAGAAATTTTTCATTGGCCCCTCGATCAAGACGTGGGATGCCCTACAGGAGGAATATGATATCCACCCTAGCGCCAGGTTCAACTTCATGCGCATCCAGCACTTCCTCTCAAAACATCCTATCCCTCCCCTTCAAGTTCCCCAGAAAGCATGGGAATTCTTTAACTCACCAAACTCCAGCCAATCTGGTACATCCCTCTTCTACAACCTATTTGAGGACAAACTCTCCTTCACAAAAGAAGCCCACATAATGAAGTCGGAAAAGGACCTAAACAAAACATACTCACCACGGGACTGGCAGGGGGCCATCCTCTCTATCCAAAAATTCTCCCATTGCACGGCCCACTGGGAACTAATGTTAAAAATTTCCATGCGCTAGTACTACACGCCGGCCAGACTCTCTGCCTTTGCCCCCGATAACTCCCCTTTGTGCTGGCGCAATTGTGGCAAAGTAAGTAACCTTATACACATCTTTTGAGACTGCCCCACATTGAGCAATATCTGGATAGAAGTCTTTAGGGTCATCTCTAATGATACCTAGCAAATTATCCCCACTGAAGCTGGTCTAGCCATCCTAAATCTTGGTATAGAATCTATCCCCACTCACTTCAGGCCTACGGTCACTCACATACTGTTGGCAGCTAGAATGGCTATAGTCAGACTATGGAGATCACCAGATACTCCTCTAATTGCTGAAGTGATACGCTTAACAAAGCAGAACTACGTGTTCGAACAAATGCTCACAGTTAACGCCCTGAAAAGGTCACAATTCGACACCCGCTGGGCCTCTTGGTCCACCCTTTACCCCACAGATTAGCCGATTCTGATATCATATCACTGTTCTGCAAACATCTGCAAACTGTGTGTGAAACTATAGCAGAGCAAAACCATATACCTGTTCTTCTCTATGCTGTAGTTTCACATACACTTTCCAGATGTTTGCAGAACAGTGATATGATATCACTGTTTTGCAAACATCTGCAAACTGTGTGTGAAACTATAGCAGAGCGAAACCATATCCCTGTTCTTCTCTATGCTGTAGTTTCACACACAGCTTCCAGATGTTTGCAGAACAGTGATATGGGTTTGCCCCGGTTTTTGTTAAAGTGTTACACAGACTTTCCAGATGTTTGCAGAACAGTAGTTCAGTTAGTCCCGGTTTCATTTAAAGTGACACACAGACTTTCCAGATGTTTGCAGAACAGTAGTTCAGTTAGTCCCGGTTTCATTTAAAGTGACACACACAGTTTCCAGATGTTTGCGGAACAGTGATATGGGTTCTCCCGGCTTATTTATACTTTTTTGACACAGTTTGAAGATCATTTTAGAACAGTTATATGGCTCACATCAGCCGTGACTAACCACACACCCTAACCACAAAAATGGATATATTCGTGTCCACAGCGTTTGGACGCAAATTTACCATTAGGCCCTTCATTCCTCATGTTCCACCAAATGCGTGGTCTACCTTATTCAATGTCCATGCAAATTACAGTATATTGGGAGAACCAAAAGGCCCCTTCAGGTTAGACTTAACGAACATGTTACCAATATTATAAATAAAAGGTTTCAAACAGCGCAGTGAGTAAATAAGTGAAAACTCTTCAATAGCAGCTGAACACTACAGGCAATTCATCAAATCCCTCAATAAAAGTCCAAACATAGAGAAAGTGCAGCGCTTAAATAGAAATTCTAGTTGATATTCGATCACCCAGTGTGCTTCTTAACAGAGACCAGTGCTGTAGTGCTAGATATCCTCCACCAGCCACACCAAACTCTCACCTTCCTCAATGGGCTCTCATTACAGGAGCCAAGAAATGCCTGATGTGTATCAAATGAGGATAGTTGTCCTAGGAGGAGGCCTTTTCGATTCACCGGTCCTTCTTGTATCATAACCATATATCAATATGAATACTGGTATCTTAGGATCCTTAGATGAATAACTTCAAACTGGTTTCAAGCCACTCCATTCCCCGGTACATGAAAGCATAAATGACACATCTAGTGCTCTCTGTATAATGGTATGCTTTAATAAAATCTAAAGTGCAAGGTACTCACATAAGATCCATAAAAACGAGCTTCGAAAATTACATGTTAATGGACGCTCCTCCGAGACGTCCACGCTCTGGAGACAGCGGCAACTGCGGATGACGTCACTTCCCTATTCCGTACGCGTATCGTCCCACCGGAACTTCGTCAGCGGATAGGGAAGTGACGCAGTCCCTCCGCTTATATTATGCCGCCTAGTGGCCCATTGGCTAATCACCGAGGGGGTCACCACCTCTAAACCCGGATCTTCTCAATTTGATGCCTAATTTAATCCCGT
>BLSH010504344.1:175721-192412 GCA_018402905.1 Glandirana rugosa
AATCCGTCACATCCACCTTCACCGCCACCATCTCCTCATCCTCCTCCATCGGTTGTACCATAAAAAAAAAATACCATGTTGGCTACCTCCTCCTACTCCTCTACCACCGCCACTTCCACCTACACTGCCTAATCAACCTCTAGGCTCCTACTCCACATCCACCCCCTTCCCATTTTTTTAGTTGATTTTAATTTATTTTCCCTATCCCCATTTTTTTTTTTGTAGGGCACTTGCCCTACTCTTACCCCCATTTTATTTCCTTTTGCAGCCCTCTAGGGCTTTCCAAGACTTTGTTACAGCCATTTTTGTGCCTAAAAGTTCGGGTCCCCATTGATTTCAATGGGGTTCGGGGTCCGTGCGAACGTTCGGGTTCTGTCCGGACCCGAACCCAGACTTTGTCCCGAAGTTCGGCCGGACCAGCAGAACCCGAACTTCCAGAGGTTCGCTCAACTCTACACGAGTATTTAACCACCATTGTTTAATCTGATGTAACCCAACTACAAAATATATTATTAGTGCTCCACAAACCCCCCAACATTATATTCATAATTAGTGTTGAGCGAACCCGGACTGTAAAGTTCGGGTCCGTACCGAACTTTGGTGTGTGTGAGGCGGACCCGAAACCCGGACTTTTCAAAAAAAGTCCGGGTTCGGGTCCGGGGTTCTGGTAACTTTACTATAAGTTCTGAAAATTGCTGTAAAAAAGTCTAGGAAAGTCCTAGAGGTCTGCAAATGGAAGGAAATGGGGGTAAGGGTGGGACAAGTGCCCTACAAAGAAATGGGACAGGGAAATAACTAAAAGCATTTTTAAAAAAATAATTTCATAAAAAAATCAAAAATGGAGGTGGATGTGGACCATCTTCAAACTGTGTCTGAAAAGTATTAATTAACGGTAGAAGCCATATCACTGTTCTAGAATCATCTTCAAACTGTGTCAAAAAAGTATAAATAAGCCGGGAGAAGCCATATCACTGTTCTGCAAACATCTGGAAACTGTGTGTAACACTTTAACTAAAACCGGGACAAACCCATATCACTGTTCTGCAAACATCTGGAAACTGTGTGTAACACTTTACCTAAAACTGGGACAAACCATAATACTGTTCTGCAAACATCTGGAAACTGTGTGTGAAACTATAGCAGAGAGAAGAACAGGGATATGGGTCCGCTCTGCTATAGTTTCACATAGAATTTTTAGATGATTTTAGAACAGTGATATGATATCACTGTTCTAAAATCATCTAAAAACTCTGTGTGAAACTATAGCAGAGCGAAGCCATATCCCTGTTCTTCTCTCTGCTATAGTTTCACACACAGTTTCCAGATGTTTGCAGAACAGTGATATGGGTTTGTCCCAGTTTTAGTTAAAGTGTTACACACAGTTTCCAGATGTTTGCAGAACAGTGATATGGCTTCTCCTGGTTTTAGTTAAAGTGTTACACACAGTTTCCAGAACAGTAGTATGGCTTCTCCCGGTTTTAGTTAAAGGGTTACACACAGTTTCCAGATGTTTGCAGAACAGTGATATGGCTTCTCCTGGTTTTAGTTAAAGTGTTACACACAGTTTCCAGAACATTAGTATGGCTTCTCCCGGTTTTAGTTAAAGGGTTACACACAGTTTCCAGATGCTTGCAGAACAGTGATATGGGTTCTCCCGGCTTATTTATACTTTTTTGACACAGTTTGAAGATGATTTTAGAACAGTGATATGGCTTCTACCGTTAATTAATACTTTTCAGACACAGTTTGAAGATGGTCCACATCCACCTCCATTTTTAATTTTTTTATGAAATTATTTTTAAAAAAAGCTTTTAGTTATTTCCCTGTCCCCATTTCTTTGTAGGGCACTTGTCCAACCCTTACCCCCATTTCCTTCCTTTTGCAGACCTCTAGGACTTTCCAGGACTTTTTTACAGCCATTTTTGTCCCTAAAAGTTTGGGTCCCCATTGATTTCAATGGGGTTCGGGGTCCGGGACAAAGTTTGGATTCTGTCCGGACCCGAACCCAGACTTTGTCCCAAAGTTCGGCCGAACCAGCAGAACCCCGACTTCCAGAAGTTTGCTCAACTCTATTCATAATACATGGAATCTAAAGAATGAGGGAGCTGTGATCATGCCCTACTGTCCCAACCACTGAATGACCTTGTCACGGTACTGGGGGAGGTGGGGCGTCAAAGTGAATCTTTTCCCTAGGTGAAACAATGTCTAGCTTTACCACTGCCTACATATATTACTAATGACAAATTTGTAATCAGACAATGTACTACTGAATTTAAGCAGCAAGTGCAAATAACCTTATACAAATTAAATTAAGTTAAGGTGCCAGTAAAATTAGAAATTTTTTTTCTTTTGGGTACTTGTTCATTAAATTAAGTTACTAAAGATTTTTATTTTTAACCCTGATTGCATTTTTCCTTTACTATTATTAACATGTTCCATTCTTACAGAATGACTTAAACATAACATTTATATATGTTATGTAAATGTTTTCTATATACATATCTCACATCACTATAATCTATTGACTAAATGAGAAGAGAGAATGAAAAAAGCATTGATTAATCAAGACACAACGATAAGAGATTTCCAGACCTCCACCTCACTGTAATGTTAACTGTGCTGACATTGTGGCAGTGAAAATGGAGCCATTGGGAGCACAGAGTAATAATGACTCTTCATTCATAGCATCAATCACATAATCAATTCAGTTAGATTTTCCAAGCAGAGGAGAATTCTTTGAATCTAATGACAATTTTCAAGGTTGACCTAGATCAAAACTGCTGCCTTGGTTCTAGTACCTTTCAATTACACTGTCCAGTACACTCTTGGAGAGATGCAGTCAGGCCTTTCTGTTTGTGAAAACAGCAAGATAAATATCATCACATATAGTGTGGGTAATTATAATTAGAAAATATAGTTTTATAATTAGTAGACACTGCTCCACCTAGTTCAACCTGAGAGTGTCTGTGCACAAGTGTGTGAGACTACTTTTTTCTTATACCTGTACATTGTGAAACACTTCTAAAAGTATTTGAGTTTATCTACACTCCCAGCTGACACCACCAACTCTGAAAGGGAGTTCCACATCCTTACTGCTCTAACAATCAAGAATCCCTTATGCAGTTTTTTTAGATTGAACTACTATTCATCTGAATTCATTGTGTGTCTTCTTTAGAGCCTTTAGGATAAATAATTTTCTCCCAATGCTATAGTCACCATTCAAAGATTTGCATTTTAAGAACAAAATCTCATCTTAAGCACCTCCTCTCCAGAGATAATAAGTTTATTTTTTGTAGTCACTCCTCATAGCTCTAAGGTCCTCCTGCCTTTTTAACTTTGTTGCCCTTCTCTGGACTGAAGACTGTTTACCAAAACTGCACTGAATACTAAAGATGTGGCCAAACTATTGTTTTGTGGTAGTAGAATTATAGTTTTAATTCAAGAATCCCCCCAAGTTAAGTTTATTTACATTTCTAAGTCTGTATCCCAAGTTACCAAGTCCCTACATCCATAAAGTCCAACTTAAAAGGGCTCAAGTATCACATTTGTATCCAATAATCATGTTGATGGCTGCATCTAAGTCAGGCTTTCTTTTCATTTTATTTTTATTTTTCCAATTTCCAATTCACAAATATCAGGTAATGGACAGAAAAAGACAAGCATAAAAGGGTATGACCACCTTACAAGAAACTCCATCTTCAGGGACCCCTCTGTTCACCTACATGTTGCCACTGTATCCCCCCTCATACCAGCCTGCATGTAAGCCATACATTGACACTGACATGGCCATACAATGGTTTCTGGGAAGTGGCATTCAGCTTACATAGACAGACAGCAGTAATCTATCCCCTTTCATTGGTAACAATGTCAGCAAAAAATAACCCCCTCCTCGAATTTGGACACGCTACTCAACTTCCTGAAATCATTACAAAACCTTATAGTACCATTTGGCTTTGAGACCAACACTATTTGACTTGACCAGTCACTGTGGGACTCCTCTATAACGTCCAACTCTAACATGTTCTTTGATTTGCAACTGCTTCACGCCTCGCCTAGGGTATTCTACAGGGCTTTACATTTAAGCGGACACCTGGTTCCGTAATGATGTCATGCTGTATAACTGTGGTCAGTCCAGGTAGGTGAGAGAAAAAGTATCTATTCTAAACTCAACTACAATTATGCCTACAATTGCCTACTAGCAATTAACTTGCCTAACTGTTCCAAATTTGATGCCTCCTGGACATGTTGGACCAACAAATATGTCCCTAGTTCTTGAACCAATGTTGTGTCAACTGTCTTACATATTGTAATACACTATCTGTTATGTACCTCTACAATATCTCTGTGGTATATACCATTTTCTATTATGCTTTAAAACCCAATAAAAATGTAGAAAACAATAATGGCCCCTGGGAGGACTTTAAAGGATAGATGAGGGAGATAGAGGTATAAAGGTATAATACATTTTATTGAGTACAATTAAAAATTCACAGTATAAAAAAAAAAATAGTCATGGATAAAAATTGGCCATAGTTGTACATGTACATACATAAGAAAACAAGCACCGGTACATTAACTGAGAAGCTGGAACAACAAACCAGGCCTCCGTGTGAGAGGCCATGACACAGGAATGGTTCACAGCTATCCAATTCCCAAAGCGTTTCGGATTTTGTAAGTAAATTCCTTCATCAGGGGAGAGAGTCACAGTGCAACATGTCTATAATTGTAACAATAATTGTTAATTAACTAATAATGTAATACATAATCAAAGGAATATCATACAGTAAATGTGACATGGTCTATAACTTACACTGTATCACGATAGGCAATAAGAAAAAACAAATCAATCAGTAAGTGGTGTATCTGTTGTTAACCAGTACAGAACCGCGCTATAGCCGAAAGACGGCTACAGCACGGCTCTGAAATTCTGGGCGGACGTCCATGGGCTGCGTGGCCGCGCCCGCGGGTCGGGCGGACTCGATGTCCGCCCGAAACCCACTGATCGCTTGTAGCAGCCTCAGAACGGGGAACCGCTGATGTAAACACGGCGGTTCTCCGTTCTGTGAATGGGACATAGCAGATCTACTGAACCCTGTCACTGGGATCAGTTAGATCTGTTATGTCCCGACCAGCCCATCCCCATCACAGTTAAAACACACCCAGGGAACACTGTTAACCCCTTCACTGCCCCCTGCAGGTTAACCCCTTCACCGCCAATGACATTTATACAGCAATCAGTGGACATTTAAATTTATGATCTCTGTATAAATGTCATTGGTCCCAAAAATGTGTCAAAAATGTCTGACATGTCTGCTGCAATATCGCAGTCCCAATAAAAATCGCAGATCGCCACCATTACTAGTAAAAAAAAAAAAAAATAATAAAAACACCATAAATCTATTCCCATAGTTTGTAGACGCAATTGCTTTTGCGCAAACTAATCAAAATACGCCGATTGCGATTTTTTTTTTTTACCAAAAATATGTAGAAGAATATATATTGGCCAAAACTGTTGAATAATTTTCTTTTTTATATTTTTTTGGATATTTATTATAGCAAAAAAGTAAGAAATACTGTTCTTTTTTCAAAATCATCGTTCTTTGTTTGTTTATAGCGCAAAAAATAAAAACCGCAGAGGTGATCAAATACCACCAAAAGCAAGCTCTATTTGTGGGGAAAAAAATGATAAAAATTTTGTTTGGGTACAATGTTGCACGACCACGCAATTGTCATTTAAAATGCTACAGCGCTGAAAGCCTAAAATTGGTCTGGGCAGGAGGGGGGTTTAAGTGCCCAGTAAGGAAGTGGTTAAAGGATCATAATACCAAATCAGCCTAGTCCCAGCCACAGAAAAGCATATTCTGTCTGAAGGGTTGCTCAAATTTCCAGCAGTGCAACTGCAGGGACCGTATATAATATGGCTGGAATAGAGTAGGCCCTGCCTATACAAAAAAGAAGAGGAAGGGGAAAGAAAAAAGGTAAGTAAGAGAACAGGTAAGAAAAAAAAAAAAAAAAAATTATATATATATAAAGTGTATACAATAAAATTCAAGTAAATATAAATAAAAGAATGTGAATAGATATAAATATAAAAAAATAATCTACATAGTAATGAACACAGTTAGAGAGTATAATAAGAATATAGCAAAGAACAAAAGGTCTCAAAAGTATTGTCAGTACTTACTGGTGTATAAGAAACAGGTCATTTTGTGCAGAACCATCAGACCACATCTGACTAAGCTAGCAATGAGTGGAGTATTTATATAGTCAGTCTGAGAAAATATCAATTAGACTGAACCAAAGCAAAAAAAAAGGAGGAGGGGAGGGCAGACAGGAGGGATAAGGAGCTGACTGACATAAGGCAAACAAAATAGAAGAAATAATGGAAAAAGTAAAAGTCAAGTAAAGAAGGGCATCGTAGGACAGTGGACAGTACATATTGCTTAGCCGCCAGGTATCATGGAGTGGCAGTAAGTTCCTCCATAGTGGCGTGCAGAGGATCACCCCGGCTTGTACACCCCGGCCTATGTTTGGCATGGTGATCAGGTGTATGAGGGATGAGACATGGAGAGTGGCCTCATCAGCTAATCTCATTGGGGGTGGCGGGAAGAGCGCCCGGGCGTCACCATAACAACGGCAATGCTGTAAGGGGGTTAGCTCAGCAGCGGGTGTGTGTGACCCCCTGGAAGGGTTTACTACACAATTTAGGCACAACAAGACAGCAGTTGTAGGTGAAATCAACAAGGCAGTTTATTTACACTATTTACAAGGTGAAAAAACAGCAAAACAAAAACAAACAACAAAATAAATCCTAGGCCACATGGCCACTGACTGCACGATAGGTTTCCCTGTCTGTCAGCTATGTACAGCCTAACACTGTACCTAGCTCCTATCTCTCACTGGGCACACTCAGCCACACAGGCCTTACCATTCAGGATGTTACGCTCCCCAGTCTGCTGACAGAGAAACTGGTTCCAGGGTGGAGCACTCCTTTATGCCTGCTGGGAGTTTTTGTAGAGGTCTAAATTAGCCAGCTCCACTCAGCTGTGCTCATACCTCTACCCCTGCAAAACTCCCAGCACTTCCCCCTAGTGGATAAAATCCGTATAAAGCCTGAACCTTGGACACACATACCTGCCATCCTGGACGCAACCAGGTGATTTACCCCGCCTGCTGTCACATATCCCCCCTCTTGTTTAAAACTGGGGTTTGCAACACAGGAAGTCAGGCAGGCAGGTATCTGAGATAAAGCATCCACATTCCCCATTTCAACACCAGGGCGATGCTTTACTGTGAAGTTATATTCTTGCAGGGCCAGGAACCACCTATTTATCCTTCTATTGGTCTCCTAGTTTTGAGCCATCCATGTTAAGGGTGCGTGGTCCGTAACCAGGTCAAAGTGTCTCCCCAGTAAATAATAGCGAAGGGAATCTAGTGCCCACTTCACAGCTAAACACTCCTTCTCAAGTGTGGCATAGTTCTCTTTGTGGGATTTCAGTTTTCTGCTGAGATAAATGCCTGAGTGCTCTTCCCCCTTCCAAACCTGGGACAACACTGCTCCTACGTCTGACGCATCAGTCTGTACCTCAAAGTCCTTATAGAAGTCAGGAGAGTACAGCACTGGTTAGCTACATAAGGATTTTTTTAACCCCTTGCCGACCGCCGATCGTCAATTGACGGCGGCAAGGTGGCTCGTGAGCGCAAATCGCCGTCATATGACGGCGGCAGCGCTCACTGTGTTCGGGGAGGGCCAGGGAACGGGTGCGGCGGCTTTGATTGCCACCGGCTACCCGCGATGGCCCCCCCGGAGCGAAGGAGCGGAGGTCCGTGTAAGTAAACACGGACCTCCGCTCTGTGTGAGGGGGAAGGGCTGTGATCACAGCCTTCCTGTACATGAAGGCTGTGACCACTTACCTTCCCCAGCCAGGGCAGTCCCCCTACAGTTAGAACACGCCCAGGGAACATAGTTAACCCTTAGAGCGCCCCCTGCAGGTTAACCCCTTCACTGCCAATGGCATTTACACAGTAATCAGTGCATTTTTATAGCACTGATCACTGTATAAATGCCAATGGTCCCAAAAAAGTGTCAAAATAGTCCGACATGTCCGCTGAAATATCGCAGTACCGCAAAAAATCGCAGATCGCCGCCATTACTAGTAAAAAAAAAAAAAAACCCAAAAATGAATTCTCATCATCCGTAAACGCGACCACTTTTGCGCAAACCAATCAATAAACGCCGATTGCGATTTTTTTTATCGCAAATATGAGCAAGAATATAAATCGGCCAAAACCGATGAAAAAAAAATGTTTTTTTATATATTTTTTTTTTTGGATTTGTATTTTAGCAAAAAGTAAAATTTTGGTTTTTTTGCAAAATTGTCGCTCTTCTTTTGTTTATAGCGGCGATCAGAAATGACGCAGAGGTGATCAAATACCACCAAAAGAAAGCTCTGTTTGTGGGAAAAAAAGGACGCAAATTTCGTTTGGGTACAACATCACACGACCGCGCAATT
Source organism: Glandirana rugosa (assembly GCA_018402905.1). NCBI lineage: Eukaryota > Metazoa > Chordata > Amphibia > Anura > Ranidae > Glandirana > Glandirana rugosa. Next base: position 184,235 of record BLSH010504344.1, read on the forward strand.
GTCAGTTAAAGCGACGCAGTGCCGAATCGCAAAAAGGGCTCCGGTCCTAAAGCAGCAAATCCTTCCGGGGCTGAAGTGGTTAAAGACTTGAAGGCTGCTTTAGCCTACAGAGTCCATTTCACCATGGTAGACTCTTTCTTTTTTGTCAGGTTGGTTAGGGGCACAGCCTGCAAAGCAAAGCGAGGAATGAATCACTGATAGTATCCAGCAATTCCAAGGAATGCTTGAGCCTGCTTCTTGCTGTTGGGGCGTGGCCAGCTATTTATGGCTTTCACTTTGTTGACTTGGGGTTTTATTACTCTCCTCCCAATAGTGTACCCCAAATATTTGGCCTCTTCCTGTCCAGTGGTACATTTCTTTGGATTAGCTGTGAACCCAGCGTCCCTCATGGAGTCTAGTACGGTTTGCACTTTTGGCAGATGTGGCGTCCAATCCGTACTGTGGATAATCACATCGTCCAGGTAGGCTGCAACATACTTCTGATGAGGCCTCAGAATTTTGTCCATTTTCCGCTGGAATGTGGCTGGTGCATTTTGTAACCCAAACGGCATTCTTCTATATTGGAATGCCCCTTCTGGTGTTACAAATGCCGTTTCTCCTTTGTTGACTCAGCTAGGGGAATCTGCCAATACCCCTTGGTGAGCTCAAGGGTCGTCATATACCGGGCTGTTCCCAGCTGGTCGATTAGTTCATCTATGCGTGGCATGGGATAGGTGTCAAATTTTGTAACTATGTTCAACTGCCGGAAATCATTACAAAATCGCCAGCTCCCATCTGGTTTGCGCACAAAAACGATCGGGCTGGACAAGTCACTCTGGGACTCTTCTATCACACCTAATTCAAGCATTTGTTGAACTTCCACATGTATTACCTCCGGTGTTTGGTGGGCCTCCGGTAATTGATACGTTTTCAGTCTCACTCTTTCTCCTGGCGGGGTGATAATGTCATGCATTACCCCAGATGTTTGTCCCGGCAGCTCAGAGAACACCTCTCTGTTGCGGAGCACAAACTCTTTCACCTCCTGTTTTTGGGTTTTCGATAGAGTGACTGCTATTCCCACCTCAGGAATTAAGCAATCAGCCTGAGTGGGCGATACCAAGGTTTCTGCGACTAAGGATTACCTATCCCTCCAGGCTTTCAACAGATTAATGTGGTAAATCTGTTCTGGCTTTCGCCGTCCTGGTTGTTTGACCTTGTAGTTCACCTCACTCACTTGTTCAATTATCTCATACTGGCATTTGGCCAGTAATTTGCTTTCGACCATAGGGATTAGAGTTGATCGAACCTGGACTGTAAAGTTCGGGTCCGTACCAAACTTTGGGGTGTCCGGGACCCGGACCCGAACCCAAACTTTTCAAAAAAGTCCGGGTTCGGGTCCGGGGTTCTGGTATTTTATTCCATGTGTTGAACAGCTGCCAAGGGCAGCCAATGAACAAGTGTTTCACTGGTTTTCCCTTAGAAACCATCACAGCCATGCCTACTAATAGCATGGCTGTGATTGGCCAGTGCACCATGTGACCCAGCCTCTATATGGGGCTGGAGTCACTGTGCTGCATGTCATATGATCTCAGGATAGTTTAGGGAGAGGATGCTGCTGGCTCTGTGAGGGACAGATTGCAGAACATCTCATCCTGTATTACTGAACGATCTGATTGTGGACTAGGGAGAGATACTAGTACTGCTGCTTTGAGGGACAGATTGCAGACCTCATCCTGCTGCACAGAACGATCTGACTGGACTAGGTAGAGTCTGTTGCTTTAAGGGAAAGATTATTGTTCTAAAATCATCTCCAAAGTGTATGGGAAAAGTCTATTGCAGCCACATAGAGCCATATTAATAATATGGCTCTCTATGCGGCTGGAAGAACAGTAATATGGCTCTACGCGGCTGCAATAGACTTTTCCCATACACTTTGGAGATGATTTTAAAACAGTAATATGGATCTATGTGGCTGCAATAAACTTTTCCCATACACTTTGGAGATTTTAAAACAGTAATATGGCTCTATGCGGCTGCAATAGACTTTTCCTATACACTTTGGAGATGATTTTAAAACAGTAATATGGCTCTATGCAGCTGCAATAAACTTTTCCCATACACTTTGGAGATGATTTTAAAACCGTAATATGGCTCTATGCGGCTGCAATAGACTTTTCCCATACACTTTGGAGATGATTTTAGAACAATAATCTTTCCCTTAAAGCAACAGCTGGAGGCTTTCCCTGTACAACTTGGAGGTGATTTTAGAATCTAAAATCATCTCCAAGTTCTATAGGGAGAGGTTCCTACTGTTGTTTAAAGGGACAGATTATTGTTTCTTGCACAAAATTAAAAAGTGCATCTACATTGCTGGTTTAAAAAAAAACAAAAAAATTCCAAAAATAAAAAAAACAGTGTTGGCTACCTCCTCCTCCACCGCCACTTTCACCGCCTCCTCAACCTCCAACTCCACATCCACCTCCATTTTTGATTTTTTTTTTAATGTGATTTTTTAAAGTTATTTCCCTATGCCCATTTCTTTGTAGGGCACTTGTCCGACCCTTACCCCCATTTTCCTTCCTTTTGCAGACCTCTAGGACTTGCCAGGACTTTGTTACAGCCATTTTTGTGCCTAAAAGTTTGGGTCCCCATTGATTTCAACTTTGTCCGTAAGTTCGGCCGAACCTGCCGAACCCGGACTTCCAGACCCTACTATGAAAAAGTAAGGGTCTTGGCCTTGCGGTTATACATCCTTTGCTGTGCTAAATGCACCTGGGCTAAGTGTTCTTTGATGATTGGCATTACCTGTGCAATTCTGTTTTGCATCAGGGCAACATGCTCAATCTCACACCGGTGGGGAGAACTCTCACTTTCCCAAGTTTCCTTGGCAATATCCAACAGCCCTCTTGAGTGTCTCCCATAGAGTAACTCGAAGGGTGAGAACCCAGTAGAGGATTGTGATACTTTTCGAATAGCAAACATCAAGTAGGGTATTAAACAGTCCCAATCCTTTCCATCTCGATCCACCACCTTTTTTAACATTTGTTTTTGGGTTTTGTTGAACCTTTCAACCAACCCATCTGTTTGAGGGTGATACACGGATGTACGCAATTGTGTCACTTTGAACAACTTGCACAACTCTTTCATTACCCTGGACATAAACGGGGTACCCTGGTCTGTAAGCAATTCCTTACAAACACCCACATGGCTGAAGACCAAAAATAGCTCTTTGGCTATCGTCTTGGCGGAGGAATTTCTAAGAGGTATCGCTTCGAGATAGCGGGTGGCATAGTCCATTATGACCAAAATGTACTGATGCCCCCTAGCTTTAGTATCAGATCAACCAAATCCATTGCGACCCTCTCAAAGGGAACCTCAATGATGGGGAGAGGTACCAGTGGGTTACGGAAAGGAGGAACAATAATTTTCTATTTCTGTCATAACCCCAGGCCAATCAAACCTTTGCAATACTCTCTCTCTCTCTCTCTCTCTTTGGTTTTCTCCACCCCCAAATAACCTCCCAAAATATGCCCATGGGCTAATTCCAATACCAACTTCCTATAGGGTTTGGGTACCACAAGTTGCTCAATGGTTTCATCCGCCTTTTGAGCAACCCGATACAACAGATCCCTTTCCACCATAAAGTATGGGTAACTGCAAGACTGATCTGGGTTCACTAATTCATCATCTATCTTTACCACATTTTCCCATGCTTTTATCAGGGTGGGGTCTTTTACCTGTTCTGTGGCAAAATTTTACTCCACAGACGGCATGTTTTCGTCTGAAGATGTTGGCTCCTCCCCAGGTTCCTGAGTGTCTCCGGCCAACACCGACAAGGGAAAATCTGGAGAGGTCTCACCATTCTCAGAGGATATCTGGGATTCCTCTTCCTGGCCTCTAGGGGCCTCTGTGGGGGGTTCAGGATCATCCCAGAGTTCCCAGAATTTTGTAAAATCCCTCCCCACAATGGCATCATGTGGTAAGTGAGGCACCAACCCCACCTGATGAGTTAGGTTACCTTTGGGGATCTCAAAAACTACTTTAGCCACAGAATACTCTCTGGTGTTCTCATGTACACAAATAACAGCCACCTTGTTATTCCCAGAGACCTCTGTAGTAACTAATTCAGCTTTGATCAATGTTACCAGACTACCTGAATCTAGCAACACAACAACGTTTTTACCATTGATACACATTTTGCATTAATGTTTTTCAGTTCCCCGAGTGGCAGTGCATGCAACTGTCGCAAACAGCGACTGACGTCTGTCTCTTAGATAGTCACATACCATAGGCTCATCCACAACTGGGCAATTGGCTGCAATATGTCCCTCTTGCCGGTAACTGTAACAAATAAACGTTGTCGCTGCTTCCTGCGACTTTGACTGCGTTTGCCATACATTATGCAAACTTCCTGCTCTCTCACTCTCTTCCCCCTTACAACTTGTAGTCATCTTACCCAGGGGATGGTCTGGTATTAGGGTGGAAAGTCTTTGAGTCCCTGGGAGAGGCAGTCAGGTTCTCTGTAGCCAAGTACGTCTCTACCAGATCCACAAGCTTGTCGGCCGTTTCCTGGTTTTCATGGCTTACCCGATTTTTGATAGCAGTAGGTAGAGATCTCAGGAACCGATCCATTACCACACGTTCCACAATCTTTGGTGCTGTCAGTGTCTCTGGTTGCAGTCACTTCCTGCCCAGGTGAATGAGATCATACATTTGCAATCTGGGGGGTTTTTCAAGTTGGAAAGTCCAGTTATGCACACGTTGTGCCCAGACAGCCAGGGTGACACCCAGCCGTGCCAATATTTCTGTTTTTATCAGAACATAGTGTTTAGCTTGGTCCGCCTCTAAGTCATAATATGATTTCTGCGATTCCCCAGCTAATAGAGGAGCCACCAATCCAGCCCACTGTTCCTTAAGCCACTTTTCTGTCTCTGCAGTCCTTTCAAATGTGGTCAGAAACACTTTGACCCTTTTTACAAGGCGTTTTTCAGGCATTTTTGCTCTAAAATGCTCTAAAATTAGCACATAAAAACGCTCCCCATGCATCTCAATGGATGCTTTCACACCAAGTATATTTCTAATTTGAAGACAAATTACTCTAAGTCAGAAGCCCTAAATCTGAACCTTACACTTGAAGAGCTAGCACGGATAAAGGCATTGTGCCCCTTTAAATGGGAACTTGTGGCACTCACCTACCTAGGAGTCAAACTCAAGGCCAATTTATCCAACATCTTTACCCTTAATTTTCAACCACTTCTGACCAATATCGAAAAAGATCTGAAAGCGTGGACCATCAGACCTTTCTCGTGGTTTGGCAGAGCAGCCATCCTCAAAATGGTAACGTTACCCAGAATCATGTATTATTTTCACACGCTACCGATCAAACTACCGCAAAAAATTTTCAAGGCATTGAATGCAATGGTCCGCAGCTTCAGCAGGATGGACAGAAAACCACGTATAAACATACATACCCTTTCCAAACCCAAAACCCAAGGGGGCATTGGCCTTCCCAACTTTAAATTTTACCAAATTGGGACACACCTAGCCAGAATAATTGATTGGAATTGCAATCAGGTGCAAAAAGATTGGGTCAATTTGGAAAGTGACCTGGCGGGGGCCCCTCTGCGCCCTATATTCAACAATATCCCCTGATAGGGGAAACTCTCAATGTATTCTGTTTGGCCTTCAGGTCCCATGGACTGTCTTCAACTCCAGGTCCCTTTACGCCGATCACCCACAACCCAGATTTCCCACAGGGCATGCATCTCCCGCTTAGCTCACCTACTGATCAGGACTCACCTCTTTTGCTAACACACTACCTGACTAACAACAGACTTAAATCTTTTGACTCACTACAACAATCCCTTCATCCAAAACACTCTCTTCTTCTGGGTCTACCGGCAGTTACATAGTTATGTTCAATCCTTCCTGGATAAGAACAAAACACTCAGACCTATGACTCCCTTCGAACACCTTTGTCTGGCAGGAGATCCCACATCTAAGACTACATCTCTAATGTATTCATGGCTCCATCAATCTGGGAGCGAGGGATCACGTAGAGATCGTACACAGTGGGAAGCTGCACTCCACACTACCCTCACAGATGAGCAGTGGAATCAAGCCATCATTTTTACACACAAATGCTCGATAGGCACTAGGATCCAAGAGACCTCATACAAACTGCTAACACACTGGTACGCTACCCCAGACAAGCTTAAAAAATGGTACCCAGCTACTTCGGATCTGTTGGAGATGCGAGGGGGTAAAAGGCACCTTATTCCACATTTGGTGGGAATGACCCCTAGTAACCCCCTTTTGGAACAGAATTCGGGAACTGATTAAACACATATACAGACACAAAAATCTCCTTGACCCCAGCCTGCTGCATCCTGTACATCGCCGACTGTTCAGTGAAATTCTACAAAAACTCACTAACTAGGCACCTGCTTAACTCAGCAAAATTTCTGATTCCCAGGCATTGGAAATCCACACAGGCTCCCTCTGTAAAGGAATGGTTGCGCTCAGTTGAAGACATTTACAATATGGATGAGATGGTAGGGATGGCCGGGGAGAACTCAGATAAGTTCCACAAAACATGGTCTCCTTGGCTAGTTTTTAAATACTCTGATGCTTTTAGGGAGTTCGACACTGGGTGAGGCCTTCCCTCCGCCTAACGGTCCTCGGAGGCGACCACTCCTCCCTCATTGATACATTGCACTGACTTGCCACTAAGATATCTATTTGTTTTTTCCCAGGTATATAATACCGACACTAGATACCCGGCTCTCTCTCCTTCTCTCTTTTCTTTCTTTTTCTTATCCCCTTTTCTTTAAAATTTGTAAATTTGTAAAATCAGACTGTTGACCCCAGGGTCGTTTATTCTGGTATGAATATGTTTTGTACACCTCACAATGAACAGTCGTGTTATGTAACCACTGTGTTATAATGTTTGCTTTTCGTAATAAAAACTCTATTGAAAAAAAAAACACACACACTAAAATCATGGCGTTTTACAGGATTTTACAGGCTTTTTTCCAACGCCTTGGTGTGAAAGGAGCCTTCAGGATCATACTCTCCAGTCATTTTTGGCAGCAAATGGCTCACGCAATATGATGGTGCATTACTGGAACTACTAGCCTCACTGGTCTGTGGACATTGCTATATTAACATCTCCATTTGTTGGAGTCTCTGCTCTTGCTTCTACAACAGGTCTATTAAGTGAGCCTCAGATTTCTGCAGACTAGCATTCGTTTGTAGTTGATTAGCATTCATCTGTTGTTGATTAGCATTTGCTAGTGCAAGCTGTCTCAGCAACTCCTCCATGCTGGCCTTTTAAACAACTGCCCCTGGTTTCCTCCACCAACTGTAAGGGGGTTAGCTTGGCAGCGGATGTGTGTGACCCCCTGGAATGGTTCACTACACAATTTAGGCACAGCAAGACAGCAGTTGTAGGTGAAATCAACAAGGCAGTTTATTTACACTATTTACAAGGTGAAAAAACAGCAAAACAAAAACAAACAACAAAATAAATCCTAGGCCACTTGGCCACTGACTGCATGATAGGTTTCCCTGTCTGTCAGCTAGGTACAGCCTACCACTATACCTAGCTCCTATCTCTCACTGGGCACATTCAGCCACACAGGCCCTACCTTTCAGGATGTTCCCCAGTCTGCTGACAGAGAAACTGGTCCCAGGGTGGAGCACTCCTCTATGCCTGCTGGGAGTTTTTGTAGAGGTCTAAATGAGCCAGCTCCACTCAGCTGTGCTCATACCTCTACCCCTGCAAAACTCCCAGCACTTCCCCCTAGTGGATAAAATCCGTATAAAGCCTGAACCTTGGACACACATACCTGCCGTCCTGGACACAACCAGGTGATTTACCCCACCTGCTGTCACAAAATATATATATATTAATATACATGATGAACAGGTGCCTGACATTGCAGAATATTTAAACACTGATTAGACAGCCAGTTTGTAAATGACATAAGGTAAGTTAACTATGTAGTACACAGCAATGAGCATCAAAATCGGGCAGAACAGTAATCAATAAAGAACCTATGGTAATGGTGAAAAATAAAAGAAAAGAGAAATAAAAATGAATAAATACATGCATGAATATGCTGAATCAGATACGGGATATTATAATAAAATTATATATATATATATATATATATATATATATATATATATATATAT
>BLSH010504344.1:192437-202960 GCA_018402905.1 Glandirana rugosa
AGGGGCCCGTCTAAAGCCCGAGACCTGTCCTATTTAGGGTTTGTTTTGCCATAGGTTAAGTTTTTGAACAATGTAAGCATGGTGGTCACACAGAGGTCCAAGGAAGGTGATGAGTTACAGGTCCCTTTCCTGTGCCCCTGATACAAACCTTTCCAGAAAGGGTTTGAAGATAAACGCTTCATTTAACCCAGGTGGCCTGGCAGCGTCTAGGTCAAAAAATCCAGCGTAATTCACGCTGGACAAGAATTGTATGAGAGTCCCCCCCTCGTGGACTGGGGTGTATCCTGTCCAGAGCCCGAAATCTGCCCGGGGAAAAAACACCAGCATGTACTAAATAGACATGGCGTCCCAGTGGTAATTATGGATTTTTTTTGCGTATGCTCTCCATATGCTGGTGAATACGTTGCCCAAATTGCTGAATGGTTTTCCCCACGTAAAAGTACCCGCAACTGTATAACAGTAGATATACCACATGTGTGGTTTTGCAGTTGAAGAAGTGCTTGGAACGTAGGGTATTCCCATTAGGGAGTAATTGAAGAGGGGTTGGTGTATAAATTGGCAAGAAGAAAAGCCTCCACAACGATAAGTACCCAATAATCTACAGGGATCCCTGTGTACTTTCCCCTTGAATTAACTATGGCCCAGTTTATCAGATATTGATGGAACCCTCCTATAAGTAATGGAGGGTTTAGATGGAACAAATTGGCCTACCGAAGGGTCTATGGTGAGGAGATGCCAATACTTGTTCAGAATCTTATTTAGTTCTTTGTATTGTGAATATCTAGTGATTGCTCTAGGGTGTTGGTAGTTTTGTTTTTTTTCTGTGGGAACAATAACTCATGTCTGGTTTTGGCTGATGCACGTTTAAACATTCTTTTTAAGCAGGAATGATTGTACCCACGTTCGAGGAATCATTGGCGTTGCCTTGGTCTTAAAAAGTTTGTCAGTGGAACAATTGCGTCTAGCGCGTAAGTACTGACTGTAGGGTATAGGTGCAATTATTGGTTGTGGGTGAAAGCTTGTCGCATGGAGTACAGTATTCCATGAAGTGGGTTTATGATAAAGATCACAAATAAGATTCCCCTCTGGTCCAACTTGTATGTTGAGATCCAGAAAGGTGACATTGGTAGAGCTGGTAGTCATAGTGAAAGCGAGGTTGAAGTTTTTGAGGGTAGTCAAAAAAGTTGGAAAGATATCAGTGGGGCCCTCCCAGAAAAGCAAAATATCCTCTATATAGCGACACCACAATGCTATGTGGTTCACGAAAGGTGTTTCTTATCAGAGAGCAAAGACTGTTCCCACCCCCCCAGGTACAGATTGGCGTAGGCTGGGGCACAACAAGTGCTCATGGCCATGCCCTTTACCTGGAGGTAGTGGAACCTGCTTTCCTGGGTCAGATTTCTGGTTCTGGACAGGATACACCCCAGCCCATGAAGGGGTGACTCTAATAAAATTCTTCAGCGTGAATTAAGCTGGATTTTTGACTTAAATGCTACCAGGCCACCTGAGTTAAACAAGGCATTTAACTTCAAACCCTTTCTGGAGGGGTTTGCATCAGGGGCATGGGAAAGGGACCTGTAACTCATCACCCTCCTTGGACCTCTGTGCGACCACCATGCTTACATTGGTCAAAAACTTAACCTATGGCAAAACAAACCCTAAATCCCCATTATAAAACCCTATTTTTTCCCCTCCCCCCATTTCTCCTCCCTCCCCTTCCTTTCCCCCTCCCTTCATCAATGCATGGGTTCTTACTTGTATTTGTATATCTATTTTTAGATCTGTGAATATAAATATTATAATATTTGGGGGGATTGTAGCTCCACAGGATCGAGTGCAACACTAGTATATTTGAAACTAAAAGGCTTTTATTTATTTAGCAAGCAAATTAAAGTCCAGCTTCCAGCAGCACACAGAAATGAAACATACCAAAAGAAAGTCCGCTTGTCTTCAGCACAAGGTAAATATAAAAGTAAAAGACACACACAGTTTGTTGAAGGGTCTTCAACCCAGGACTTTGCACAATCCTTGTTAGCTCTTTTAGCAGCCTCCAGCACACATGCAGATCTCCAAACACAGGTGTCTCCTCAAAGCTCCTCCTCACCAACAGCTAACACCATTTCCTCTCTTTAAGAGCTGCTTCCTGGAGACTCTTAACCCCGTGTGTGCTGGAGTCCCTGTAGTCAGGGGTAGAGGACCCATCCCACCCGAAGATCACTTCAGGGCCTCCGAAATTCTGGGTCCCTACTACCTCTCTATCAACACAGGGAGAACTGCGAGTCAGTCATCTATGTAATATTGCTATCCCCGGAATTTCTCACCCACCTCGGGTGACCCCCTGAGCACTTACACCCTTCCCTTAAAGGGACCACAAACCAAATATTGGTGCTATATAGCACCCAAACTTGGCGTCCTGTACATATCCCCCCCTCTGCCTCAATGCAGAGGTGTTGCAGGCACCATTCGACATCATGCAATGCACTTGGGAGAGGGCATTGGCATTTTGATGCTGTCTCCTGGGTCTGTGCTCTACCACAAAATTGAATTCCTGAAGGGAAAGGAACCATCTTGTCACCCTGACATTGGTCTGCTTGTTTTGTCTCATCCAGGTCAATGGGGCATGGTCTAACTGTAGTCGAAACCCCCTACCTAGGAGAAAATATTGCAGGGAGTCCAGAGCCCACTTGATGAGACACTCCCACTCCACCACAGCGTAGTTTCTCTCCGCTGCTGTCAGTTTCCTACTGCGAAAAACTACAGGGTGCTCTTCCCCATTAAAAAGTTGAGACAACACTGCTCCTAAGCCCTAACTTGAGGCATCTGTCTGCACCACAAACTCTTTTGAAAAGTCAGGAGCCACAAGCACTGGATGCTGGCACAATGAAAGTCTTATTCAGCATTCGTATTCCATTTTATCATTACCGACTTCCTGCCTTTTGTTAAGTCAGTCAGTGGTGCAGTGATGGTGGCAAAGTTGGGGACGAACCTTTGGTAGTAGACAACTATACCCAGGAATTCTCTGACCTGCTTTTTGGTTAGGGGGTGGGGCCAGTTCTGTATGGCTTCTACCTTATTCAGCTGAGGTTTCACTAGCCCCCTACCCACAATGTATCCTAGGTACTTGGCTTCCTCCATCCCAACTGCACACTTCTCTGGATTTATTGTGAACCCTGCTTTCCTCAAAGAGTCAATGACTGCCTGAACCCGGGAAAGATGGGACTCCCAATCGGTACGGAAGATGACAATATCATCCAGGTAGACCGAGGTGTATTGTCGATGGGGCCGGAATGTTTTGTCCATTGACCTTCGAAATGTGGCTGGGGCAGAGTGTAAGCCAAATGGCATCCTCTTATATTGGAAGTGACCTTCCGGAGTGGAAAAAGCTATTTTCTCCCTAGCCTCCTTGGTGAGGGGAATCTGCCAGCACCCTTTTGTAAGATCCAATGTGGTGATGTACAGGGCGGGACCCAACCTCTCAATTAATTTGTCTACCCAGGGCATCAGATACGCATCAAATTTTGAAACCTCGTTAAGCTTCCTAAAGTCATTGCAAAATCGCAGGGTGCCATTGGGTTTTGGTACCAAAACAATTGGACTTGACCACTCACTCTGCGACTCTTCAATGACATTCAGTTTAAGCATTCTTTTCACTTCCTTGGACACTGCCTTTCTATGTGCCTCTGGGATGTTATATGGCTTTAACCGGATCTTGGGCTCTGTTATAATGTCATGCTCAATGACATTAGTGAGACCAGGCAACCCTGAAAACATTTCACTGTTTCTTTGCAGAAACTCTTTCGTCTGTTGGGTTCGTGGTTTGGACAGGGTAGTAGCAACTTGCACCAGGTCAACTCCTTCAGGGTCCCCTGCATGGACACCTACCACAGCGGATACCTGTTCTCGGTCTCTCCAGGGCTTTAACACGTTTATATGATAAATTTGATATGGTTTTCTCTTCCCAGGTTGGTGTACCCGGTAGTTTACCTCACCCATTTTTTCCATTACCTCAAATGGACCCTGCCATTTGGCCAAAAATTTGCTCTCTAGTGTGGGGATCAGAACAGCCATCCGGTATCCTACTTGAAACTGTCTAGTGTTAGCGGACTGGTTGTACACCTTCCTCTGGGCATCCTGAGCCTGCTGGAGATGCTCCCTCACTAATGGCATTACCCTAGCCACCCTCTCTTGCATTTGGGATATGTGTTCTACAACAGTTTTGTGTGGTGAGGCCCCACTTTCCCAGGTTTCCTTCACTAGATCCAACAATCCACGGGGCCTTCACCCGTATACCAGTTTGAGCGGTGAGAAACCCGTGGATGCCTGTGGAACCTCCCGGATGGCAAATAATAGGGCAGGGAGCAACATGTCCTAATCCTTCCCGCCCTTCTGGACCACTCTTTTTTAACATTGACTAAGGTTTTATTAAACTTCTCAACGAGGCCATCCGCCTGCGGGTGATAGACGGACTTCCGCAACTGCTTGATCTGAAACAGTTTACACAAGTCCGCCATCATCTTTGACATAAACAGAGTGCCCTGGTCTGTCAGTATCTCCTTGGCGAACCTAGCCCGTGAGAACATTTGAAACAACTCCCGGAAAATGGCCTTCGAGGAGGTTTTCCTTAAAAGGACTGCTTCAAAATACCTTGTTGCGTAATCCAGTACTACTAATATATATTGGTGTCCCCTTGCTGATTTAACTAAGGGCCCCACCAGATCCATAGCAATCCATTCGAACGGCACCTCAATTATTGGCAGGGGTACCAGGGGGTTTCTGTAGTGTGTCACCGGGGCGGTTAACTGGCAAGTTGGGCAGGCCCCACAGTTTTTTTTTTACCTCGGCCTTTAACCCTGGCCAGTAAAACCAGTCGGTTATCCTGGCTTCCGTTTTTTCAGCCCCCAGGTGTCCCCCCAGTGCATCGTTGTGGGCTAAATCAAGAAGCATCCGCCGATACGACTGGGGGACCAGCAACTGCTCTACAGTCTCCCCTCGGCTCTCAGCTACTCTGTAAAGTAAGTCCCCATTCAATGCAAAGTGCGGAAACCTTTGGTCTACACCAGGCACTTGTGGGTCTCCATTAATAACTGACACCTGCTCTCGAGCATTGACCAAAGTGGGATCCTGAAACTGAGTGGTACCAAACACACCCCTGGATATCCCTAAGTCTGGGTGCACTAGCCCAGAGTAAGTTTCCCCTTCATCCTCCTCACTCAGGGCCTGCAATGGGGAAGGTTCTTCTTCATCCTCCCCCACCATGACCTGTACTGGAGAGATCCCCCCCCTCAGAGGTCAACTTGGTCTTGAGACCTGGAAGATTAGCATTATCAATCACATTCCCATTTTCTGCAATGTCATTATCCACAATAGGAATCTCAACATTAGGGGTATGTGTTGTGGCTAGTTCTGGACCAGACCCCTCAAGGTTTGGCCCCAGAAGGCTCAGTGTCCCCAGTACTCTTGGCTGTCCTGGAAGCCCCATCTGTACCTGGTTCCATAGTTCAATAATCAACGGACAGTCACGCATGACTATGTCATGTACCAGACTTTTTACCACCCAAACTTCTTGTGTCACTGAGGTACAGCCATAGGAAACAGTCACCGGAACCAGGGGGTATCCCCTGGTGTCCACATGGATACACACTAACCGTAGAGTCTTACCTACCGGGCCGAGTCTCCCGATCACCCTGGCATGTACCAGTGTCACAATGCTGCCAGAGTCCAGCAGAGCCTTGGCAGGAAGGTGGTTCACCTACACTACACACTCAAACAGCCCTGCAGCCAGGTCAAGATGGGCGGCACATGCTCTTTGGACATAGAAAGAGCTTCTCCTGCTAGCTCCACACTCCATGGGTTCCTCCTGAAGTGGGCACTGCATTCGGGTATGTCCCCAGGACTGGCATCGCCAACACTGTATGTCCCCTCCTCTTGTGGCAGGGTCCAACCTCCGAGGGCTTGGCACAGTTGAGGCCAGGATGCGGGTTCCAGGGTCTGCCAGGGCTTCCCTCCTAGGTGCTGAGACTGGACTGGTTGCCCTTGGTGTGGGTTTCCGACACTTGGCAGGCCCGAGCAGGTCCTCCACCACGGTGTACCTTTCGACCAACTCTACCAGCTGGTCCACTGTTGCAGGGTCTCCATGGCTTACCCAGGGCTGCAGGTCATTTGGCATGGACCGCCATCACCACCCGTTCCACCATTTGTGGGCCCATCAACTTCTCTGGTTGCAGCCATTTTTTGACCAGTTGGACTAGTTCGCCCATTTGGGACCGGGTGGTTGATCAGGATTATACCTCCAGCAGTGCACCCTCTGAGCCCGAACGGCTGTGGTCACTCCCAGGAGAGACAGGATCTCTGCCTTCAGCCACTCGTAGTTGCTGATGTGCTCAGTTGGTAGGTCAAAGTAGGCCTTTTGCTGGTCACTGGTAAGAAAAGGGGAGATGATCCCAGCCCACTGATCACGGGGCCACCCTTCTCTCTCTGCAACCCTCTCAAAGGTAGTGAGAAAGGCCTCCACATTATTGCTGGGTATCAGTTTTTGCAAGAAATGGCTGGCCCTCACAGACACTTGGTTGCCAGGAGCAATGGCCGCTTGCTCCCATCCCTCAGTGAGATGCTGCACTGCCTCCTGCAAGGCTACCACCTGTGCTTGTGTGGACTCCTGCTGGGCCGTAAACTGAGTGGCTAGCAACCGTGTGTTTTCTTGTCGTGCAGCTACAGCCTGTGCTAGGGCCTGCTGCTGCTGAGCCATCGCTTTCTCATGTCGGTGGTTTGCCTCCACAGAGGCTTGCTGCTGGGTCACGGTGTACCTTGATGACACCCTCCATGTCTTTTCCTGCTGTTTGCAGTGTCTGAGCTGATTTCACCCAAGACATGCCAAAAGTACACTGTCTCTTTAAAAGTCAGTTTCAATCTTTTTTTTTTTAATCAAAAACCAACTTTATTAGAAATAAAAGCTGCAGGTCATACAAAAAAAAGAAGCAGAGAGTGGAATACAACCAACATTAGCAACACATTACTGAGCAGTACATGGCATATCATTCAGTGTTATATAGTATTAGGTCCCAGTGTCAAGACTTTCCCATCAAGTACCAGCACTCACACCGTGTTCTCCGAAGGGCTCAATAGGACCCAGGGAGTGAATCCGACAGATCTAACAGCTGCCCATGGTACTGCCCCTACTTCCTGATGGATTACATGACATCATTTTTAATCTAAAAAAGGGGAGCTACCAAGCCACAAACCCACACCCCCACTCAATCATTCATTAGAGCAGGTGTCTGAGCTGGACAACCATCTATACACACTTTGTGGTACTTTAGGGGACACCCCCTGTGCTCATATATAAGTTTGTATGGAAGGGTTGCATTAATCTCCCTCACCCAGTCACTCATCTTAGGGGGGCTTGTTTCATCCAGATCTTGGCAATAGTTTTCCTAGCAGTGAAAAGAGTTTCCCTTAGAAACGTAGCTGTAAATTTATCAGTGTCAACATCCGGTAGCAGGCCCAGTAGGTATAATTTGGGGTCCAGGGTCACTGGGGGTCCCATTTTATCATGCAAAAAATTGGTAATTTGGATCCAGAAGGATTGAACCCGAGGGCACAACCATAACATATGATAGAGTGTACCTGTTTCAAGATCACATTGGGGGCAGTTCAGGCTTCTATCTGTTTGGAACCTAGCCAGCCTCTCAGGGGTAAGGTATGACCTATGCAGTATGTAGAGTTGTGTTAAGCGGTCTGGGAGCTTTGGAGATACAAGAGCAACCCCATCCATCATTTCCTCCCATTCCTCATCCTCCAACCTCCCCAGATCTGCCTCCCACCCTACCTTTGTATCATATGTCAGTGCGGTGATGTTGGGAGTGCAGACGGCCACATAAAGATTAGAAATAAGTTTAGTGGGGTCTTCCCCAGTAAGAATGGTAATCACGTCCGAGGTGTATAACTGAGGGTGATGTGCAGGGAACTGGGAGGCAATGGAGTGCCTTAATTGAAGGTACCTGAAGAAGGAACTGTTGGGCAAAGTAAATTACGATTTTTAAATCCTGAAAAGTTTTGGGGCCTGTTGAAGTTAAGGCCTGGTGCAGATAGAGAATTCCCCAATCTATCCAGATCTTAGGATCTGGGACAGTGAGCAGCTCAGGTAGATCTCTATTGAACCAGAGGGGTGTGTGTGAGTGGTGCAGTGGGCATTTTGTGAGCTTAGAGATACGGCTCCAGACATATTGGCCGTGAGAGACCATGTCTGCTTTAGGGCCAATCCCTGAGGGACGAATTGTATGTCTAAGTGATTCCTGTAAGGGGGTGTATGCTGGATGATTCGGCTTCCGGGAGACCAAGGCCTGGTACCTACCCAAGTCTGATTTCAAAAGGTAGAATAAATGCGAGGCCTGGGCGGCCAAGTAATATGCCTGGAAGTCGGGAAGGGCACAACCACCCATATTAGTGAGATTCTTGAGAACCTGCCAGGAGAGTTTATGTCTGGACAGGCCCCACAAGAAAGGATTGAGAATGGCATCAATGGTCTTAAAAAAAACTTGGAGAGTACTGGGAGGGGCGCATGCCAAAGCATGTAGAGAATCTTGGGCAAAATAATCATCTTAATGAGGTTTATACGGCCACAAACACCTATCGGGAGTCTGGCCCAGATTTAGATTTTCGCTTTGAGCATATTGAACAAAGGTTCCAGGTTCAGTGTGTTATATTCCGAAAGGGATCTTGTGACCATTACCCCTAAATATTTGAGAGCAGAGACTTGTCAGTTTAAATTTTTAAATGGCTTTTGCGGCTGCAAATGCACTCTGCCCGCATCCTACACCAGTTGTAATATTTGGGGGGGATTGTAGCTCCACAGGATCGAGTGCAATGCCAGTATATTTGAAACTAAGAGGCTTTTATTTATTTAGCAAGCAAATTAAAGTCCGGCTTCCAGCAGCACACAGAAATGAAACATACCAAAAGAAAGTCTGCTTGTCTTCAGCACAAGGTAAATATAAAAGTAAAAGACACACACAGTTTGTTGAAGGGTCTTCAACCCAGGACTTTGCACAATCCTTGTTAGCTCTTTTAGCAGCCTCCTGCACATATGCAGATCTCCAAACACAGGTGTCTCCTCAAAGCTCCTCCTCACCAACAGCTAACGCCATTTCCTCTCTTTAAGAGCTGCTTCCTGGAGACTCTTAACCCTGTGTGTGTGTGCTGGAGTCCCTGTAGTCAGGGATGAAGGCCCCATCCCACCCGAAGATAATTTCAGGACCTCCAAAATTCCAGGTCCCTACTACCTCTCTATCAACACAGTGAGAACTGCGAGTCAGTCCTCTCTGTAATATTGCTATCCACGGAATTTCTCACCCACCTCGGGTGACCCCCTGAGCACTTACACCCTTCCCTTAAAGGGACCACAAACCAAATATTGGTGCTATATAGTACACATCCACCCAACCTTGGCGTCCTGTACAATATATATAATTTTCTTATAATATCCCGTATATCATGTATATTATAATATATATATACTGTGTGTGTGTATGTATATATATATATATATATATATATATATATATATACACACATTTTGTTTGACTACACACTTATGTTTGACTACATCCAAAGCTTCCCTTTGTGTCTATTCCCAGTCCGGAACGATTGCCTGTCCTGGAGCTGCTATTCTGGAGTGAACTGCCCGGCGCGCATAGGCTCCCTGGTTCATGCTGGGCAGCCTATATCTTTTGTGGCCACTGGGGGCATTTTTCAGCTCGGCAAACATTGCCGTTATCATGGCGACGCCCGTCCGCTCTTCCCCCCCATCCCATCGGCATCAGCTGATGGGGCCACTCTCCGTGACGGTGGCTCTCATCTCTTATACACCTGGTCACCATGCCAAACACAGGCTGGGATGTACCAATTGAGTGAGAGAGCCGGGGTGATCCTCTGCATGCCACTATGGAGGGACTTACTGCCACTCCATGATACCTGGCGGCTAAGCAATACACACTGTCCCCTGTCCTATCATGACGTTCTTTGCTTCCCTTTTACTTTTTTCTTTTCCATTATTTCTCCTATTTTGTTTCCCTTATGTCAGTCAGCTCCTTATCCCTCCTGTCTGCTGTCCACTCCTCCTTTTTTGCTTTGGTTCAGTCTGATTGATATTTTCTCAGACTGACCATATAAATACACCACTCATTGCTAGCTTAGTCAGACATGGTCTGACGGATCTGCACAAATAACCTGCTTCTTATACACCAGTAAGTACTGACCATACCTTTGAGACCTTTTGTTCTTTGCTATATGCTTGTTATACTCTCTACCTATGTTCATTACTATGTAGATCCTTTTATTATTTATATTTATTTACATTTTTCTATTTATACTTACTTTTATATTTTATCCAAAATAAAAGTAAGTATAAATAGAAAAATGTAAATATATATATATATATATATATATATATATATATATATATATATATATATATATATATATAATCTCACAGAAGTGAGTACACCCTCACATTTTTGTAAATATTT
>BLSH010504344.1:279350-293149 GCA_018402905.1 Glandirana rugosa
GATTTTTTTTACTTCCTGTAAAATCCCACAGCGACTCTTAGGACTAAGTGGGTTACACTGCCCTCTTCAGGAGTTTACTAGGCAGAACAGGCAGTTCTAACAGCAAAAAAGAACAGTAACAGACACAGCCCCTCCCAGGGGGCAGTCCCCACTGGCAGATAACCCCAAACCCAGCTCTGCTATCTCAGTTCATAACAAGCAGTGCAACATCAGAGGGGTGGGTGCTGTGCCTGTCGACAAACTCAGAGGAAGGGATTTTACGGTAAGTTAAAAAAATCCCGTTTGCTCTTTCGTTCGTCGACAGGCACATCGACTCTTAGGACTAAGTGGGATGTCCAAAAGCAGTGCCAAAAATGAGGGGTGGGTAACAGAACAACAACAGAACTACACCCAACTGAACCCTCTGTGAGGAACCACACGTGTCTCACACGGCCGCCTGCAAAACTTTGCGGTCAAACGCAGCATCCGAGGATGCTAAAACATCAACTTTGTAAAACTTTGAGAAGGTGTGCACAGAGGTCCAAGTAGCCGCCTTGCACACCTGAGACACAGACGCCTGATGTCGAAAAGCCCATGAAGTGCCAATCCCCCTGGCAGAGTGAGCCGTGACCTAGAAGGGAGGCTCCAGACCCCGAACCGCATAGGCTCGGGTCACTGTCTGTCTAATCAAATGTGAGATAGTGGCCGATGATACCAAACCTTGGCATGGGCCATCCACCACAACAAAAAAGAGTGTCTGACCTCCGAAAGGAGGCTGTGGACACCAGATACACCCGCAGGACCCGAACAACATCCAGGGAGTGCAAAGCGACCTCCCTAGGGTGAGACAGGCGCGGGCAAAGCAAAGGAAGGACAATGTCCTCATTGATGTGGAAAGATGACACCACCTTTGGCAAAAAAGAAAGGTGACGGGTGCAAGACCGCCTTATTCTTGTGTAGGACCAGATAAGGAGACCTACAAGACAGAGCCGCCAACTCAGACACCCGCCGGGCGGATGTGATAGCCACCAGGAAAGCCACTTTCTGCAAAAGCAACTGCAGAGAGATTCCCCTGATATTCACAAAAGGCGGCTACTGAAGCACCTAGAGGACCAAATTGAGGTCCCATAGTGCCAAAGGCGACCGTACCTGGGGGGGGCGACATGCCGAACCCCCTTCATGAAAACACGAATCAATGAATGTGTCACCAAAGGACGCTGAAAAAAAAGATTGCCCGAGCAGAAACCTGACCCATGATAGTGCTCCACACCAGTTTCTGATTGAGGCCCTTCTGCAGGAAGGCCAGAACCCGAGACACCGAGAAGGAACGAGGGTTCCACCTCCCAGCTTCGCACCAGGCGATGTAAGCCTTCTGGGTGCGGTGGTAAATCGTACGTGAAGTGGCCTGCAAGCCTTCAACATGGTAGGAATCAGAGTCTGAGACCCCTCGATCCCTCCACACCTGGGATTCAATAGCCAGGCTGTTAAAGCCAGAGAGGGTGGGACTTCTGGTTCCGGCACCATATGGAGAGGACCTAGGAGACTCAGCTCCGCTCCTTTGCCAACGATCCGGCATATAAAAACGGCGATTCCCGGTGGATCACCCCAGCCAGACTCCCCCTCACAACCCAGGGACCTGCATGGACTGCTTTGTGGAGCAGCCCGGACACCGACCACCCGCATCACAGCCGAATACAGGGGAGAGAAGACACATGCTGCAGCCAATATGGCCGCCGCAGCACAGCCACAAGCGCAGGCAATGTCATATGCAGCGAAGTTAACACGCCTGCCTCATTCTCACACAAGGATATTCCTGCTATCCAGGCTCAACAACAGCCAGTGAATCCCCCTGGAGCTGAGCCAACCTCTGCAGGGGACATAGCACAAGCAGTGGCGCTACTTATGAGGCCCATGATTACAGAAGCAGTTGACTCAGCCATACAGAAAGGCATTGACCAGCTACAAAAGGAGCTGCAGGCACAAGCTACCAGGCTTGATCAAACGGAGGACAGACTGTCCAATGTCGAGGATGACACAAACTCCCTGATCGCGTCGGTTGCAAAACTGACAGCAACCCAGAAAGATCTGCAGGACAAGGTAATTGATTTAGAGAACAGGGCCAGGAGGAACAACCTCCGCATCATAGGCCTTCCTGAGTCCTACTCGCCCCACACCCTCCCTAAGCTATGTGCAGTGGCCATACCAGATCTACTGGGGCTCCGCACCCCCTGTACGGTGGAAAGGGCACACAGAATAGGACAACCGTCAGACATGCGCTCAAAGCCCAGAGCGGTTATTGTAAAATATTTAAACTACGTGGACAAACAAGCCATCTTACAAAACTTCAGGAGAGCCCGGTCTCTAACCTTTGAGGGACACAACCTTTTAATCTTCGCAGATTACTCCATAGAAGTTATGCAGAAAAGGAAGGCGTTCTCCTCAGTATGCTCTACCCTCCACGACCACAACTTCAAATTTAGCCTGGCCTACCCTGCTACTTTATACTTCCAGTCACCCCAGGGAGAGAAACTTTTGTTTGCATCCCCGCTGGAAGCCGAGCAATACATAACCAACTCACTGCAACTAGACATGGACCAAACTCAATCGGAGGCTACCACAAGGAACTCACCCAGGAAATCATCTATCATCTCAAACAAGCCTGGAACCCCGATGAAACCCCCCTACAAGAGGGTCAGTTTCGGCCCAACAGAGCTCCAACCAGCACAAGCATAATCGAGACTACACCAGGAACATTCACTAAATCCATCTATCTCACCATAACCCAACAGGACTCCCCAAAACTTAACGATCCCATGGCGGAACGATGAGTGAACTGTAAGTGCCTCAAAAGGGTCGTCCCTAAGGAGACCCTTACCTGAACAAGTTATCAAGCAAGATTACAGTTTTCGAGATGCTACGAAGCTGTGGTAAAATTGTTATTGAAAGTTACCTAGCTGTTTATTCTGTCAGTTGACATTGTTGTTATGTTTATCTTGTGAAAGTCCTGTCAAAAATCATTGCATCACGCCTGGCATCCATACTTCCCTCCATAATCCATCCAGCACAATCAGGCTTCATCCAAGGTAGATCATCCACCCTTAACATTAGAAAAGTACTCCTCATCCTAGAACAAGCCAAAAGAAATCCAGATAAAGACACCGCTATAATATCTCTTGACGCCGAAAAGGCATTTGATAATATCAGCTTTGACTGACTTTTCAAGGTACTACAATTCATAGGGATCACAGGCCCTTTTCTAAAATTTATACAGGAAATGTACGCTAAACCAACAGCCAGACTGGTTACGCCAAGTATCACATCCCCGGAGTTTTCCTTAGGCAAAGGGACTCGACAGGGATGCCCCCTCTCGCCACTCCTTTTCAATCTAGCAATAGAACCCCTCTCACGTATACTCAACTCCCCTGAAGGAATAAGTGGGATTAAAGTTGGGGACAGGGTCTGTCGCTCGGCCCTTTTTGCCAACGACATTATCCTGTTCTCGTCTGACCCACCCAAAGACGTCACCTTCCTAAAACAAATTCAGGGAATGCTCAGGCATGAAAATCAATTTCAACAAAAGTGAAGTACTCCCACTCAACTCAAACAGGGCGGAGTCATGGAAATCCTCTTCCCCTTTTTTGATAACTCAAAGACAAATTAAATATTTGGGCATACACATAGGCAAAGACCCTTCATCCCTATACTCCTTAAACTATCCCCCTCTCATAACTAAGATCATAAAAGACCTGCAAGCTTGGCGGTCCCTCCCTCTTTCACTCTTCGGGAGATGCCAGCTGATTAAAATGATTCCTTTCGTGAGGTTACTATACCCCCTCCAGACACTACCTCTCCTTCTCAAACACAAGGACGTACAAAAATTAGACAGAATTCTCCATGTTTATCTGGAAAGGGAAGAGACCCAGAATAGCCCTACAAAAACTTTGCCTCCCGAAGAGTGAGGGAGGGACGGGCCTACCCAATATAAGAGCATATAATCTTGCATGCCTGATGAGGAACTGTCTAGACTGGATAGCAGGAAAATCCACATACTCAAACCTCAATCTTGAGGAAGCATTAGCTCGTCCATACAAGCTACCTGCTATTCTGCACACAAAGATAACCTCTCTACCAGCACACATTAAACAAAACCTTGTTCTGAGAGACACCATACTGGCATGGAGGGAAATGAGAAAAATATTACACCTCCCTACGACAATCTCACCTTCCCTCCCGATACTAGGAAACCCAATGTTTCCCCCCTCCTTGGAATCGCCAGTGTTTAAGAACTGGGCCATAAAGGGCTTAACACAAGCCACACAACTCTACAACCCAACCAGTAACTCTTACAAAACCTTCTCTGATCTCAAAGCAGAATTCCACCTACCTCCAACACATGGATTTCAATACATGCAGATAAAGTCATATTTACAATCCTGCCAAGGCAAACACCCCACCCCATATAAAAAATCATTCCTGGACACATTAGTAACAGAGGGCAACTATTCCATCTCAAGAATCTACGGCCAATTGGCCGCATCTCGAATCTCCAAAGACCCAGCACATCACTTTCTCCCCTGGAGCTCAGTTCTGGGAAACGCACAAACACCGGAGCAAATTCTCTCGGGATATCAAAAAATATGTTCCATAATTACAACAGAAACCTGGAGAGAAACCCAATTTAAACTAGCCCACAGGGCCTATCTCCCACTGGTCTTCACCCCAGGATCGCCCCACCAAGGAATGTGCCCCTGGTGCAATACCAACAGGCCATCTCTCTATCACAGACTCTGGCAATGTCCACATATCTCCTCCTTTTGGGAGAAGGTTTTCACATATAGTAAGAAAATCAGCAGACAGGACGTACCAAAAGACCCCGTCATCTGCCTCTTCAGTGGTAACCCCACAACACCACACCCCCACCCTCAAAACAAAGACATCCCCAACTGGGTACATCTATGCCTCCTAGCGGCTAGGACTATAATGCAAGCTTGGATCCAACCAGTACCGCCAAAGCTAAACCAAGTGCAACATTCTCTCCTCTCTCTCATGTACTTAGAGAAACAAGACACTATAAACATGAACTTTAACCAAACTAAGACATTTTTCTCAAGATGGAGGAACTTCATAGAATACTCCTTCAATCCTAAATAAGCAATTTCATGACTCCATTCAAATACTCGGATTGGTACCTGGCTGACCTTTCTAACTCATTAGGTAAACTTAAAATTCAAAATTCCCCTACAGCATGGAAGCCAACAACAAGCATCCCTTTCATGACCCCCTCTGGCTCTCCCCTTTGACATTCCCCGATGAGACTAAAATTAACCACTCTCCGATATTTATTTCAATGGAAACAAGACCCCCACTAAAAATCTTTTTCACTTTGAGACACCTTCTTATTACCAAATAACAAAGGACACAGAAGAGCAAAACACGAGATATCTAGTAATTCTACCAGTGTATTATATATATAAAACTCACTACTGTTATATTCTTTTATATAGTATATGACCTGTATTCATTGACATCGGTTGTGCTCCTTAATTTGACACAGAATCGCTATACATTCTTTGTACATCATCCAACTCTCAAAAGTTATACGTTTATCTTTGTAACCTGAAACCCCTTTGAGGGAGTTTTGTATATCTGTAAATACCTAATAAAATTTATTTAAAAAAAAAAAGCCAGAGAGGGTAAAGCAGGATGCAGGATGGGTCCCTGGGACAGAAGATCCTCGCGAAGCGGGAGCCACCAGAGAACATCCACCACCATCCGTACCATGGCTGCGTACCAAGGGGCTACCAGAATGGTCGATAAACCCTCCGCTTCTATTCTGCGCAGAAGGCGCGGAAGTAGTTTCAGAGGAGGAAAGGCATAAATGAGCCGATACCAAGCCCACGGAACTACAAGAGCATCTGCCGCAACCGCTAGGGGGTCCCTTGTCCTGCTCACAAAGGTCCTCACCTTCTGATTGAGACGGGACGCTAGTAAGTCCATGTCCGGGATGCCTCATCTCAGACAAATCTGAGGAAACACATCCGCGTGCAGGGACTACTCTCCCTGCTCCAGGAGCTTACGACTGAGATAGTCCGCCTGCCAATTTTCTACGCCCGGTATGTGGACGGCAGAGATTGCTGGAAACGTGGCCTTCTGCCCACCGCAGGATGGGAGCTACCTCCGAGGACGCAGCCGAGCTTCTCGTCCTACCCTGGTGGTTCACGTACGCCACAGCCGTGGCATTGTCCGACTGAATCCGGACAGAGCACCAGTGTAGCCTCGACTCCAATGGGAAAGGCAGCACCAAATCTCTCGCAATTCCAGGACATTGATCGGGAGATGAGACTCCTCCCGAGACCCATTTCTAGGACAGCACGGACCGAGCCGCCGACTGAAGCGTCCGCCGCTTGGTTGGCGGAAGGAAAACCTTCGCCTGGGCTGCCTCCAGGATCAGCCCCAGATATTCCAGACGGTGAGATGGAATCAGAACCGACTTCGGGAGATTGATCACCCATCTGAACTCCTGCAGAGTGTGCAGGGTAATCGTCACACTGTCCCTGAGCACTGGAGCCGACTTCGCTCGCAGGAGGTGGTCATCCAGATGCGCCACCACCGTGATGCCCCTCTGCCTCAGCAGAGCCAGAACCGGGGCCAGCAGTTTGGTGAAAACCCGAGGCGCCACCACGAACTGGTAATGATCCTCCCCAACTGCAAAGCGCAGGAAGCGCTGGTGCTGGGCACAGATGGGAACATGGGGGTAAGCATCCTTGACTGGGGCAGGGCTGCCACTACCGAGCGGACTGACTCCATCCGAAACCGGCAGACCCCTACAAACTTGTTGAGGTCCCCCAAGTCCAGGATGGGACGAACCCCGTCCTTCTTCGAAACCACAAAAAGGTTGGAATAAAACCCTTGGGAACGTTCCGCCCGTGGAACGGGAACAATCACCCCTTGACCCAGCAGGTCCTGCACAGCCCCGAACAGGGGCCGCAGCCTGCCCGCAGGCAGCTGCAGGTTGGGGGCAAAGAACCTGTCTGGGGGGGCGGGAATGGAATTCTATGCTGTACCCCGCGGAGACCACCTCGAGCACCCAGTGGTCCAAGATGCGAGAGGACCACCTGTCTGCGAACCCCTGGAGACTGCCCCCACCCGAACATGGGGCGGGGGCAACCCTTCAAGCGGAGGAGACGTTGACCTCTGGCTTGAGGCACTAAGCGGCCAGGAACGCTTCTGTCCACCCGCTTGGTGGACTGTGAGCCCTTGCCCAAGGAACGGAAGGGACAAAAAGGCCGCCCATGGGCCGGAAAGGAGGGACCCTGTCGGGGACGGGAGTCCGAACTCCTCCTAGACTCTGGGAGAAAGGAGCCCTTCCCTCCCGTGAGATCTTTGACCATCTCATCCAAGGGGTCACCGAAGAGCCGCCCCCCCGGAAAGGCAAGTCCGCCAGGGCCTCCACCAAGACCGCGGACACCTTGGATATCAGGGGGGCCGCTTCCAGGGCTGCATCGCACAGATACTGAGCCCCTTGGATCATGCGACCTGCAAGATCCACACACTCAAGAGACGCCTGCGTCTTGCACAACTCGCTGTGTAGCAACTTCGCCCACTCAGTGAGCGTTCACGACACCAGCGCAGAGGCCACAATCGGCCGCATGGCAGACCCCATTAGAACAAATCGGGATCTGACGCAAGCTTCAGCCTTCCTGTCAGCCGGGTCCTTAAAGGACGGCGAGCCTTCCACCGGGATGGTGGGGTCGCCTTACTCAGGCGGGACACGGGGGGATCAACCACGGGAGGTGATCCCACTTCTTCAATAAGCTATCCTCAAAGGGATAACGCACAGCGAAAATGCTTTGGAATGGGGAGGGAGCTCTGGGGTCTAGCCCAGTCCCTATAAACCAACTTATCCAGAAAAAAACGCATACGGAAAAACCTTGGCCGCAGGGCCTGGCCTATGTGACCCGAAGGGGATGGGTACCCTCCGAGAGGGTCCCGCTGCTTCTTCCAGATGCAGGGTCTCACGCACAGAGGTGATCAGAGCATCTACAAGAGCCTTCTCGTGCGCAGCAGCGGGTGCCTCAGACTTTTCCCCGCTATCAGGGGCGTCTGGGATCTCACCGTCCGAAAGCTCAAGGGGGATCCCCGCAACGGAGGAGCCCCCCTCGGGGTCCGAGTTCTCCCCAGAAGAAGGGGAGGCAAGGGGCGCTTTTTGGCATCCCTGTGGTTCAACAGCGACTCTACCCGGGAGACAAACGTCTCCAGAATTGTGGACATGGCGTCTACCAGGGAAGGGGCCCCTGAAATGCTGGCTGCAGGCACCGAGAGGTCCGGTGGGGAAGCACCCGCATCGGCTGCCATACTTACACCCACCCTGGCCACCCCAAAAAAAAGAGACCTATTGCCAGGAGACCACTGCACCCCCCACCCCACAGCTGTGCAAGGCTTGCCACAGGGGGCACCCCAGGAGGACTCACCACCCGACCAGAGAGGAGCCGCTTGCCGCTGCTGTCTGCCGCTGTCGCTGCCTTCACCGCTCCTGCTGCCCACACTGCCCCTGTGCCCAGAGCCGCCGCTGGCAGGGAGATCGCACCGTGCTGGGGGGGGATAAATCGGTGCCAGAAACGGCCAGGACCGCCCCCCAGCAAACACAGGCCTTCCATGTGTAGAAACCATGGGAAAATTGCCGCCGATGCACACTAGAGGCCGAAACCTCGTTTAACAGTGCCACAGCTACGCCAAAATGGCCGCCGAACGATCCCATGCATATGAAAGCAGCCGGCTACAAGAAAATGGCGGCCGGGCACTGACAAAATGGCCGCCAACGATCCCGACCACCGAACGAGGCACGAGGGGGCAGGGGGAGAGGTAGAGGGGACCACTAGTGCCCATACATACACCCTGGGAGCCCCGGTGAGGGGGAGGGGTGTGATAGCGGGGTACCTGAGGGGTGAGGGAGGGGCACAAGTGAGGAAGAGGGGGGAAAGACCACCCACTGCGCTCACCCTGGAGGGGGGACCCACCAGCTCCCCCCGGGCCCCCGAAGGGGAGGGGGGACGTACTTACCCCCTCTAGTCAGGCGGTGCGGGGGATCCCACCCGAGACAGCTTTCACGCTACCGGCTAGGGCGGAGGGAGCTGTCGGCCCTGGGTGCACTGCATGCGATGGCGGGGCGTTTAACCCTCAGGGCCACCTGGTCTGGTCAGGGTTTGTTGCGGTCGACCCAGCGCGAAGCATCCGGTCTAACGCATGATGGCCGGCTGGGGAGAGTATCTGGATCAAAGACCCAACCTGCTGCCCAGCGCGGCTGCTTGATTGTAGTCTTCATCTGTGAGGCTGTCTCCTGACACCCGAAGTGGCCCAGAGAGGTACCACAGATCCCAACAGGACGCCTAGGTCTAACTCCTTGCACTAGGCAGAAGAAAAACTGAGCTTGCAGAGTTGGGTGTGGGGTTATCTGCCAGTGGGGACTGTCCCCTGGGAGGGGCTGTGTCTGTTACTGTTCTTTTTTGCTGTTAGAACTGCCTGTTCTGCCTAATAAACTCCTGAAGAGGGCAGTATAACCCACTTAGTCCTAAGAGTCACTGTGCCTGTCGACGAACGAAAGAGAAAAAAAGTTTTTAAATCAAGTGTTTTTTCAGGAGCAGTTTTTTTAATAATGCTTAAAGTGAAACAATAAAAATGAAATATTCCTTTAAATATTGTGCCTGGGGGTCCCCTTAGTCTGCCTGTAAAAGAGTGCACCTCTGTGATCTTTAGAACAAAATGACGTTCCCAAAGGATAAATTGTCATTTATTATCGAGGCTGTAATGTATTGCCAGTTCCCGGGAATATAGATAAAATCACTGAAAAATCACTGCTTTGCCCACCCCCCAGTCAATACCAGGCCCTTCAGGTCTGGTATGGATTTTAAGGGGAACCCCACATCGAATTAAAAAAAAAATGACGTGGGGGTCCCCCCAAAATCCAAACCAGGCCCTTCAGGTCTGGTATAAATTTCAAGGGGAACCCAGCGCCAAACTTTTAAAAAAAAATGGTGCTGGGGTCCCCCCAAAATCCAAACCAGACTCTTACCCGGGCACCCAGCCCTGGCATGGCAGAAGGGGGTGGGGACGAGCGAGCAAGGCAGTTTTTGGCAAGTCCTTTATTGTGTAAAATAGCTCTTCTTCTTTCTTCTTTCCTCCGCCTGGCCCTGTCCTTCTGGTCTTCTGCTTCTTCTTTCGGTCTTCTTCCTTCCTCTCTTCATCTTCAATCTTCATCTTCTTTTTCCTTCTTCTTTCACCGCAACCGCTCCCACTGCCACAGCTGTGCCGTCCAAAGGCGTCTCCCAGAATGGGCAGTCTTCAGTTTGACATTTCTTTTATAAGTAGGGGTGGGGCCACCCGGTGATGTAAATGGGTGACCCGCCCCCTCTGATGACGAATGACGTCAGCAAGGGGTGGGGTCACTCAGTTACATCACTGGGTGGCCCCACTATTACCTATAAAATAAATGTCAGACTGCAGACCGCCCCTTCAGGGAGACGCCTCTGGACTGCATGGCTGCGGGAGCAGGAGCGGTGAAAGAAGAAGGAAGATGAAAATTGAAGATGAAGAAAGGAAGGAGAAAAAAGCAGAAGACCAGAAAAAGGACCGGAGCAGGAGAAGATGGAGGAAGAAAGAACAGCTATTTTACACAATAAAGCACTTGTCAAAAACTGCCTCTTGTTTTTTTGTACCACTTTACTACTTTTTTGGTGAATGGGTAGGGGTACAATGTACCCCATACCTATTCACATGAGGGGTTTGGGATCTGGGTGCCCCCACAGACCCCCACAACCACCAGCAAGGGTTGTGGGGATAAGGCCCTTCTCCCCATCAACATGGGGACAAGGTGCCTTGAGGGACCTCAAAGCATCCTCCCCATGTTGAGGGCATGTGGCCTGGTATGGTTCGGAGGGGGGTGCTCGGTTGTCCCCACTCCCTCCTGCCATGTCAGGGCTGCGTGCTCGGATAGGGGTCTGGTTTAGATTTTGGGGAGACCCATACGCCATTTTTTAAAAAATTTGACGCAGGGTTCCCCTTAAACTCCAAACCAGACCTGTAGGGCCTGGTATGGACTTTAGGGGACCCCCACGTCATTTTTAAAATTTGGTGTGGGGTTCCCCTTAAAATTTATGCCAGACCTGAAGGGCCTGGTTTTGATTTTGGGGGGACACTCAGGTAATTTTTTTAAATTTTGGCATGGGATTCCCCTTAAAATCTACACCAGACCTGAAGGGCCTGGCATGGACTTTGGGGGGCCCCTCGTGTCTTTTTTGTTTTAATTTTGGTGCGGGGTTCCCCTTAAAATCCTTACCAGACCTGAAGGGCCTGGTACAGACTTTGGGGGGCCCTACACAATTTGTTTTTTATTTTGGATAGGTTCCCCTTAAAATACATACCAGACCTGAATGGTCTGTTACAGACTTTGGGGGGGAACCCTACGCAATTTTTTTTTTAAACATTTCAGAGCGGAGCTCCCCTTAAAATCCATACCAGACCCGAAGGGCCTGGTTTGGATTTTCGGGGGGACCCCCATGCAATTTTGTTTTTTTTTTTTTTTTTATTTTGGTGTGGGTCCTGCTGTTGTAAATTATTTTAAAAATTGTGATGACATGCCCCAGTCAAAAAGGTGCTGAAAAATTGTGCTTTGGGTGTTGGCGGTGCCAGAACACTGTAACCCCTTGCAGTTACTTTTGTTGGGCACTGGAATGGGCCCTGCTGTTGTAAATTAGTTTAATAATTGTGATGACATGACCTAGTCAAAAAGGTGCAGAAAAATTGGGCCTTGGGTGTTGGCGGTGCCAGAACACTGCAGTTACACTTGCACTTACAGTTACAGTTACTCTTGTTGGGTGCAGGAACGGACCCTGCTGTTGTAAATTGGTTTAAACATTGTTATGGCATGCCCCTCTAAACCAGGTTCAGAAAAATTGAGCCTTGGGTGTTAGTGGTGCCCTAAATACAAAATATTGTTCTGGATTATGGACAGGAGGAATAGGAGCAGTGGCAGTCTTAAAGGGATCCCAGAGCCCTAACAAATTTATTCAGTTGCATCAGCATCAGTGGCTTGACAGCTGCTGACCCAGGACTGATTCATTTTTATAAAAGTGGGCCTATCAACCGAGTTTGCGGACAGGCGCACTCTTTGATCGGTTAAGAACCCTCCAGCAGCGCTGAATGTCCGTTCAGAAAGCATGCTGGATGCAGGACAGGTCAGTAACTCAATTGCATATTCAGCAAGTTCCGGCCAGTGGTCCATCCTCAAGACCCAATAACTCAGTGGATGCTCAGTTGGAAAGGTCTCCAAGTCTGCTCTTGCCCCCTATATATTCCTGCACCATATAATGCAGACAATGACAATGGTTGCTTTAACCTATCTGGCCTGGGCGCTGAGGACTGAAGCTGGCCACCTTCTCCACCGCTCTGCCTCTGAACGACCAAAGCTTCAGAAACACGTTGTCAAGCACCAGGACATGGTAGCCTCCCAGGGTCTGGAAAGGCGTTACACAAACTTTTCTTCAAGGTATCCGGAAGATGTTTCATCCCCTGCTCCCTCTGCACAGGCAGGATGAGTTTTGCAATTTTACCCTTGTAACGTGGATCAATACCACAAATCCTAGGGTTTTTTCACAGGCTTTTCAGAATCAGAGAGCCCATGCAGCGTAAGTTTGAGACGGCATGAGTGTCCTCTGGGTCAGCGAGGATGACATTATCATCAATAATCCTCCTCCTCCTGTGTGTTTAGCAGCTCTGCAGGAATGCTCTCTACATAAAGGGGGCCTTGAGAGGAAAGGAAGTCCTCCTCTTCCTCCCGCTGTTCTGCCTCAAGTGCCCTATCCATGATTCCACTAAGCGTGTGCTCCAGAAGCAATATTAGAGGGACAGTGTCACTGATGCATGCATTGTCACTGCTCACCATCCTTGTGGCCTCCTCAAATGGTGACAGGACAGTGCATGCATGCATCCTTAATCAGTAGCCACTGACGTGGCAAAAAGAAGCCAAGCTCCCCTTAGGTTGTTCTGGTGCCATGCTCACAGAGGTACTCATTAATGGCCCTCTGCTGTGCGTGCAGCCACTGCAGTATTACCAAAGTTGAGTTCCGCCTGGTGGGCATGTCACAAATGAGGCGGTTGGTGGGCAGTAGTGATGGGCGCCTGGTTCAAGTCAAACGCATGTTCAACTCGAACATCAGGGGTTCGCCTGTTCGGTGCATCCCGAACATTATGGGGGTGTTTGTGGGAACTTCGAGTGCCCCATAATGCATTCCAATGGCGGGGAAAATGCCGCCCGCTGATTGGCCAAAGCATGCACATGACCTGCATGCTTTGGCCAATCACAGAGCATTCTGCTGTGAGAGATATGATTGGCTAAAG
Organism: Glandirana rugosa; assembly: GCA_018402905.1. Classification (NCBI taxonomy): domain Eukaryota; kingdom Metazoa; phylum Chordata; class Amphibia; order Anura; family Ranidae; genus Glandirana; species Glandirana rugosa. Next base: position 292,722 of record BLSH010504344.1, read on the forward strand.
GCAGTGTACCTTTAGCCAATCACTGCTCAGCAGCCTTAATCCACGCCCCACACTATATAAAGCCTCTTGTATAAACTGCCTGCATGCCGCTAGCTAAGTCTATCCACCGTTATTCACACACTACATAGAGCCCTATGTAATGTGTGAATAACGGTGGATAGACTTAGCTAGCGGCGTGCAGGAAGTTTAGTGTGGCTAGCTAGCTGATTACTGTGCATTGTGATAGATAGATAGATAGATAGATAGATAGATAGATAGATAGATAGATAGATAGATAGATAGATAGATAGATAGGGCAATCGATATAGTCAGTTAGTGCAGGCAGTTTAGTGTAAAGTGAAATAGGAAATCGGTTAGTATAGAGAGTGTCGTCTTACGAGACACTAACCGGTTTCGTACGTCCAGTACACGTACGAAACCGGTTAGTC
>BLSH010504344.1:335721-348585 GCA_018402905.1 Glandirana rugosa
CACCAAGAGACTGAAATACATCACAGGTGATATAATTTGCTGCTCAGTGATTGCAGTATTCTAGTCTGCATCTCCCCAAGGTAATACTTAAAATCTGGCCTGTTGGTGGGTCCTGAGGACCGGAGTTGAGAACCACTGCACTAGACTGTATATATTTTAAGACACCACGTCAAGTGTACTATGTACCGTACACACCCGAATGCACTGATATATTGTGTACACTCAATAGGCTGTGTGTGTGTGTGTATATATATATATATATATATATATATATATATATATATACACACACACACACACACACTAGACTGTATATAGATATATTCTTTCACTGCCTGAACGAACGCTATATACTATACACTGAATTAGCTGTATATAGTATACACTAAAGGCATTGCATTATATATATATATATACACTAGGAAGATAGATATAGATATATATATATTATATATATATATAAATCCTTGCACTGCCTGCACTAACTGACTGTATATAGATCTATCTATCTATCTATCTATCTATCTATCTGTTTCACTCTACACTAACTGACTGTATAAAGATCACCCTGTCTATCTAGTATATATTTCACTCTACAATAAATTGCCTGTACTAACTGACTGTATATAGATCACCCCATCTATCTATCTATCTATCTATATATCTATCTATCTATCTATCTATCTATCTATCTATCTATCTATCTATCTATCTATCTATCTATCTATCTATCTATCTATCTATCTATCTATCTATCTATCTCAATGCACAGTAATCAGCAAGCTAGCTACACTAAACTGCCTGCACGCCACTAGTTAAGCTCACTTGTCTATCCACCGTTATTCACACACTACATAGAGACGCTATACATTCGGCTTTATATAGTGTGGGGCGTGGATTGAAGCTGCTGAGCAGTGATTGGCTAAAGGCACCCTGCCTATAGCCAATCATATCTCTCACAGCAGAGCGCTCTGTGATTGGCCAAAGCATGCAGGTCACATGCATGCCTTGGCCAATCAGTGGGCAGCATTTCCCCAACCATTGGAATGCATTATGGGGTGCTCAAAGTTCCCGCAAATGCCCCATAATGTTCGGGACGCGCTGAACAGGCGAACGCCTGATGTTCAAGTCGAACTTATGTTCGACTCCAACCGTGTGCCCATACCTAGTTTAGGCTTGGTAAGAGGCTGCAATTATTGGTGGTGGGGAAATGTTAAGGCTGATTAGAGTCCTTGCCCATGGAAAACATATGACACAATTTACAATGGTGGTAGAACCCTCCTACACATAAATACTACATTTAGACATAATTTAAGTAAGGCCCTGAGTCAGGTTTAACAACATAGGGAGATCAGACAACTTCTTTACATTAAGTAGCATGTTTAGGATTCAAAATCAGAACCTCAGTACTTCTAGGCAGAAGCGCTAGCCTGTGAGCCACTGATCTGCCACATGTGGAGCCCTCCTACACATAAATACACATATACTGCATTTATTTGGACATATAGGTGGTGGAATTACATTAGTCAGGAGTTATTCTTCTTGATTTATGCTGTGATATTTTGTGGTTATTGGTGTGTGAGTGTATAATAGTGATGTTACCCTCTGATTTTTGGGAAAGACAATTTTATTTCTGATGTTGGTACACATATCACATTTTTTGGACCCATGTTATGATCATTTGGAAACAATTAAACATACAAAATTGTGACTCATTTTAAATTTGCATCAGCAATGGTATTGCTTGTGGTTTGTAAAGAAACCTTTGTGTGAGTTTGGGTAAAGACTAACTAGAGTAAGGGTTTGGACACTATCTGTTGTATGGGAGCTATAGTGAATTCCATTTTGGGAGTTATATTGCCACAGTGCTATTGTGAATTCCGTCTTAGAGCTAATTACCGTAATTGCGGCATTTTACCGCTAATTACTGCGATCATAGTAATTTTGCCATTAATTAGCGCCCGGCGCTCCAGTAAATGACCCCCATAGATACTCTGACATATTTTTATCAGATTTAGAAACAACTTTTTGACCAGTCAATTTTCCTTACTCTCAAGGTAAATTATGTATTCTAATTTGTTTATATTGATTGAGAGTCCTGCTGTATTTTTATTTTTGTCATGTTTCATGTATGCACACATAGATTAGATCCTCAGATCATAGTTTATAGTTGGGAAATGCTTGACAGAGAATTTGATTTCTAATATATTTGCAAATGTATGCACCTGAAACCTCTATTTTGAACTGAATTTTAAACAAGAATTATTGTGTAAGTGTTAATATATAGTATTTACTTGCAATAGTCTAATGTAATATTATTTTCAAGCATCAGTCCATCGTTCAAAAATACAGAATCTATTATAATGCCTATAATCATGTACGGCTTTGCATATATAAAAGTGATAACACTTGGATATTTTCCATTTTCAAACATATTGCTACATCAGAAGTGCTGATCCAAGGTGTCAAAAGGCTCACCCCTACAAAAAATGTCACTGAAAAGTTATTTATGATATTCGTACAGTATGCCTGGGTCTGACACTGTTTAGATACAACTTGTTTTTTATGATTGAATTTAAAGTCACTGTTCCAATGACTAAACTGGAGTGATGGGGTCTACAAAAGGTTTAGACTAAAGCTGGCCATACAAATGGCCATACACTAGTATAATTTTGTTCAAAACTTTTCATCTTAAGAACATTTCTCTGATTTGCTAATTGTAATGGGGTAAATCAGCATTTTCAACCACAGTGAAGAAAAAATTGCAGGATGAAAAGGTTTTCTCAAAAGGAACACATTTCAGTATATATGGTTTTCACTCTGGAAATTTTCAAAATCTATTGCTAAAAGAAAATTAATTTCTCAAATACTGTTGGAACACATTCATCCAGCTACTGATTGCGCTAAGAATTTTCACACATGTTTGTGCGCTTACTTATTAAAAAAATGTACTAATGGATGGGGCGTGGCGACCGCCGGAGAATATGGCCGCTTAGACACAGAGCTCTGCTCTCCTACAGAGGATCGACTAAGAAATTGGCGCACAGGAAGCATCTAATCCTCCACAACTAAGCACTCAGACTTCCCAACGTCTGCAGCATAGGAGGGTATGAGGAGACAACGCCAGGACCCACCGAAAGTGCAAAAAATGTTGGATTACTTTCCGACGGTGAGCCGCAGGCTCCACCAAGATGGCGACTAGAGTCTACCCACGCTGCCAACAGTTGGACCTCTAGTGAGTGCCTGCACGAACGATCGCGAGCCTAAAACGGGTGTTCCTACGACCGGAGCGATCGTTTCCCAAAACTTCGGAGCAGCCTTCGGTTCGGACAAAGAGTGAGTCAGGCCATACAGCTCTTGCCTCACCCACTTTCAGAAGTCCTGCTAAGTCTAAACCCTGCAGAGACTCCACAGAGGTAGACCCCTTGGCACTCCCGATGGAGGTGCAAGCAACACAAAATGATCGCCCATCACCTGCAGAGCCACCAGACCCCTTTGCACAATTCCCTACTATGGGTCAACCAGTCTCAGACGTCACCCTAAAGGACATACTTATGTCACTGAGAATAGCCCTACAGACCGACATGATGGCCTGCATACAACAATGTAAAGTAGAAGTCCAGGAACTGGGTACCAGAGTGGATCAAGTTGAAGGAAAAATGAGTGAATTTACAACCTCATTCAATGTACTGGTGGACTCCCACACTTCCCATCAAGAAACCATAGAGGGACTACAAGCAAAACTGGTGGACCTCGAGGATCGCTCGAGGAGAAATAACCTGAAAATACATGTAATATCCGAATCTGTCCAATCCAACCAGCTTCCACATTTTGTCCGTGATCTATTTAAAGCGGTGGTACCATCACTCACCTCGGCGGACCTTACAATCGACAGAGTACACAGAGTCCCCAAACCATCATACCTGCCAGCAGAAGTCCCACACAACATACTCATGCGCATACACTTTTTCCAAGTAAAAGAAAAGATCCTAGAGGCATTTAGACGCAGTGACAATCTGCCAGAACAAGCTGCGAACCTTCAAGTACTACCAGACTTCTCCCAATACACCCTACAGAAACGCAGGAATCTAGCATCCATCACTAAGACTCTCAGAAACAACAAAATCCTTTATTGTTGGAAATACCCAGCGAAACTTGAAATATCCCACGATGGCTCCAACCACCGCATCACGTCCCTGGAATAAGGCATAAAGCTTCTGAGATCCCAGAAAGTCCTTCCACCTGACCAAGGCCCGCCTCATCATGCAAGACCGGCAACCCCAACTTATATCCAAAGTGACTGGCAAGTCTCCCGCCGTAAACCTACCAAACAGAAAACCTGAAGCGCCTCTGAGGGGTCATTTCCCTCCCATAGCAAGACAACCCCTGGATGTCGGAGGGTACCTGACAACGTACCCTGTCCCTTAAAAGAATAGGTAGTTTGGCCTGCTTTAGTCCACGTTGGACTTCGTTTTTAAGGCTATAGCTCGGACACCAAGTGCAGCCATTGCTTTTACGTCTCTAAGTTTGAAAGAGTTGCTATCTTGGCCTCATCTAGTCTTTTCTTCCAACCCTTTCGGCATAACCGGTGCAAACATACTCAACTAAACTTTAACCACAAGACCATGAACGAGACCATGACTACCGGTCCTTTGAACAACACAGTTCCGAAACCACCATACCTACCCAGGTTCCCCAGGTGTAACTACCAGAAGTTATATCACATTTATCCAAACATACCAGTGAAATCCTATATCGTCAGGAAACCTCAACATGGGACTTAAATTCCTATCTGTCAATGCCAGAGGACTCAATCATCCAGCTAAACGCAGATCCCTTTGGCAAACAGCGTTGCAACAAAATGCTGATGTCCTAGCGGTGCAAGAAACCCATTTTCACAAAGACTACAGCCCGAAATGCTTGCACACTAGATACCCTCACATCTTCACAGCATCCATGCAAGCGAAGAAAAGAGGAGTGCTACTGGCCATTCGAGACTTAGTTTCCTTTGAGCTGAAAAAATCTCTAATTGATCCAGAAGGCCGGTATATTATTTTACTGTGTGTTATTAACAATCTTCCTTTAACTTTGGTTACAGTTTATGTTCCCAACTCGCACCAGCTGAGATTTCTCAGAAAAATATTCAAGAAGATCTCGCAGATGCGACTTGATAATGTTTTGGTATGTGGAGACTTTAATGTTACTGTTAATCCAACCCTTGACAACTCTTCGCCCCCCGGGAGACAGCCATCCTTCATGGGCGGCCTCCTAGCTGGCGAAGACCTATACGACCCTTGGAGGTGCCAGTATGCTGAGGAAAAATCCTTCACCTATTATTCACCCAGCCACAATTCGTACTCACGCCTAGATTTATTTTTGGTTGACAAAATGCTCCTGCAGAGAATCTCCAACTCCTCTATTCAAGATATCACATGGTCTGACCATGCTCCCATTACACTACAGGTGGAGGAGGGAGGTTCTGCTGCAGTGGCATGAATATAGAGATGCAACACATCTGTTTTGCAGGACCCGGAATACCAAAAGGAAATCAACAAACACTTAGATGAATTTTTCCATTTTAACAACCTGAACGATACGAATGCCTTTACCAACTGGAATGCCCACAAGGCATTTATGAGAGGGGTAATACTCAAATGCAGCTCCAGGCTAAAAAAAGAGCTACACGGCGAAATTAGACACTCTCTTAACAGAAATTCGTACCCTAGATAAACAAAACCTACAACCGCCCTGGCGGAGAAACTGTCCAAGCTACGCAACACTCTGAGAGAATTATTGTGCACCCAAAATGATATATACTTACGTAGACTCAAACTAAACTACTACGCAAACAATAATAAAGCAAGCAAATTTCTAGCGAATAGACTCAAAACCCAGAGAACCAAAACTAAAATTCCCCATATCATACACCCATCAACCCAGGAAAAGCACATCAACCCACAATCAATCGCTAATTCCTTTGCTGACTATTATAGTTCCCTTTACAATTTAAGAGAAGATACCTCAACCACGCAACCTTCAGACCATGCCATCGCGGAATACTTAGACTCATTGAACCTACCCTCTCTAACACCAAACCACCTAGAAGACCTTAATGCACCAATTACTAAAGAGGAATTAGACAACACCATCACGTCCCTGCCCAACGGCAAATCCCCGGGCCTGGACGGCTTCATTAATGAGTACTATAAAACATTTAAACACACTCTAACCCCCCCCCCCCCCCATTTACTTCCTGCCCTTCAGGAAGCAGCTACCTCAGGATCATTCCCAAGAGAACTGTTAAAAGCGCACATTATTACACTCCCCAAACTGGGTAAACGCCCAACCACGCCATCCAATTTTCGCCCAATTTTGCTTCTGAATACAGACATCAAAATCTATGCGAAAGTGCTTGCCAAACTACTTTTTAACATAATCCCATCCCTGATAAAACCAGACCAACTAGGCTTCACCAAAGGCCAGCAGGCATCGGATACCACCAGGCACATCATAAACATAATCCATCAGGTGGAGATGAACAAACGCCTTCTGTGCTTCCCTCGATTGATGCAGAGAAGGCGTTCGACAGAGTCCACTGGGGATACATGCATGTCGTTCTCCAAAAGTTCGGTTATAAAGGTAATATACTGTCCGCCATCATGGCCTTGTATTCTCACCCATCTGCCCAAGTTTACACAGAAGGCCTACTGTCCAAAACCTTCAACATCACTAACAGCACCAGGCAGGGGTGCCCTCTCTCTCCGTCAATCTTCAACTTGGTAATAGAACCCCTGGCAGAATCTATCCGCACCCACCCTCATATATCAGGGTTTAAATTCCGTCAAAACCCACATGTCATAAATTTGTTTGCCAATGATGTAATTCTCCTCATAACGAATCCCATGGTATCACTTCTGTTTGCGCACACTTCAGCACCTTATCATATTACAAGGTAAATTTCAGCAAATCTCTCATCCTGGACCTGAGAATTGGCACCCATGCCCGCAAACACCTTGAAACAACCCTCCCGTACACATGGACGAACCGCTCTATTCCTTATTTAGGGTCAAACCTAACCCCCAAAACATCTCTATTAGCAGAAGCAAATGTGAAACCATTACTCAACACTATTAAACAGGACCTCACACGCATCGCAAAAGTCGAATTCTCCATTACAGGAAGAATTGCTTCCTTCAAAATGATGGTACTCCCAAAAATCTTATACTTATTTCGAACACTCCCAATACAACTAAAAACATACCACCTAACAGAGATCAATAAAACCCTTAATCACTTTATATGGCAAGGGAAAAAAGCAAGGTGCGCCAATAAACACCTTATTAAACATAGGAATGTGGGCGGAATGGGTCTACCGGATGTAAAGGACTATCACACAGCCACTCTTCTAAACACAAATTGGGCATTGGTTCAGGAACCCACCCGCAGCTTTATGGGTGGATATAGAAACCACTAGCTCCAAAACATCCCACCAACTTTGCTTCTGGCAGACATATGGAAACCAATTGACCTACCAAAACTCCCTATAAAAGTCCAAGCGGCAATTCAGGCTTGGAGGACACTTCTCCAACAAACCAAAACCACACATAACCTGGAGTACAGAAATATCAGAATACCCACTGAAACCCTAGAGCACCTAATTCCCTACGCTGCGGTGGGCAAATGGAAGGAACTGGAATTCCATTGGGTTGATGACCTGATAATGGACGGTAAATTGAAACCACTAAACAGCCTGGCACAACACTATAACCTCCCCAAATCTACCTTTTTCACACACACAAGAATTGCCAGCTTCATGGCTAAAAATCAACCCCCTTCAATCCGGGTTCATTCACAATTATGGAATTACTACGGTGACGCAACCCCAGCCCAAAAGTGCATTTCATTAATATACAATATATTACAACAAAAACAATCGTTCAAAAATCACTGCAGATGCTACTGTGGGAAATGGACTTGAAAACAACATTCAGCCCAAAACAATGGACCACAGCATTCAAACACAATTACACAGCATCCCATTGCATCAACCACTGGGAACTAACCCAGAAAATAACAATGCGCTGGTATAGAACGCCCCAACAATTAGCAAGATATTACCCCTCTCAAACAGCCCTCTGCTGGAGAGATTGTAGACAACCGGGAACAATCCTCCACATCTTCTGGGCTTGTAAAAACCTCACAAGTTACTGGAAGAAAATATTTAGTATAATTGCAAGCATCACAGGCGTCATTAAAACACCAACCCCAGCTCTGGTTATCCTACATGTAGGAATTGAAGAGTACCCTACACCATATAGGATGATAGTGACACACATTCTATTAGAGACCAAATTAGTTATCGCAAGACACTGGAGAACCAACACCACTCCAAATACGTCAAAGGTATTAACACGAGTCAATCTCAACCACCAATATGAAAAACTATTAGCACTTAGAACATCTGCCAATACACTTACTGACAAAAACTGGAAACCATGGGTTGAGTGGTATCGGTAAGCTGCCTCTAAATACTGAAATATGCTTTACTGGAAACGCACCTATGCCTATTACCTATTATGCCTTTACTGATAAAGGTTTAATGTTATGTATATTATGACCCTATACTGCTACAAAATTGATTGCTTCTGTATATGCCGAATAACCAAGTTGGCATAAAGCCACTCTTTACTAAGTGTTTGTAATTCAAGATTGTAATTTTAAAATCTCAATAAAAATCATTTGAAATATATAAAAAAAAAATCTACTAATGTATGGCCAGTTTAGGTCCCCACTGGGACTTACAGTCTAATGTCGCATCTACATTTTAGAGTGCACACTGCTTCCAGGAGGACAACAGAGTAGCGGAGCTAAGTGTATCACATGCGGCTGCCTGGTTTCAATAGGTGTCAGATTAGGCACATTTTAATGTAAGTTCAATTTTATGGGATTTTATGGCCTAATCTTAACCACTTCAATACAGGACATTTATACCCCCTTCCTGCCCAGACCAATTTTCATCATTCAGCGCTCTCACATTTTGAATGCCAATTACTCACTCATGCTACACTGTACCTAAACAAAATTTTTATCTTTTTTTTCACACAAATAGAGCTTTCTTTTGGTGGTATTTAATCACCTCTGGGTTTTTTATTTTTTGCGACATAAGTGAAAAAAGAGCAAAAATTTTGAAAAAAAACCCACTTTTTTTTAGTTTCTATGATAAAAATTTGCAAATAAGTCATTGTTGTTCATAAATTTTGGCCAAAATCTATACGGCCACATATCTTTGGTAAAAAATAACCCAAATAAGACACACAGACTTTAAAAAGAAGTGTGAATAACAGACGTGCAATGATTGACGGTTTCATTTAAAGTGACACACAGACTTTAAAAAGAAGTGTGAATAACAGATGTGCAATGATTGACGGTTTCATTTAAAGTGACACACAGACTTTAAATAATTGTGCAGAAGAGATGTGCACTGATTCCCGGTTTCATTTAAAGTGACACACACATTTTGCAGAACAGTGATATGGGTACTCCCGGCTTATTTATACTTTTTTGACACAGTTTGAAGATGATTTTAGAACAGTTCTATAGCCTCTAATGTTAATTAATACTTTTCAGACCCATTTTGAAGATGATCTCCATTTTTGCATTTGTTATGTTTTTATTTTTTTTAAAATATTTAAAGTTATTTCCCTGTCCCCATTTCTTTGTAGGGCACTTGTCCCACCCTTACCCCCATTTTCCTTCCTTTTGCAGACCTCCAGGACCTTCCTGGACTTTTTTACAGCATTTTTAAGATTTTTTCATTAAAATTACCAGAACCCCGGACCCGAACCCGGACTTTTTTTGAAAAGTCCGGGTCCGGGTCCCGGACACCCCAAAGTTCGGTACGGACCCGAACTTTACAGTCCGGGTTCGCTCAATTCTACATACTTCCAATTACACCTCAAAATACATTCTGCTACTCGCCCCGAGTATGGCGATACCAGATGTGTGAGACTTTTTCACAGCCTGGCTACATAGAGAGGTCCAACATGCAGGGAGCACCATCAGGCATTCTAGGAGTATAAATTTCACATCTAATTTCCTAATGACGTATTACACTTTTGAAGGCCCTGCAGCACTAGGACAATAGAATTACCCTCAAAATGACCTCATTTTGGAAAGCAAACACCCCAACGTATATTCTATGAGGCATTATGAGTCTTTTGAACGGTTCGTTTTTTTTCCACAAGTCTTCGGAAAACTTGGAAAGAAAATGAAAACACATTTTTTACACAAATTGATCAATTTATAAGATATTTCTAACACATAGCATGTACATAGCAAAAATTACCCCCCCCCCCCCAAATATATTCTGCTACTTGTCCTGAGTATGGCAATACCACATGTGTGAGACTTTTACACAGCCTGGCCAAATAGAGAGGTCCAACATGCAGGGAGCACCGTCAGGCATTCTAGAAGCAGGGTGACAGGTATTCTGGTACTCTGATGGGCTGGTGACAGGTACTCGGGTACTCTGGTGGGCTGGTGACAGGTATTCAGGTACTCTGATGGGTTGGTGACAGGTACTCGGGTACTCTGATGGGTTGGTGACAGGTACTCGGGTACTCAGCTCGGCTGGTGAAAGGTACTTGGGTACTCTGATGGGTTGGTGACAGGTACTCGGCTACTCTGATGGGTTGGTGAGAGGTACTCGGGTACTTTGATGGGCTGTGACAGGTACTTTGATGGGGGTAAAAGGTCCTCTTTATTACTGGGGGGGCAATCAGTGTGCTTGGTGTGTACACTAAGTGGTAACAACCTGTCGCAATCTCCTTCTCACACACAATTGGAGTGTGAGAGGGAGAACCCGGTAACAGCTTGTTACTGAGGTTTGTTTACATCATGTGACCGGCTGTGATTGGAAACAGCTGGTCACGTGGTAAGGGGCCAATTTCTTTGGGTCTTTACCCTGATCAGGGCTGGGCTTTGTCCGAGGGACAAGCCTCAACCCTGATCACGACGCTGCATGCCCCCGGGGGGCGTGCACGAACGGCATGCATGTGAATCTCCGTGATTGGACACAGCCGGTCACGTGGTAAAGAGCCAATTTCATTTCATTGGCTCTTTACTCTGCTCGGAGAGGGGCTATGTCCCGAGGGACATGCCCAATCCCTGATCGCCATGCTGCGGGCCCCCAGGCACTCGCAGTAGCGGAGAGAAGCAGCGGAGTGTCCCTGCCAACATCATTTTACTATGGCTCGGTAGTGTTGTGTTTAATAAATTGGTATACGATGAGAGTATTCTGGTCCGTGTTTCTTGTATTCTTTGAGCATACTATTGGAAGGTCACTTCAGCATAGTTCCTTTGGTAGTTAGAGGAGGAATTTAAAGAGACTTGTCCTGTTAGAGTGCAGTTCAACTGACTTTTTTAATATAAGGGGTCAAAAAAGTCTAGTGAGTGATCACTCTCAGGGGAGTTTGGAGAACATGGTTGCAGTGTGACAATTTGCATGGACACTGATGCTGTGATTATTATGGACACATTTTATGCACTATGAATGCACTTCTTTGAGCACAGAAAAAATATTAAATATTTGCACATGGTTGGTTTTTGAGCACTTCACATTTATATTATTGTGAATCATAATTCCACTTTATGAAGTATTTGGTACAAAATATTAAAATGGTCTGAGTGCTGGGAAAATAATTCTCTTCATTTGTCCTGGTAGCTATAGCTACTGGAATAGCAAGAGAGGGTAAATCCAAATTTTACAGTTGTCACCAAAATCGGAATAGAAGCCAAATCTACCTTGGGATGCAGTTGTCTTGGTTAAGCTTACAATTAGGGGTTGGGCCGAACACCATGAATAGGCAAAAAGTTCTATTTTTCAATCAACTCACGCTAGTTCAAGGGTTAAAGACTCCTTCATCCCAAATTGAATATTGACAAATGTGGTAGGAAAGGGGGATTTTTATGGTGTCATAAATTTCGACAAACACATTGGATAAAAAAAGATACATTTTTATTTAGATACATTTAAAAAGGAGAGCATAAGAATTTCTCTCCCTATAGAACAACACATGACGAAGTAGTGTATATATAGAAGCTGTTTGGATGCCTATTTATTTGACATGTTTCGCAGTTTGCTTCATCGGGAGCTGTAAGGAATGTATTAGCTATAAACAGATACAAAGAACAAACATCAAAGACAAGTTACCAAAATACATGCATAATAATATGCAATACATCAATGATATACTCAATGATTATGTAGTAGAGTTGAGCGAACCCATGGATGTTCGGGTCCGGTACCGAACTTGACCCGAACTTTACCCCGAACCCCATTGAATTCAATGGGGACCCAAACTTTTCGGCACAAAAATGACTGTAAAAGAGTAGAGTTGAGCGAACACCTGGAAGTTCGGGTTCTGCTGGTCCGTCCGAACTTCGTGACAAAGTCCGGGTCCGGGTCCGGACGGAACCCGAACGATCGCACGGACCCTGGGCCTGAAACAGTGCTTCAAGCCTGCCTGGTCGTCTTGGGCTTGAAGGTCCACAAGCGAGTTGAGATGAGAAAATGTCAGTAAAAACACGGCTTTTCAAACCCAGGGGTAACTTAAGTTACCCCAAGCCCCATTTCAAGCCCAGTTCAAGCCATGGCCTGGGCTTGTAGGTACCCAAGCGAGTTGAGATGATGTATTAGTAACTCATATAGTAACTACATAACGTATAATAATACGTACATAAAACCATTGAACAGAAACTACAAACAAGAAACATAGACAAATATCGATTATGTAAGGAATGTCGAGGGCTACTTCGTTTGACGCTTTGTACAGTTTATTTATCCGTAGGTTTGTCGAAGATATA
>BLSH010504344.1:352416-359916 GCA_018402905.1 Glandirana rugosa
AAATCTCTAATTTCTGCTATCTGTCCTCAGAGCAACAGCACAGACAGCAGTAGTAAAGTAATCTATCTCAGGATGCAGGATCAGGTCTTAAAATGGCTAAAATCTGTCCCTCACGCCGTCAGCTTCCTTTCCCTATACTAACCCAAGGAGCATGTGACTGCAGCACTGTGACTCCAGCTTATAAAGAGGCTGGGTCACATGATGCACCGGCCAATCACAGCCATGCCATTAGTAGGCATGGCTGTGATGGCTTCTAAGGGCAAACCAGTGAAACGCTTGTTGATTGGCTGCCCTGCAGCTTCTCAACACGTGGAGTAAAATAGCAGAACCCCGGACCGAACCCGAACGATTTTTGAAATGTCCGGGTCCGGGTCCGTGCCACGGACACCCTAAAGTTCGGTACGGACCCGAACGTTACAGTCCGGGTTCGCTCAACACTATAAAAGAGTCCTGGAAAGTGATAGAGGGCTGCAAAATGATTTTAGAACAATAATCTGTCCCTTACAGCAACAGCAGGAACCTGACCCTATAGAACTAGAAGATGATTTTAGAACAATAATCTGTCCCTCTAAACAATAGACTCTACCTAGTCCAGTCAGATCGTTCTATAATGCAGGATGAGGTGTTATTAGATCTACAATCTGTCCCTAAAAGCAGTAGTAGTAGTAATCTCTACCTATCTATCTATCTGCAATCTGTCCCTCACAGCAACAGCAGCATCCTCTCCCTACACTACCCAGAGAGCATGTGACATGCAGCACTAAGTGACTCCAGCTTATAAAGAGGCTGGGTCACATGATGCACTGGCCAATCACAGCCATTAGCAGGCATGGCTGTGATGGCTTCTAAGGGAAAACCAGTGAAACCCTTGTTGATTGGCTGCCCTGCAGCTATTCAACATGCGTAATCAAATACCCGAACCCAGAAATCGAACCTGAACATTTTTTCAAATGTCTGGGTTCGGGTCATGGACACCCCAAAGTTCGGTACGAACTTTACAGTTCGGGTTCGCTCAACTCTATTATGTAGTCAAAAACTACCAAAATATGCTGCATCTAGGCTATCAATAGAATGCTGCAGCCAATCAAGATCTGATCCTCAACTGTACAGGAAAGAACAAATGGAAAACTCACCTAATGTATATAGTGGTAAGAAGGATTTGAAACAGTCCTGTTATAATGGTGATGGGAACCAAGGAAGGAGAGAGCATCAAGTCTGCAATTGGGACTGCAGGGTGAACACCCCGATATGTAGTTCATAAATAGAACAACAATATCACTTTATAGAGTCCCACACAACCCTCAACCATACAGGGAAGGAGGCAAAAGGATAAGTACTTAGTTAGAACAACCAATGGAGAGGGAGGGCAGGGTGCAGAGTTCATGTGGGTGCAGGGTGCAGAGTTCAGGTTGGGTGCAGAGTGCAGACTTCAGGTGCGTGCTAGGTGCAGAGTTCAGGTGGTATAAGGGTGCAAAATTCAGGTTGGGGCAGGGTGCAGAGTTCAGATGGGTGCAGGGTGCAAAGTTCAGGTGGGTGCAGAGTTCAGATGGGTGCAGAGTTCAGATGGGTGCAGGGTGCAGAGTTCAGGGAAGTGCACAGTTCAGGTGGGTGCAGGGTGCAGAGTTCAGGTGGGTGTAAGGTGCAGAGTTCAGGTGGGTGCAGGGTGCAAAGTTCAGGTGGGTGCAGGGTGCAAAGTTCAGGTGGGTGCAGAGATCAGGTGAGTGCAGGGTGCAGAGTTCAGGTGGGTGCAGGGTGCAGAGTTCAGGTGGGTGCAGGGTGCAGAGTTCAGGTGGGTGCAGGGTGCAAAGTTCAGGTGTGTGCAGGGTGCAGAGTTCCATTCCGCAATCACCATCCTTGACACTAGGACTGTCTTCCCCCTCCCAGCACAGACACCCACCCCTTTCCTGTGCAATATGCACACTTTAATTTCTCGCCAAACCTCCCTTCCGAGCACAGATTTCAGATACAGCGCGACTCAATGCAGTGAGTTAGATTCCCCTCTTCCCAGGCTTTTCCTCATGACCTGTCATAAGACACGTCAGAGCCGAGGAGGAGCCACCTAGCAAAAGCATCCTGGCTCTGTGTGACAGGCGGTGAGAGATGCTGCGAGTGCTGAGAATCGGTACATTAACAGCATCAGTAGTACCCAGCTGCTCCCGGGGTTTCAGTGCAGTGGCCAGACAGGAGCACTGTCACTTCCAATTACATAAGCCTGGCTTCAATTAGAAGTGACAATAGTGAGCAGAATGTCCCGGGTCAGCTTCGGAGATGGCGGAACTCTCTTCCACCATGTTCCAGCTGAAAAGAGAGTCCTGGTGTCACCCCTCTGTGCATTCAGTGTAGACTACTGTATATATACAGTGCAAGAAGTGTATTACTATATATACGTCTCCAACGATCCTTTTCCCCTCTCTAACCATCACCTTATTAGTCTCTTTCTCTCCCTGTCTTGCACCACCTTTCCCTCCAATCGCCTAATCGTCACCCGTAGAAACCTTTGCCAACTCAACACTTCTCTCCTTTATTCTGCTACTGACCACCCCTATGAAAAAATCTCACCCCTGTCCTGACCCAACCAAGCCACTGCCATCTACAATAAATTCCTGTCCTCCACCCTTGACGAGCTCGCTCCCCTCACCACCCATAAAATCAGGCCTCGACCCCTACAACCCTGGCAAACAGATGACACCAGAAATCTCAAAAAGTGTAGCGGCGCTCTTGAGCATCTGTGGCACAAGACAAAGTCTCTCAAAGACTTCAACTAATACAAATCAGCCCTCCATAAATACAATTCTCACCTCCGCACTGCTAAGCAGACCTATTTTACCACTCTTATTAACACCTTCTCATCCAGTCCCCGTCAACCCTTCTCTACCTTCAACTCCTTACTTCGTCCTCCATCATTTCCACCCACTAACACACTCACTGCCTAGGAGATTGCTAATCACTTCAAAAGCAAGATTGACACAATTCATGATGAAATCTCCACTCTACAGGCATCTTCCCCAGTTAACACCCCATGTCAACAAGCACAGTCAACACTATCCTTATTCAAACCTGCTACTATAAAAGAGATTGCTAAACTCCTTTCTAATGCCCACCTAACCACCTGTCCCCTGGACCCTATTCCCTCTGAAATACTACAGTCACCCTCTAACTCTATCCTGCACTCTCTAACTCACAACTTCAATCTCTCCCTCTCTTCTGGCATCTTCCCCAATGCTCTAAAACATGCATTGGTCACCCCCATACTCAAAAAGCCACCCCTGGACCCTATCGATCTTAACAATATATGCCCTATCTCCTTGCTCCCCTTTTCCTCCAAACTCCTCGAACGCCTGGTCTACAACCAACTGAGTGACCACCTTGTTAAGAATAACCTTCTTGACCCCCTTCAATCTGGATTTTGCCCTCAACACTCCACAGAAACTGCCCTTTTAAACTCACAAATGACCTACTAACTGCAAAAACCAATGGACACTACTCTGTACTCCTACTTCTGGACTTTTCGGCTGCTTTTTATACAGTTGACCACTCCCTCCTCCTCAAAAAACGTTACTCCCTCGATCTCCATGACTGGCCTCTTCGGTGGCTCTCGTCCTACCTATCCCAATGCACCTTCAGTGTCACGTACAATTCTACCTCCTCCTCTCCTCTTCCTTTCTCTGTCAGGGTCCCCCAAGGTTCTGTTCTTGGACCTCTCTTATTTTCAATATACACCTCTTCCCTGGGCCAGCTGATAGCCTCCCACGGCTTTCAATATCATTTCTATGCTGAAGATACCCAAATCTACCTCTCCACCCCACAACTCACTCCATCAGTCTTCTCATGCATCACTAACTTATTAACAGACATATCTGCCTGGATGTCACACCACTTCCTCAAGCTCAACTTGCCCAAAACCGAACCGAATATTTCCTCCCCCACATGCTGTT
Source organism: Glandirana rugosa (assembly GCA_018402905.1). Taxonomy (NCBI): domain Eukaryota; kingdom Metazoa; phylum Chordata; class Amphibia; order Anura; family Ranidae; genus Glandirana; species Glandirana rugosa. The sequence goes on from BLSH010504344.1 coordinate 356,352, forward strand.
TCCCTTGACTTCTCTGTCAAGAGCAATGGCTCAACCATCCACCCATCCCCACATGTTAGGGTGCTTGGTGTTATCCTGGATTCTGATCTCTCCTTTTGGCCCCACATCCAATCACTTTCTAAGGTTTGCCGCCTCAACCTCCGCAACATCTCTAAAATGTGTCCCTTCCTAACCAATGAAACCACAAAGCTCCTGATTCACTCCCTGGTCATCTCTCGCCTCGACTACTGCAATTCCCTTCTCATTGGCCTACCTTTAAATAAACTATCCCCCCTCCAGTCCATCATGAATGCGGCTGCCAGACTCATTACCCTTACAAACTGTTCAGCGTCTGCTACCCCTCTCTGCCAATCCCTCCATTGGCTGCCACTCGCCCAACAAATTCAATTCAAAATACTAACAATGAGCTACAAAGCCATCCACAATTCTGCTCCCAGCTACATCCCCAGCCTAGTCTTAAAATACCAACCTAACCGTCCTCTTTGCTCCTCCCAAGACCTCCTGCTATCCAGCTCCCTCATCACCTCCTCTCATACTCGCCTCAAGACTTCTCCCAAGCGTCTCCCATCCTCTAGAATTCCCTAACCCCAATCTGTCAGACTGTCCCCAAATCTATCCACCTTCAGGCAATCCCTGAAAACTTTCCTCTTCAGGGAAGCCTATCCTGCCACCACCTAACAACTATATTTCTTATTTTCTCAATCAGCTCATCCCCCACAGTTATTGCCCTTTCGTATCACTCAACCCTCCCTCCTAGATTGTAAGCTCTAATGAGCAGGCCCTCTATTTCCTCCTGTATTGAATTGTATTGTAATTGTACTGTCTGCCCTAATATTGTAAAGCGCTGCGCAAACCGTCGGTGCTATATAAATCCTGTATAATAATAATAATATATATATATTGTGGGAGATTAGCTCATGGGTCCCCTCAGTGTGAATTTGCTGTCCCCTCAAAATAACTCAACACACAGCCATCAATGTCTAAACCACTGGCAACAAAAGTGAGTACATCCCTAAGTAAAAATGTCCAAGTTGGGCCCAAAGTGTCAATATTTTGTGTGGCCATAATTATTTGCCAGTACTGCCTTAACCTTCTTGGGCATGGAGCTCACCAGAGCTTCACAGGTTGCCACTGGAGTCCTCTTCCACTCCTTCATGACGACATCACGGAGCTGGTGTATGTTAGAGAACTTGTGCTCCTTCACCTTCTGTTTGAGGATGCCCCACAGATACTCAATAGGGTTTAGGTCTGGAGACATGCTTTACCAGACCATCACCTTTACCCTCAGCTTCTTTAGCAAGGCAGTGGTCATCTTGGAGCTGTGTTTGGGGTCATTATCATGTTGGCGACCCAGTCTCTGAAGGGAGGGGATCATGCTCTGCTTCAGTATGTCACAGTACATGTTGACATTTATGGTTCCCGCAATGAACTGTAGCTCCCCAGTGCCGGCAGCAATCATGCAGCCCCACACCATGACACTCCCACCACCATGCTTGACTGTAGGCAAGACACACTTGTCTTTGTTTTCCTTACCTGGTTGCAGCCACAGACGCTTGACACTATCTGAACCAAATAAGTTTATCTTGGTCTCATCAGACCACAGGACATGGTTCCAGTAATCCATATCCTTAGTCTGCTTGTTTTCAGCAAACTGTTTGCAAGCTTTCTTGTGCATCATCTTTAGAAGAGGCTTCCTTCTGGGAGGACAGCCATGCAGACCAATTTGATGTGTGCTGTGTATGGTCTGAGCACTGACATGCTGACCCCCCACCCCTTCAACCTCTGCAACAATACTGGCAGCATTCATATGTCTATTTCCCAAAGACAACCTATGGATATCACACTGAGCACGTGCACTCAACCTCTTTGGTTGACCATGGCAAGACCTGTTCTGAGTGGAACCTGTCCTGTTAAACCATTGTATGGTCTTGGCCACTGTGCTGCAGCTCAGTTTCAGGATCTTGACAATCTTCTTATAGTCTAGGCCATCTTTATGTAGAGCAAAAATTCTTTTTTTCAGATCCTCAGAGAGTTCTTTGCCATGAGGTGCCATGTTGAACTTCCAGTGACCAGTATGAGAGAGTGAGAGTGATAACACCACATTTAACACACCTGCTCCTCATTCACACCTAAAACTAACTAGAGTTGAGCGGACACCTGGATGTTTGGGTTCGGCCGAACTTCACGAAAAAGTTTGAGTTCGGCCCCGAACGTGACCCGAACTTGACCTCGAACCCCATAGTCAATGGTGACCCGAACTTTTGGGCACTAAAATGGCTCTAGAAAAGTCCTGGAAACATCTAGAAGGCTGCAAAAGGAAGAAAAATGGGGGTAAGAGTAGGACAAGTGCCCTGCAAACAAATGTGGATAGAGAAATTACTTAAAATCGCATAAAAAAAATAAAAAATGGAGGAGGAGGTGGATGTGGAGTAGGAGGTTGAGGAGGCGGTGACCGTGGCGGTGGAGGAGGAGGTGGTAACCAACACTGTTTTTTGTTTGTTTGGTTTTTTATTCTAATTGGGGTAGCCCCCAAAATATTGAGACATATTAAAAAAATAAAAAAAAGATCACTATCTGCACACAAACCCAGAGATGTTCTAGCACGGGTTCACTTTTTCCACATAAAATGTACCATGGTTTATTTTTCGTGTTTCTCCGGTTACAAATTCCAAGAAAGACTTATGTTCTATAAAAAAAATAAAATAATAAGTTCACTTAAGTATACCAATGGCTATGTGAGGCCAGTATAAATGTATATTCTGCACAAGGTACAGACAAGTCTTGTGGGATCCATGCCTGGTTCATTTTAATAAATGTTAGCTTGTCCACGTTGGCTGTGGACAGGCGGCTGCGCTTGTCTGTGATAACGCCCCCTGCCGTGCTAAACACATGTTCAGACAATACACTGGCTGCAGGGCAGGCCAGCACCTCCAAGGCATAAAGAGCAAGCTCAAGCCATGCGCCCAATTTGGAGACCCGGAAGTTGAATGGGGCAGACCCATCAGTCAGTACGTGTAGGCGTGTGCACATATACTGTTCCAACATGTTGCTGAAATGCTGCCTCCTGCTAAGACGTTGCCTATCAGCTGGTGGTGCTGTTTGTGGTGGCGTGCTGCTGACAAAGCTTTTCCACATTTCGGCCATGCTAACCCTGCCTTCTGAGGTGCTGGCGTTGCCACAGCTGCGTTGGCGACCTCTTCCTCCTCCTCCCCTGCCTTCGCCGTGTGCTTCCACTGAGCCCCCGGTGACATTTGGGAATGCCCTCAGCAGCGTGTCTGCCAGCATAAGAGACTGCTGCATGACTTGAGGCTCAGACTGCTTGGCTGATTTACAAGGGGCTGAGGTGAAAGACAGATGGCCATGGTGTTCAGGTGCCAACTCTGAGCTTTCAGCAAGGGACCGGGTGGGAGACAATGTGAAGGAACTGGAGGCATTGTCAGCCACCCAATCTACTATCGCCTGTACTTGTTCTGGCCTCACCGTTCATTGAGCGGCATTTGGGCCTACCATATAACATTGAAGGTTCTGTCGGCTACTCACACCTGAGGAAGGTGTTTCACTTGTG
>BLSH010504344.1:372815-410115 GCA_018402905.1 Glandirana rugosa
GTGGGTTAAGTTGTGGGGGTGGGTAGTTTCGGTGACGTGTACGTACCGCTAATAATTATCTTTGTTTTGGAGAATTCTTTTTTCTGATTAATGCTATTGTATATGATTGGTATGCCTTTAATTTTGGCTGAAGGACTATTGAGGAATGTCCATATCTTAGGGGATATGGTATACAGTTTAGGTTCAATGGTTTTGAGATATGCTTTTATTCTGAGGTATGTGAAGTTTTCTGTGTGGGGCAATGAGAATTCCTTTTGTAAGGTTTCAAAAGGTTTGATTAAGTTTTTCGATAGAAGATTGTGTAGGTGAGTTATTCCTATAGTTTTCCATGCTTTGAGGTTTAGATCTAGGGCCAATTGTTCGAGAATTCCGATTGGAAGATTGGGTTTGATGTTGTCTGGGTTTAATTTTAGTTTCTCTATTAATAATCGCCATGCATGTGCAGTGGCTTTGATGGGTGGGGGTGTTGAATTGGGTGTTTTTCCACCTAGAGGAGTGCTCAGAAGCCATTCTTTCAAAATACGTTTAGGGACGTATTCTGATTCCATATGACTCCATATTTTAGTGGGGTGAGAAAGAAACCATTCCTGTATTGGTGCAAGGGTAGCTGCTATATAGTAGTCTTCGAAGTCTATAGAACTTGTGCCACCTGCTTTTTTGTTTTTTATTAGTGTCGTGTGTGCACATCTTGGTTTGGACCCTTTCCATATGCACTGGTTTAGGACAGTGCGCAGCGTTTTGAGGAATGTTTGGGGAATTCGTATGGGTATGGTTCTGAAGAGGTATAGGACCTGCGGTAGGTGTAGCATTTTGAATGCCGCTAATCTCCCACTCCATGACAATTCATGTCTGGTGAGTTTTTGGGATTCAGAATTAAGTGTCTCTAATGCTGGTTTAAAGTTAGCGGTGAATAGTTTTTTCACTGAGATAGGTAGCCGGATCCCTAAATATTTGATGTCGTTTTTGGCCCATTGAAATGGGTATTGTGATTGTAGCAAGTTACTGTTGCATCTATGCCTATTTCCAACACATTAGATTTATTTTCATTCGCTTTATAGTAGGAGATCTTACTAAAAAGTTCTAGAGTTTTCCGAACCTCTGCCAGGGAAGAAACCGGGTTGGACAACATCAATATGATATCATCAGCAAATAAGCTGATTTTGTGAGTCGTTTTGCCCACGATAATGCCTGATATATAGGTATTATTCCTGATCATTTCGGCTAAGGGTTCCAATGTCAAGTTGAAAATTAGTGGGGATAACGGACACCCTTGTCTGGTACCGTTGGTTATAAAAAAAGGTTTAGAGATCATATTGGCTGAGAGAACCCGGGCAGATGGAGTAGTGTATAGCGCCAGTATGGACTTCAGTATATGGCCTGTGAAACCGAATTTATGGAGGACTCGCTGAAGGTATGTCCAGTGGACCCTGTCGAACGCCTTCTCTGCGTCCAAGGATAGGAGCAGAAAAGGCGGTCTGTTGAGTTCCACATGGTGAATTACATTAATTAGTCTCCTCGTGGCGTCAGCTGCCTGGCGACCTATAGTGAAGCCTACTTGGTCGGCGTGAATTAAGGTGGGCATTATTGTACTCAATCTGGAGGCTATAGTTTTGGCAAAAATTTTGATGTCTAGATTTAGTAGAGATATTGGGCGAAAATTCAGTGTCTCATTGGGTTCCTTCCCTGGCTTTGGAATAGTGGTTATAGTCGCTTGTAGGTTTTCTGCTGGAAAGGTAGACGAGGAGGCAGCGTCGTTGTACACCACAGTCAATGGTTTAACTAATAGGGAGGAAAATTTTTTATAGTATTCACCAGTGAGGCCGTCTGGTCCTGGTGCTTTATTGGGGGGTATTGCAGACATGGTGTTTAGGATTTCATTTTCTGTAAAGGGTGCATTAAGAAGTTCAATTTGATTTTCGTTGAGTCTGGGGAGGTTAACAAGTGCTAAGAAGTCATTTATTTGTCCAAGGGTCGGTTGAGGGGTTAGTACGTCCTGTTTCAAATTATAGAGGTCGCTATAATATGTGCTGAAAGCGTCAGCTATGTCTTGTGGGTTAGTTAATCTTTTTTTGGTATGGGGGTGGAGGATGTAGTCGATATGCGTTTTAGACCTCTGGCCTTTCAGTTTATTGGCGAGTTGTTTGCCTGCTTTGTTGGAGGTGGAGTAGTAGGTGGCCTTTAGTTTCCTTTGTGTGTGTTCATAGGAATGTAATAATAGGGATTTTAGTTCCTGTCTTAAAGTCAAGATCTGTGATGTGCATTGGGGCGTGAATTGTCTCTTATTGAGAGTCTCGAGCTCATCTAATTGGTTGGTGATGTCTGTTAGACACTGCGTCCTTTTCTTTTTAAACCTTGAGGCTAATTGGATTAAAACCCCTCTGATGGAGGCCTTGTGGGCATTCCACACCATGATTGTGTCCGTCACTGAGCCATTGTTAATATCAAAAAATTCTTTCAAATGTCGTTCTATTTCCTGGGCAAAGTCAGGGCTTTGTATAATATAGTTGTTTGCCCTCCATATGGGGTTTTTGTTTTGAGAGAATGTATCAGCTATTTCTATCGATATCGGGGCGTGATCGGACCATGTCATGGTATGGATCGCCAAGGACGTGGTCCCCTGTAAGAGCCATTTATCGGTTAAGAACAGGTCTATTCTAGAATAGGTTTTGTGGGCCGGAGAGAAGTACGTGAAGTCCTTTTCCGACCCATGGTGGCACCTCCATACATCAAATAGGTTGTATTGCTTGAGAAACTTCTTTAGAGGTGATTCCTTTCTTTTAGCTGCGGTGGTAGAGTCCAGGTGAGGGTCGACTATGGTATTAAAGTCTCCACAGAGCAGTAAGTGGCCCTGTTGTAGTGGTTTGGCAATGAGCATTACTCTCTTTAGAAAGTCCTGTTGATGGACGTTAGGTGCGTAAATGTTAATGATCGTGTATTGTTGTTTATTAATAGTACATACCAAGATGAGAAATCTTCCTTGAGGGTCTTCATGTTTCTGTTGAAGAGAGAAGAGGGCTGTGTCTCTCATGGCAATTAACACTCCTCTCTTTTTTTCGTTGAAGGATGCTGTGTATATGTGGGGAAACTGCTTGTTGGAACATTTAGGAGGAGAGGTGGCTAGAAAGTGTGTTTCTTGCACACATAAGACGTCACTTTGTGACTCTTTTGCTGAGCGCCAAAGGGAATGTCTTTTCGCCGGGTGATTAAGCCCGTGTGCATTGATCGATAGAATTTTTAAAGGCATTGTGCTGGTTGGGAATGTAAAATTAATGTCTCACTTACGGTTAGTGGTCTTCCTGTCACTTGTAAAAAGCTCAGGATGTTGAGTTCGCTGGAAGGTTGTTGTATCAATCTTTGGCAGTTTGAGAACTGGTGGAACAAAAGTCTGTTAATGAGATAACAAGGTTGTGAGATACAGTATTGTATTCAGGATGAAAAAAAAAGATGGGAAGAGGGAAAGGGAGAAAAAAAAGGGAAAAAAAAGAGAACGGTGAGTGTATCTGGAATTCAGTTTCACCGCTGTGAGGCGTATAGTTCTTGTGAGCGGCTGGGTGGGTTGGGCAGGTGATGACTGCAGAGTACGGAAGATTGTGTCAGGGGATATTTGCCCTGCGTTGCGATCCGTGGATATTGTCTTGTGCTCTTCTGCTTCTGTTGCGTTGTGGTTTTGAGGATCCAGGAGAAGGTTGGATAATGGAGGCGTCAAGTGGGGGTTCAGGAATTATTCCCCATCGGTGGAGCAGGTGCATGCCGTCCTTAAGGTTGTCGATTTTTTGACTGACCTCATCTTTTGTTATTAGGAGGGAGGCTGGATATTTCCACTTGAATTGGATTTGGTGGTTATGTAGGCCTTTGGTTATGGGGTTCAGATCTCTATGTAGTTGTAGAGTGTACGTCTCTAGGGATCGAGGTTGCAAGATGGGACGGTTTGGCAATTCTATGTATTCTATCGACTATACTATCCCTTGGCGATGCGTCGGGGAGGACCAACCGCATGAGGTCTTTTGCGAATCTCTGGAGGTCTTGTGGGGGGATTGATTCCGGGATTCCACGCAGTTTTACGTTGTTGCGACGAGATCTATCTTCTAGATCCGCTATTTTAGCTCTCATCCATGTCTGTTCCTCCTTGACTTCTTCAACTGTGTCTATGATATCATTGACGGTAGTGACACATGCTTCCACGCCCGTTTCTAAGCATGAGACTCTATGGTCTATTTGTTTCACTTCGGTTGAGAGCGTTGTGATAAGGGTGGACAAATCATTCATTAGTGAGGATTGAAAGGAGAGAAGCATGTCTTTGAGGGTTGTGTCTAGGACTGGCTGTCCTGTATTTGGATATGCAGCTATTGGGTAATTAAGCGGTGTTTGGATTATAGTGGTGCCATTTTTGGGATCAGCTAGTGGTGGTGGAGAAGGAGATGCATCCATCCGCATCTTTGCCTTGGCAGGGCTGCCTGTTATGGGGTTCTCTTCTAGGTGGAGAGTTGATGAGGAGGATGCTACTGTTAGAAGTTCTTCCTCGGCGGACTCATCTGGTAGATCAGTATATGCCTCTCTGGTTGTTTGTTCTTTCTGCACCCCTTTAGGTGTGGGGGCCGGTTTAAAGAAAAGTGAGGTCAATTTTTGTGTTTTAAATTCTCCCATTCATTTCCTGGACATGTTATGGGAAGGCACTAGAAAGATAAGGATAGTGGTGGGCTTTGGTCGATGTTGTTCTTCCTTTCTGCTGTCTCTTGAATGGTCACTCCATCTTGTTTACTGTCTTTGTGTCAGGAAAGGGTCCTCCTGTTACCAGGGCCCTAAAATACTATGTGGTCCGCTGTAGAGGATGAGGGGGGTGCTGCGACCTCTAGTAGTCACTGGTCAGCTGTTATGTGAGCTTGTAAGGCTGGAAGATGACTTTCAGGATCAGGAGGGATTCAAGCCCAATCTGCAGGGGGGGAAGAGGGGCTTCCCTTAGGGTTTGATCCGCAGTCCGGCGATGGTTAGTGACGGCTGTATGGTCGGTTGTGGTGGTCACGGCCTAGGCCGCGGATGAAGCCGCGGCCTCGATTTTAGAAGCCGCGGAGGTCGAGTACGGGCGGACAAAATAGATGGACCGGGGTGTAGAGGGAAGTAGTGGGGATTTGTCTAGATAGTTTTCAGGTGCTCACCCATCCTTGGGAAGGTAGGATGGGGGTTGATTGAAGCTGGGAGATCGGAGCTCTCCCAGAACACGTCCGGCTTCCACAGCGCTCAGGCCACGCCCCTCGCTACTAGAGGACTTTAAAGCCCTGGTGACATCAGGACTGCAACCCACGACGGGCTGCAAATTCACTAGGTCTCTTATATAGAGATCAGGAGAGGGCCTAGGCTGGTCCAGCCCCCCTCCCTGAGGTCTCGGGTCTATTACGGGCCTGCTTCCTCTCTAATCTTTCATTCCTAATACTTTAGCTACTCTCACCTCTTTCCTTCTAATCAAATTCCTAATCTATTTATTTTTTCCTTTTAGCATTTTTCTCCACAGATGCTCAGACAGAATTCTATACCTCTCTGGAACACAAAGGACCAGGCTCCAGATCTTCCCATTTATCTCAAGGCTTTCTCACTGAGTAAAGGGGTAGGTGTGATCTGTAATGTGATAATGGCTCCCACTCATATCCTAGGTTAATTCAATTCCTGTCAAAGCGACCCTAAGAATGGCTTCCAACAACACACAAGGTGTCACTTACCTGCAGGACAAGTCTGAATTCTGCAGGGGTAACCTCTCTTGCGGCCCTGGTTCGAGAACCCCTAATAGAGCAAACAGGGAGTTCAGGAGTGCAGAGGGGCATGAGGGTTGGACAGGAACACTTGGTGGTGTGTGTAGGTCCACTGGGACTCGTGCAAGACAGAAGAGTGGTCGTACAGTCCGGGTCGGCAACAGGCAGTCTAGGAAGTACAAAAAGGAGCAGGCAGGCAGATGGTCAGGTACAGGCAGAGTTTGTTAACAGGCTGACAGCAGAAGTGCAGAAGGATCAGGCAATCGGATGGTCGTAGGCAAGCCAAGGGTCGGTACAGGCGGAGTCATTAGGGGGAAATTTATACAATTAGGATCTCAACTCAAACGTGAACGCCAAATAGGCATACTAAAACTTGAAAAGGAATACCAACAGGCCAGTAAGAAACACAAACAATGCTCCACTGCTGACTCCTTATCAAGTTTGGACACAGCCAAACTAGCCCTGAATCTAGCACTAACGTCCTCGGCCGAAAAACATTAGATGGACAAGCCGACAATTTTATTTTGGCAGTGACAAGGTGGGCACCCATCTAGCAGCTAAATTGACCCCCAAATACAAATTACTTTTTCTTCCTAAAATCAAATCCTGGTCAGGTGCCTTAACCAAAACCCTAAGAGTATTATGGACACCTTCCAAGGTGCATTATTTGCAGATGACGTCCTTCTGTTCATAACTTCTCCCCTTATATCTACTCCACCTGCTTAACAAATTTAGTCAGATTTCTGGTTTACACATGAACATGTCTAAATCAGTACCACTAAACGTAAATACCCCTAACTCAATAGTAGATCAACTTAAGACCATTTTCCTTTCACATGGAGCAAATCCTATATTCCATACTTAGGTATCAATCTCCCCGCTACCTTTGACTTACTCTACAAAATCAACTACCCCCCACAATTTAAAAAATGATGAACTGGCTTATCATAATGGTCATCCCTATACCTTTCAGGGCTAGGCAGAGTTAATGCAATAAAAATGACCCCTTTGCCTTGCATATTATACTTCCTCAGGTCTCTTCCTTTTCCAATAACTAAAGCACGGCTAGACTCATTGCAATCAGCTATTAACAAATTTATATGGGGCAGTAAGGGACCCCGCTTTTCCGAAGCATATATTATATAGATCCAAGAAGAAAGGAGGCTTGGGCCTGCCCAATCTCTGGTGGTACTACCAGGCGGAATAAATGGCCCAATTCTCTATCATTTATTCCAAAGGTTCCAAACCGGATTGAGTAACAATAGAAAGGCAGGCTACCCCACGATACACACCAGACTATCTCATCTGGTGTTTGCTGAAATTGCGACCCAATCCTATCCTCAAATGTATTCCCATTCTGTTTCCAGATTAATAAGTTGTATAAAATCACATACTTCTGGCGCCCACTATCTCACTTATTTAATAACACTCACTTCCCCCCGTGTGAAGACATTAAGGCCTTCAGGTGGTGACTCAACAAAGGTCTATTCTGAATTGGACATTTTGTCAATTCGAAATGGCCTCTATCATATAAACACTGTGTAAACAAATTGGAGATGCCACCTACTAAAGCATTCCATTTTCACAAGATCTCACATTTTTTACACTCCTTATGGAATGACAAATCTGAACCATTGTCAGTTACCCCTTATGAATAGAGTTGACCGGACACCTGGATGTTCGGGTTCGGCGGGTTCGGCCGAACTTCGCGAAAAAGTTCGAGTTTGGCCCCGAACCCCATTGAAGTCAATGGTGACCCGAACTTTTGGGCACTAAAATGGTTCTTAAAAAGTCCTGGAAAGGGCTAGAGGGCTGCAAAAGGAAGCAAAATGGGGGTAAGAGTAGGACAAGTGCCCTGCAAACAAATGTGGATAGGGAAATAACTTAAAATAACATAAAAGAAAAAAAAATGGAGGAGGAGGTGGATGTGGAGTAGGGGGTTGAAGAGGCGGTGACCGTGGTGGTGTAGGTCGAAGTTGCGGTGGAGGAGGAGGAGGTAGCCAACACTGTTTTTTGTTTTCTTTGTTTTTTTTTCTAATTGGGGTAGCCCCCAAAATATTGAGACATATAAAAAAAAAGATCACTATCTGCAGACAAACCCAGAGATGTTCTAGCACAGGTTCCCTTTTTCTATATAAAATGTACCATGGTTTATTTTTCATGTTTCTCCTGTTACAAATTCCAATACAGACTTATGTTCTATGAAAAAAAAAAGAATAAGTTGACTTAAGTAATCGTACCAATGGATGTGTGAGGCCGGTATAAATGTCTATTTTGCACAAGGTACAGACAAGTCTTGTGGGATCCATGCCTGGTTCATTTTATTAAACGTTAGCTTGTCCACATTGGCTGTGGACAGGCTGCAGCGCTTGTCTATGATAACGCCCCCTGCCGTGCTAAACACATGTTCAAACAATACACTGGCTGCAGGGCAGGCCAGCACCTCCAAGGCATGAAGGGCAAGATCCGGCCACGTGCCCAATTTGGAGACCCAGAAGTTAAATGGGGCAGACCCATCAGTCAGTAAGTGTAGGCGTGTGCACACATACTGTTCCACCATGTTGCTGAAATGCTGCCTCCTGCTAAGATGTTGACTATCAGATGGTGGTGCTGTTTGTTGTGGCGGGCTGCTGACAAAGCTATTCCACATTTTGGCCATGCTAACCCTGCCTTCTGAGGTGCTGGCGTTGCCACAGCTGCGTTGGCGACCTCTTTCTGCTCCTCTGCCTTCGCCTTGTGCTTCCGCTGAGCCCCCGGTGTCATTTGGGAATGCCCTCAGCAGTGCGTCTACCAGCGTGGGCTTGTAGTCACGCATCTTCCGATCACGCTCCAGTGAGGGAATTAAGGACGGCATGTTGTCCTTGTAACGGGAATGCAGCAGGGTGGCCACCCAGTAATCAGCACAAGTTACAATGTGGGCAACTCGACTGTCATTGCGCAGTCACTGCAGCATGTAGTCGCTCATGTGTGCCAGAATGCCCAAAGGCAAAGACAAGCTGTCCTCTGTGGGAGGTGTATCATCTGTGTCCTCCATATCCCCCCAGCAATGCTCCAGTGATGCCCACGAGCTGTGTTGGGTGCCACCCTGCTGTGAACACTGTTCCTCCTCTTCATCATCATCCTCGTCCTCCTCATCCTCCAGAACTGTGCTCTGGCTTGGAATTTTTTTACCTGGCCTATGCTGGTGCAGGAACCCACCCTCCGAGCCACTTGTGAATGACTGGCCTGATAACCGTGGAAATGACCCCTCTTCCTCCTGTGCCACATCCTCTTCCATCATCGCCCGAAGTGTTTTTTTTTTCAAGGAGACATAGAAGTGGGATAGTAACGCTGAGAACAGCGTCATTGGCACTGGCCATGTTGGTGCAGTACTCGAAACACCGCAATATAGTACACTGGTCTCGCATGGAGACACACTTGTTGGTGGTGAAGTGGTGCTTTTCCGCAGAGCGACTGACCCATGCATGCTGCAGCTGAAACTCCACTATTGCCTGCTGCTGCTCGCACAGTCTCTCCAGCATGTGCAAGGTGGATTCCACCTTGTGGGCATGTCGCATAGGAGGTGGTGAGTGGGAAGGCTGAAGTTCCGCTGCAGCGCAGACAGGCAAGCAGCAGCAGGGTGAGAACGCCGAAAGTGTACACAGACGGCCCACACTTTCTGCAGCAGCTCTGACATATCCGGGTAGTTTTTTTTAGAAATTTCTGCACCACCAAATTCAGCACATGCGCCAGGCAAGGGATGTGCGTCAAACCGACTAGGACCAGAGCTGCTAGGAGATTTCGCCCATTATCGCACACCACCAGGGCGGGCTTGAGGCTCAGTGGCAACAACCACTCATCGGTCTGTTGTTCAATGCCCATCCACAGCTCCTGCGCAGTGTGGGGTTTATCCCCCAAACATATCAGTTTTAAAACAGCCTGCTGTCGTTTCCCCCTGGATGTGCTGAAGTTGGTGGTGAATGCGTTACGCCGACCGGATGAGGAGGTGGTAGAGGAGGAGGAAGCGGAGAAGGAGGAGGAGGCAACAGGAGGCAAAGAGAAATACCCTGCAATCCTGGGTGGTGGAAGGACATGCGCCAAACTGCTATCCACCTCAGGCCCACCCACCACTACATTTGCCCAGTGTGCAGTTAGCGAGATATAGCATCCCTGCCCGTGCTTACTGGTCCATGTATCAGTGGTTATGTGGACCTTGCCACAGATGGCGTTGTGCAGTGCACACTTGATCTTGTCCCCGACTTGTTTGTGCAGGGAAGGGATGGCTCGCCTGGAAAAGTAGTGATGGCTGGGAACTACGTACTGTGGGACAGGTTTTTAAAAGTGTCCATGTCCACCAGACGGAATGACAGCATTTCAAAGGCCAGGAATTTTGAAATGCTGGCATTCAGGGCCAGGGATCGCGAGTGGGTAGGGGGGTAATTCCTCTTTCTCCCCAGTGTTTGGGAGATGGACATGGTGGCGTTGCTGTCACATTGTCTATTTGCTGGGTGGCAGATGACATGGCACTGTAGAGGTGGAGGAAGAGGCTGAGGCAGCAGCAGAAGAGGAAGCAGGAGGAGCCCGAGACCTTTCGTGGATTTTGAGGTGCTTATTCCACTGCAGCTCATGCTTTGCATGTAGATGCCTGATCATGCAGGTTGTGCTCAGGTTTAGAAAATGTATGCCTCGCTTCAGGCTCTGATTGCACAGCGTGCAAACCACTCGTGTCTTGTCGTCAGCAGAACTGACATGCCAGTGAACTCCTTTGAACTGCCTTTGGTGTGCTAGGTCCCTGGGTGCGGTGGGTAGTAGTAGGCGTACTGTCTAGGGGACGGTCGCTCCTCTTTTGCAACCTGCTTCCTCTTTTGCTGTGCTGGTGCCTCTGTGCGACCACCACCTCTTCCTCCAAACTGCACACGTCACTCGCATGACCTTCATTCCATGTGGGGTCTAGGACCTCATCATCCTCCACATCATCTTCCACCCACTCTTCACCACTGCCCTCCTTGTCAGTCTGCACACTGTAGAATGCCGCAGCAGTTGGCACCTGTGTTTCATCATCATCAGAGACGTGCTGTGGTGGTGTTTCCATTTCCTCATCCTGAAACAGAAGTGGTTGGGCATCGGTGCACTCAATGTCTTCCACTTCTGGGGCAGGGCTATGTGGATGGCCCTCGGAAAACACACCAGCAGAGTCATCAAAAAGCATAAGAGACTGCTGCATGACTTGGGGCTCAGACTGCTTGGCTGATTTACAAGGGGCTGAGGTGAAAGACAGATTACCATGGGGTTCATGTGCCAACTCTGAGCTTTCAGCAAGGGACCGGGTGGGAGACACTGTGAAGGAACTGGAGGCATTGTCAGCCACCCAATCTATTATTGCCTGTACTTGTTCTGGCCTCACCATTCGTTGAGCAGCATTCGGGCTTACGATATAATGTTAAAGGTTCTGTCAGCTATTCGCACCTGAGGAAGGTGTGTCACTTAAGCGTGTAGCTGGCACAGATCGACCACGTCCTCTCCTTGCAACAGGAGCTTCACCAACACCAGGAGCACCACGACCACGTCCCTTATTTGACGCTCTCCTCATTCTGGACGCAAATGTACTAATTAGCACAAATTTATATTATTTTTTAAACTAGCAATGTAGACGCACTTTTTAATTTTGTGCAAGAAATGCACAGCAAGGTGCAAATGTACTATGTAGCACTATTTTTTTTTTAAACCAGCAATGTCGATGTAATTTTTAATTTTGTGCAAGAAATGCACAGCCAGGTGCAAATGTACTATGTAGCACTATTTATTATTATTTTTTTTAAACCAGCAATGTCTACGCACTTTTTAATTTTGTGAAAGAAATGCACAGCAAGGTGCAAATGTACTATGTAGCACTATTTTTAATTTTTTTTTAAACCAGCAATGTTGATGCACTTTTTAATTCTGTGCAAGAAATGCACAGCAAGGTGCAAATGTAACACTATTTATTATTCTTTTTTTTTTTAAACCAGCAATGTAGATGCACTTTTTATTTTGTGCAAAAAATGCACCGCTGGTCGCAAATATAGTAATTAGAATATTTTTTTTTAAACCAGCAATGTAGTTGCACTTTTTATTTTTGCGCAAGAAATGCACCGCTGGCTGCAAATATAGTATTTAGAATATTTTTTTTTAAAACCAGCAATGCAGACGCACTTTTTATTTTTGTGCAAGAAATTCACCGCTGGTCGCAAATGTAGTATATAGAATATTTTTTTTTAAACCAGCAATGTAGACGCACTTTTTATTCTTGTGCAAGAAATGCACTGCTGGCCGCAAATGTAGTATTTAGAATATTTTTTTCTCTTTTAAACCAGCAATGTAGATGCATTTTTTATTTTTGTGCAAGAAATGCACCGCTGGCTGCAAATGTAGTATTTAGAATATTTTTTTTTTTTCAAGCCAGCAATGTAGACGCACTTTTTATTTTTGTGCTAGAAATGCACCGCTGGCCACAAATGTAGTATTTAGAATATTTTTTTTTCTAAACCAGCTATGTAGATACACTTTTTAATTTTGTGCAAGAAATGCCCCGCTGACCGCAAATGTAATATTTTGCACAAAAAAAAAATGTGATTTGTCTAACTGCAATGTAAAAGGAGTATATAAATATGCCAAAATGTGGCAACTGAACTAACAGAGCATGATTAAAGTAGTGTCCCTGACACACAAGCCGTTGCAAGTGCACTGCACTTGCAAAAATGGCTGCAAACACCCACTTAACAAACAGAAAAATTGCTTAGGTTTTATATGAGGCACTTTGCTTAGCAAACAAAATGTACTCTAGCAAATAAAAATCTCCTCTAGCACCCACCCACCAATAAATCGCTGTTTTTAACAGATTTTCTAAAGCTAATCTGTCCTTCACAGCAGCATCCTCTCCCTACACTAGTATGAGATGATGTGACATGCAGCACTACGTGACTCCAGCTTATATAGAGGCTGGGTCACATGATGCACTGGCCAATCACAGCCATGCCATTAGTAGGCATGGCTGTGATGGCTTCTAAGGGCAAACGAGAGAAACACTTGTTGATTGGCTGCCCTGCAGCTATTCAACAGGTGTGAAAAAGGCGCAAAAAAATACCCAAACCCCGAATCCGAACCTGGACTTTTTCTCAAATGTCCAGGTTCGGGTCACGGACACCCTAAAGTCTGGTACGAACCCGAACTTTACACTTCGGGTTCATTCAACTCTACTTATGAGCATAGGTGTTCGCAGATAATGGACTTGATGGGAGGCATTTCACTGATTTAGTCGGGCCTGGCTGAACCTAAGGTAAAAACACCCTATATGTTGGCCTGGGAAAAGGACCTTGAGATAGAATGGGATCTGGACACCTGGCATCTTTTCTTTTTTAAATCCTTCAAAGGGATTGATAATGTATCGCTAATGGGAGCCAATCTAAAAATGATATCGAGGAGGTACGTGGTACCTACCCACCTAGCCAAAATGTATGACTCAACATCCCCTCTCTGCTTCAGAGACTGTGGTCATCTGGGTACCCTTCTACATACTTTGTGGGAATGCCCCAGAATCAGGAAATTCTGGAACCACATCTTTCAGTTAATAAGGAAACTAACAGGTTTAGCCATCCCTCAGAATCCTCTGGTGGCTCTCCTCAAATAAAGTATCCCAAAAGCTATCAGTCCCTTATCATATTTATTCTTTTAGGGGCAAAATGAATGATTGCCAGGGCCTGGAAAATCTCTTTGATGTCCTTTCAACAAGCACAATGAAAAATTTTGTGGATTATGACCCAGGAAAGGTTGCCAACACAACCAAAATTACTATAGGTAAATTCGAGAGTATATGGGAACCTTGGGCCAGATACAGTATGTGGGCATTACCTTATAAGTTGAAAACTTCTAGACACATTCCATTGGATTTCTTTTGGAATAGAGGAGTTCTGCCTGGGTTTCTTTCTCTACGCTACTCTCTCCTGCATTCTCTCCCCTCTCCACTCCACTTTCTCTCTCCTTCCTCTTCTTCTTGTCTCTTACCTCTTTTCTCCCTACCTTTGTTAGATTTTTGGTACTTTCTCATCAGTACACACAAACACTGACAAGATGAGGCAACTATGCAGATATAGATCTATCAGATCCCAGTTTAACTTGATAATTGGGAACAATAGCCGCAGGGAACGGAACAATCAATGGAGCATATTTCCGGCCACAGTATGATCCCATTGGGGTGTCCAGACTGCTCTTCTTTGGCCCCTTTGTTCACTTACAGCGGAGTAGAATTTTCTAACTGGTCTTGCATATATATGGAACTGCCAATTTTTCCATAGTACTAAACCTATATCATAACAGCTGGTTTTTATGCAATTGAACAATCTTTGGCTTTCTATATGTTGCCTACTGAGAGCATGTAATTCTATTGTTAGGCTATCGTTGATACCTTATTTACGAACCCAATTTACAGGTCAATTATGTTAGTTATTCTGTCTAAAGAGTTAACTATCTATATGTATGTTCTCTCCTTTTCATTACTATACATGTTATACAGCAACTAATGTGCATGAAAGTTGTATATCTGATAATTTTGAATAAAATAAAAATTATTGAACATAAAACAGAAAATAAATCCTTGCCGTCTGGCGCTAAACTAAACATAGTTTCCTCACTATATGGTGTGGGGCTGCCCCCCGACACCCACAAAATATAAGCCACAATGCAAACCTTGTCTTTTAAAATCCAAACAGACACAGAGATCCCTTAGATCCCTCTCTGAGTTCCAGGTCAGAGCTCAAGTGAGATCTCTTTCTGATTGTTTAATTCACCTGCTGGTGGCTTCAGTGGACCACAAACTCTGGACCAGAACCAGCCCTGCCATTGTGGCTGGTAAAATCCGGACCGGACTTTGTTTAATCCGGTCCACATGAACGCATACAAGGCGGCAGTTAGCATCTGTATAACACTTAGCCTTGCATAGTGTCCCATATCCTCCCCCTCTGCTCAAGCCCCTGCAGCTGGACAACTTTCCCAACAATACAGTGGACCTGGGAGAGGGAATCCGCATCGTTCTGGTGTCTTCCCATCCGGTGTTCCACTGTGAACTTAAATGACTGTAGTGCCAGGAAACACCTAGTCACCCGACTAATTTTCTCCCTGTTGTCACACATCCACTTCAGGGAGGCATGGTCGGTGACTAGCCTAAAAGACCTTCCTAAGGGGTTGTACTTCAGTGCCTCTAAGGCCACTTGATAGCCAGGCACTCCTCCACAATGGCATAGTTCCTTTCATGGCTATTAAGCTTTCTGCTTAAGTAGACAACCGGGTGCTCCTTACCGACTCTGATCTGGGACAGAACAGCACCAAATCCCACCTCAGAGGCGTCTGTTTGTACAACAAACTCCTTTGTGAAGTCTGGGGTCACGAGCACTGTGAAGGCACAAACCTGTTTTTTATTCACCAGTTGGGTCCACTTTTGAATTGCCTCAATCTTATTGGTCTGGGGCTTGATCAGTCCCCGACCAATAACGTACCCAAGGTATTTGGCCTCCTCCAGGCCTATGGCATGCTTTTTTTGGGTTGGCTGTTAAACCTGCTACCCTAAGAGAATCTATGACTGCTTGGGCAGATGCGATTCCCAATCTGGACTGTGGATGACCACATAATCCAAATAGGCGACTGCATAGAGGCGATGCGGCCTCAAAGTTTTATACATA
This sequence comes from Glandirana rugosa, assembly GCA_018402905.1. Taxonomy (NCBI): domain Eukaryota; kingdom Metazoa; phylum Chordata; class Amphibia; order Anura; family Ranidae; genus Glandirana; species Glandirana rugosa. Next base: position 388,246 of record BLSH010504344.1, read on the forward strand.
ATACTGCCCATCTACCAAACTGTATTCACTTGTACAGGAAGGACCTCTCCATTAAGGCGATCTGCCAATAGCTGTTATTTAGGTCTAGGGTTGTTATGTACCAGGCACCTCCCAACCTGTCCACAAGTTCGTGAACTTGTGGCATCGGGTATGCGTCAAACTTAGACACGTTATTCAGCTTCCTGAAATCCTTACAGAACCTGATAGTGCCAATGGGCTTTGGGACCAGCACCATGGGGCTTGACCAGGTGCTGTGGGACTCCTCTATCACATCTAACACCAACATGGTTTTTATTTCCTTTGCCACCGCTTCCCATCTAGCCTCATGTATTCGGTAGGGTTTTACATTTACGCGGACCTCTGGTTCCATAATTATGTCATGTTGTAGTACGTACGGTGGTCAGTCCGGGTAGGGAAGAGAAAAAAAATCTCTATTTTTTCTGATAAATTCCTTAACGTCATTTTGTTGCGTCAGTGACAAGGACTCAGTTATGGGGACGTCTGACATCATGGATAGCCTGCCTTCTTGAGGAGTGGGCACTGCCAGTAAAATTTCTCTGTCTTTCCATGGTTTTAAGAGATTCACACGGTAAATTTGCTCGGGTTTCCTTTTCCCTGGCTGGTAAACGTTGTAGTTCACTTTCCCTGCTCTTTCCCTAATCTCAAAAGGGACCCCTGCCACTTTGCTAAGAATTTACTTTCAACCGTGGGGACTAGCACCCGCTCTCTGGGGTTGAAAGTCTGGGTTTTGGCACTGCAATTATAAACCCTTCTCTGGGCTTCCTGGGCTCGCTCCATATGTTCTCGCAGCAGAGGCTCTAAGTTGCTCTGTACAGATGCCCTCTCTCTGGACCTCTAAGTCAGATACTACATTCCGTTCACTCTCACAGTCAGGGTCAGAGACATTTTCCGGGTCATTAGCCCCTAGCTGGGAGCTATTTTCCAGCTCCCCAGCCAGTACAGGAAAAGAAAGAGGGTCTCCTCCTTCCTTGGTCCTGCCACCAGTCTCCCCTTCCATTTGGCAAAAAGGGTCTGGCAAGAGTTCCAGTGCTTCCACAGCAGGGGGAGCTCTATCCTCCCTGGGCCTTCCCATAACCTCCAAAGATGGGGAAAATCCCTGAGAACTAGGGCATCATATAGCAGTGAAGGTACTACCCCCACTGAATGAGTCACACTGCCCCAAGGGGTATCATTCTCAACCACCGCTGTCTGGTAGTCACGAGTGTCTCCATGCATACAAATGACCCTGACATTACTAGGGTGTAACCTTGCAGGATTTACACAATTGCTTTTTACCAACGTTACTACACTACCAGAGTCAAGCAGTGCAGTGAATGGCTTTCCATCAACAAAAATCAAACACCTTTGCTTTTCCATGCGATTTGAACATGATGCTGCATATGCAACCTATGAAAAAAGAGAAATGTGTCTATTTACATAAGTATACATAAGTATTGCTGGGGGAGCACATTGCAGGGGCTGCTTTCTCAAAGTGAAGCTAGTGATCAGCACTTCAATCTCTGCATCATGTAAAAATGTATTCTCTGTCCCTTCACAGGTATGTCAGCTGAAGCAATCATCCACCCTTAACTGGACTCTATTTTAATCTCTATGTATCTTTGCTATGGTATGTCAGCTGAAGCAATCATCCACCCTTATCTGGACTCTACTTTAATCTCTATGTATCTTTGCTATGGTATGTCAGCTGAAGCAATCATCCACCCTTAACTGGACTCTATTTTAATCTCAATGTATCTTTGCTATGGTATGTCAGCTGAAGAAATCATCCACCCTTAACTGGACTCTACTTTAATCTCTATCTATCTTTGCTATGGTATGTCAGCTGAAGCAATCATCCACCCTTAACTGGACTCTACTTTAATCTCTATGTATCTTTGCTATGGTATGTCAGCTGAAGCAATCATCCACCCTTAACTGGACTCTACTTTCATCCCTATGTATCTTTGCTATGGTGTGTCAGCTGAAGCAATCATCCACCCTTAACTGGACTCTACTTTAATCTCTATGCATCTTTGCTATGGTATGTCACCTGAAGCAATCATCCACCCTTAACTGGACTCTACTTTAATCTCTATGTATCTTTGCTATGGTATGTCAGCTGAAGCAATCATCCACCCTTAACTGGACTCTACTTTAATCTCTATGTATCTTTGCTATGGTATGTCAGCTGAAGCAATCATCCACCCTTAACTGGACTCTACTTTAATCTATATGCATCTTTGCTATGGTATGTCACCTGAAGCAATCATCCACCCTTAACTGGACTCTACTTTAATCTCTATGTATCTTTGCTATGGTATGTCAGCTGAAGCAATCATCCACCCTTAACTGGACTCTACTTTAATCTCTGTGTATCTTTGCTATGTTATGTGGCCTCTTCCATCTGTTGCCCTGTGTGAATTATTATAATGTTTTTGTTTCTCTGTGGTGTCTTACCCAAGTTTTATGTGCTGCTATCTTTATGGCCCATCTCTGGTCTGTCTTAAGTGAAAGGTCTACTTGATTGTTAGGCATCCTTATAATCACTCATGATTAATCAACAAATTTCCACCCCCACCCTTTTACCAGTATAAATTTGAGCCCACTTATGGGGCAAGCACATTGCTGGGGGGAGCTCATTGCAGGGGCTGCTTTCTCGAAGTGATGCCTTCTACAAGTGATCAGCATTTCAATCTCTGCATCATGTAAACATTTATTCTCTGTCCCTTCACAGGTATGTCAGCTGAAGTAATCATCCACCCTTAACTGGACTCTACTTTAATCTCTATGTATCTTTGCTATGATATGTCAGCTGAAGCAATCATTCACCCTTAACTGGACTCTATTTAATCTCTATGTATCTTTGCTATGGTATGTCAGCTGAAGCAATCATCCACCCTTAACTGGACTCTACTTTAATCTCTATGTATCTTTGCTATGGTATGTCAGCTGAAGCAATCATCCACCCTTAACTGGACTCTACTTTAATTTCTATGTATCTTTGCTATGGTATGTCAGCTGAAGCAATCATTCACCCTTAACTGGACTCTACTTTAATCTCTATGTATCTTTGCTCTGGTATGTCAGCTGAAGCAATCATCCACCCTTAACTGGACTCTACTTTAATCTCTATGTATCTTTGCTATGGTATGCCAGCTGAAGCAATCATCCACCCTTAACTGGACTCTACTTTAAGCTCTATGTATCTTTGCTATGGTATGTCAGCTGAAGCAATCATCCACCCTTAACTGGACTCTACTTTAATCTCTATGTATCTTTGCTATGGTATGTCAGCTGAAGCAATCATCCACCCTTAACTGGACTCTACTTTAATCTCTGTGTATCTTTGCTATGTTATGTGGCCTCTTCCATCTGTTGCCCTGTGTGAATTATTATAATGTTTTTGTTTCTCTGTAGTGTCTTACCCAAGTTTTAGGTGCTGCTATCTTTATGGCCCATCTCTGGTCTGTCTTAAGTGAAAGGTCTACTTGATTGTTAGGCATCCTTATAATCACTCATGATTAACAAATTTCCACCCCCACCCTTTTACCAGTATAAATTTGAGCCCACTTATGGGGCAAGCACATTGCTGGGGGGAGCTCATTGCAGGGGCTGCTTTCTCGAAGTGATGCCTTCTACAAGTGATCAGCACTTCAATCTCTGCATCATGTAAACATTTATTCTCTGTCCCTTCACAGGTATGTCAGCTGAAGCAATCATCCACCCTTAACTGGACTCTACTTCAATCTCTATGTATCTTTGCTATGGTATGTCAGCTGAAGCAATCATCCACCCTTAACTGGACTCTACTTTAATCTCTATGTATATTTGCTATGCTATGTCAGCTTAAGCAATCATCCACCCTTAACTGGACTCTACTTTAATCTCTATCTATCTTTGCTATGGTATGTCAGCTGAAGCAATCATCCACCCTTAACTGGACTCTACTTTAATCTCTATGTATCTTTGCTATGGTATGTCATCTGATCAACAGATTGACAACAGACACTTTATCCAAACTCAGAGAAAATCTTGTAGAGCATCTTGCACAACTATATGATAAGCTTTTAAGCCAAGTTAAACTTAACTCATACGCCAACGCTAACAGAGCAGGGACATACTTAGCTAACAGGATAAAAGCAGCGTGCACCAAAACAAAAATAGCATACCTCATACACCCAGTCTCAGGACATAAGATTAGCAACCCCCCCTAACTTTTGATTGAGAAAAAAAAAAAGATTAGCAACCCCCAAGAAATAGCCAATCAATTGGCAGACTTTTATGGAGCGCTCTATAATCTGCATCACAACAAATCCACACCACAACCCACAACTGAAAACATTTCCTCGAAAGCCTACACCTTCCTTCCCTATCTAGAGTTACTAAATACCCCATTCACGACAATAGAAATAGAAAAGACCATTAAATCTTTACCAAACGGGAAGTCACCTGGCCCGGACGGCTTCACTAATGAATATCTTAAGATATTTAGTGACATTTCTTCCACATGCATGCAAAAAATGTTTACTAAGGCCCCAGCAACCTCAGTTTTCCCCCCTGAGATGCTGAGAGCATACATTATTACGTTGGCCAAAACGGGGAAAGACCCCACATCACTGTCCAATATCAGGCTGGTTTCATTACTAAATTCTGACATCAAAACATATGCGAAACTCTTAGCGGGACGACTGACCAAAATCATCCCGTCACTGATACAGCAAGACCAGATGGACTTTGTAAAGGGGATATTATTCACCACGCTGTGAGATCCCGAACACCTTCTCTGCAACTTTCCATAGATGCCGAAAAGGCGTTCGATAGGGTCCATTGGGGATATATGTCGACGGTCCTCTCCAGGTTTGGGTTCCAAGGACCGATCATCAATGCTGTGCTTGCTTTATATTCTTGTCCTACTGCAAAGGTACGCAAAGGCTGCTTCTTTCCAAGCCCTTTAACATTTCTAATGAGACTTGACAGGGCTGCCCTCTATCACCCTACTTCTTCAATTCAATGATAGAACCCCTTGGAGAAGCAATCCGAACACATTCAGCAATCACTGGCTTCTATCTCAAACCCAACTCCCACGTCATCAATGTATTCGCAGATGATATTATACTTCTCTTGACAAATCCACCCACATCCCTCCCGCATGCTCACAATATACTAACAAAGTTTGGCCACATCTCTTACTACAGTACTATAAATGGACAGACCAGGGTATCCCATATTTATGAATAACCCTGACATCAACTACAGCATCACTAGCCCAGGCCAAATTCAACCCTCTAATAGCCGAAATAGAAAAACAATTGAAAGACATATCCAAAAAAGAAATATCTTGGATATTGGATATGGGGGTAGCAGCTTTTAAGATGGCAATAATGCCCCAAATACTCTATATTTACCAAATACTACCTATATCTATCTCTCCACGCTATCTCCAAACCCTGTCAAGTCTCATGTGGAAATTTATTTGGGGAGGAAAAAGGGTGAGGTGCCCTCACTCGAACCTCATAATGGACAAAAAAGTAGGAGGGGTTGGACTACCAGATATTTGCGACTACTTGTGGGCGGTTAGGCTTGACCAGTTAAAATGATGGTTATTTACTACTAAAAATACACAATAGGTGGCAATACACTCCACACAGATTGGCAAAAACGTTCCCTGACACATCCCAATTATGCTGGAGGGACTGTGGGCAGTTAGGTAACCTCTTACACACTTTTTTGGGATGTCTGAACCTAAAACGTTTTTGGAAACAAACTTTCCAACTGACCTCCTTCCTTACAGGAATTATAACACAACCAAAGCCTGAACTTGCCATACTCCACATTGGCATTGAAAAGTTTCCCACAAAATACAGACCGGTTATCACACATGCATTATTAGCTGCTCATACCTTGGTCTTAAAGAACTGGATGAACACTATCTCCATCAATGTTTCTGTCTTAAAAATACTAGTACATAGGAACTACACATTTAAACGTCTACTAGCCATTAACTCCTCAAAAGGTTCCTACTTTGATAACATCTGGGAAATATGGATTGAACAATATATAACTCAATTACCACAGCCTACATAAGTATTCAAGTATAACGGTCACATCATATCTGTATCTGAATCTGTATTTACATCTGTCTTTGCATTCTAATCTGGTTACTGCATATTACAAACATGTAAGCGAGAGGGCACTGATGAATGAAAGTAAGTGTGTATATCCGTTTTCTATTCCATATAGCTACCTACTGAGATTGTGTTGCATGTTTAATGCAAAAACTGAATAAATATTTATTGAAAAAAAAATGGTGTTATCGCTCTCACTCTTTCATACTGGTCACTGGAAGTTCAACATGGCACCTTATGGCAAAGAACTCTCTGAGGATCTGAAAAAAAGTATTGTTGCTCTACATAAAGATGGGCTAGGCTGTAAGAAGATTGCCAAGACCCTGAAACTGAGCTGCGGCATGGTGGCCAAGACCATACAGCGGTTTAACAGGACAGGTTCCACTCAGAACTGGCCTCGCCATGGTCGTCCAAAGAAGTTGAGTGCACATGCTCAACGTCATATTCAGAGGTTGTTTTTGGTAAATAGATGTATGAGTGCTGCCAGCATTGCTGTAGAGGTTGAAGGGTTGGGGGGTCAGACTGTCAGTGCTCAGACCATACGCCGTACACTGCATCAAATTGGTCTGCATGTCTGTTGTCCCAGAAGGAAGCCTTTTCTAAAGATGATGCACAAGAAAGCCCACAGTTTGCTGATGACAAGCAGACTAAGGACACGGATTACTGTCCTGTGGTCTGATGAGACCAAGATAAACTTATTTGGTTCAGATGGCATCAAGGGTGTGTGGCGGCAACCAGGTGAGGAGTAGAAAGACAAGTGTGTCTTGCCTACAGTCAAGCATAGTGGTGGGAGTGTCATGGTCTGGGGCTGCATGAGTGCTGCCAGCACTGGGGAGCTTCAGTTCATTGAGGGAACGATGAATGCCAACATGTACTGTGACATACTGAAGCAGAGCATGATCCCCTCCCTTCAAGGACTGGGCCGCAGGGCAGTATTCCAACATAACAAGGACCCCAAACACACCTCCAAGATGACCACTGCCTTGCTAAAGAAGCTGAGAGTAAAGGTGATGGACTGGCCAATAATGTCTCCAGACCTAAACCCTATTGAGCATCTATGGGGCATCCTCAAATGGAAGGTGGTGAAGTGCAAGGTCTCTAATATTCAAAAGCTCTGTGATGTCATCATGGATGAGTAGAAGAGGACTCCAGTGGCAGCCTGTGAAGCTCTGGTGAACCCCATGCCCAAGAGGGTTAAGGTAGTGCTGGAAAATAATGGTGGCCACACAAAATATTGACACCCAATTTGGACATAAAATAGTTACAAAAATGCGAAGGGTGTACTCACTTTTGTGAGATACTGTAAATAAGAGATGAACAAGAAAAAGACAAAGTGTACAAGTAAATACTGCCTTACTGAAGATATGGGCTATCTGTCTTCTGCCCTATGAAAATATCTATCTCTCAGATATGTAATACGAGTACACTCATCCATGTGAACACAAACCACCACTAATGGATGAGCCCATATATCACCATATCCACAAAAATCTTTTCTAATAATGAAGACTGCATTGACATAAAGCATATCTCAAAAAATGAAAAAAGGGGTGGGTGTGTCAAGACAAAAATTATATTGTGTGAATGAAAAAAAAGTCAGTCAATAAGTCAGTAAATAAGTCAGTAAATAAAGTAAATATGTTATTCTTACTAAAGAATATATGCAATCCTTGGCGTAAAGAATATTATTTATGATGTTAATCTTTAATGTATCTTCAATTTATTCATGTGGCATTTGCTAAAGAGGTGTGATTTTATCCAGAAATAAATTTTGAGGCATTAATTATTAAGTAGTGTAATCTGGGGGTAGCTCTGTAATGACTGGCCACCAGTTTATTGAAGCAAATCGAAATCAAATGACAGTTTTCTTCAGCCAAAGTAAATACAAGTAAATACAAAGTAAATACATAGTCCACAATCCTGGTATTGATAACTAAAACAGCAGGCTCACCGCTAGTCTCCGGTTCCATAGCTCAGTTAGGCTCCTCGAGAGTCAGGGTGTCAGGCCAGCCAGACAGAGGGGTTCAGCAGCCTGAATCTCAGTTGATTCAGAGAGCTCACGCTTGCTATACAGCTTGTGAGCTCTCCCTCTCTCTCTCTTCCTTGACATAGGTGCATCGAGTCTCTGCTGCCTTTCAGACCTCCTGGAGGAGGATAATGCAAATCCAACAGGAAGATTTGGAAAATAGAAAGCGCAGACAAAACCTGCGGATTCAAGGGGTGCCAGAATCAGTTGGGGATCAGGAGATTCGCCTATATCTTCTAAGTCTGTTCAACACAGTGGTCCCTCTTATCCCCAACATAGACTGGCACTTAGACAGAGCCCACAGATCCTTGGCCCCTAAACCTCCCACTGGAGCCAACCCCAGAGACATTATTGTCCGTTTCCACTATTATGATAGCAAGGAAGCTCTCACTATGGCTTTCCGCAACAAAGCCAGGTTAGACTTTAAAGGCGTCAAGATCCAAATTTTTAGTGATTTATCACCTACCACCCTTGCTAAACGTCACAGTCTTCATCCAGTGATGGTCCACTTGAAGAATCATAAAGTTACCTATCGCTGGGGCTTTCCTTTACACCTTTCTGCTTCTCGGGATGGTATCCAGTATTCAATGCGGGATCTTCAGGAGAGTGATGCATTCCTGTGAAATCTTGGCCTGCCATCCCTTCCAGAAAAGGACCTCCTACCCTTACCCTCAATGACAAAACCACGATCTGCTCCAAGCCGGATCTGGACCCCCTGCTCGGCAGCAACAAAAAAAGTCCCTTTCCACTCTTCAAGGACATTCCTCATCCAGATACTCGACCTGAGGGTGTCCTCTACAACAGCTGGTCTTCATTATCCTTCTTGCTTCTGGCTTTTTGCTTCTGGCTCCATGACGCCCATCATTGGCTAAAGATCCTTGACTAGGAAATACCCAGCTGGTACTGGTTTTCCTTCCCATATTGGTTTTTATCCTACTGGAAGATGGTGGGGATCTCTACCACTGCCAGAGGTTGGAAGTCCCCATGTTCCTCTGTTTTGCCAAGTTTCAAGACCCTGGTTTTCATTGTGAATGGCTCTGGCCCTTGAGGTCTTCTACATTTATGTTTGTTGTTTTTTCTCAGTTCTTTTTTTGACCTGTTTCAGGTTTACTGCCTGATATGTTCAGACATTATGTTTGTTGTGGGTATGACTGCCTTTTTAGGTTATTTTGTGCTTCCTTCATGCTTAGTACACCATTGTAATCCCTGTTTTATTCTTTGTGCTCCTTTTTTTTTCTACTACTTACATCATTTGCTTTATGAAATTACCAGGTTATTATGGCTGTCCTTACATATAATGTTAAGGGCTTAAACTCTGTTCAAAAGCGATGGATAGCCTTGAAGGCTGATATAATCATGGTCCAGGAGACTCACTTTTGTACAGGGGGTCCTTCAAAGTTGAAGCTAAGCATTTTCCTTATGCCTATATGGCCTCCAACTCTTCGGGGAAGACGGGAGTGGCAATTTTAGTTAGATGCTCTTTTCCTCTACAAATTAAATCTTCATACTCAGACCCCCATGGTAGGTTTATTTGCCTGGCCTGTGATTATTTGAACTGCTCTCTTATGTTAGTCAACTTGTACGTTCTTATTTCTGGTCAAATACAATTCCTTACTGAAATGTTTGAAAAACTAGGAGTTTTCTCAACCCTTTATGATCATAGGAGGTGATTTTAATATTATTATTATTATAATACAGGATTTACATAGCGCCAATAGTTTGTGCAGCGCTTTACAATAGAGAAGGGACACAGTACAATTACAATACAGTTCAATACAGCAGGAATAGGAGAGCCCTGCTCATAGAGCTTACAATCTAAAGGTTTTAATATGACTATGTCACCTATCAAGGATAAGCGTGTGCTCTTTCCATCCTTCCTGGTCCTTAGGGTACATTGCTTATCTACTTCTTATGAGAGCCCACAGTCTTTTAGATATATGAAGAGTTAAACACCCTATGCACAAGCAATACATGTTTTCTTACCTCCTCATAATTTATACTCTACACTAGACCTTTTTTTCATAGCCTCCCCCTTACTCATGTCTACGGTGGCCTCTGAAATTAATCCCATCACCTGGTCAGATAATTCCTCTGTTCAATTGGATGTTTCTATCCACTTCTCCTCTCCTAAGACGTGTCATTGGCGTCTAAACAATACTTTTCTTGGAGGCGTGACTTGACAAGAGCAGCAGCAGACGTTCCTGAAGAGAGCTCCGAGCTGAAGCCCAAAGATCCAAGAGAATCCTCAGACCGAAGGGTGAGACTCACCACCATCCCCACACTGTCCCCTAAAATCCAGACTATCACCAGAGCTGCGCATCGGCAGGATTGGAGCAATTCATGCTCCTCACATAGGCGCGACATCTCCCGGTGGCATTCCCACACCAGCCTCCGCACATCCGAGTGCCCATCCAGCCACTATGAAACATAACCGAACTACCCATTGACCGCTGGGATCGGTGGACGAATACCCGCTCGAGAGATGGCCATGTGAGTTTGGGGCCTCACTGAGGCCTAACAAGGCCCGGACCGGCAGCCATCTTGGGACCCCCCTGTGAACACAACATACCCGGCTCACTAGTTAGCCAAAGGGCACATCCATATGGGGACCCAACGTAGGAAAGATCCACAAGCAGAGAATCGGGATTGGCGATCAAACACCTGCCGTCAAAACCGCAACGAGAAACCGGGGCTCTATTGCGGCCTAATAAGGCCAGAAGTGGCAGCCATCTTGGGACTCCCTGCCAACCCAGCACACCCAGCCTACTAACCAGCCAAGGGACGCAACAACTCAAGGTCCCAATAAGGACACTAGCCAGGCACCCACAATCAGCTGGAGAGAAAAATAAAAAAGTAATTAATCCCCATTTTGGGCCCAAAGAAAGCCCAGGAATCTCATTGAGGCCTACAAGACCTAAAGCGACATCCCTTATCATAAAAACCTGGAGGCAGCAGGGATGACAGTGTAGGATAACAAGCGTACAGCAAAGGGGAAGTACTGGAGCGACTAAAGCCCAACAGACATCACCCAATTACCAAAACCACGCTATAACTATGTCCAGAAAGAGATTGGGGGAATATAAAACCCAAAAATTTACTTCACTATTTTTTAAACCGGCTCCCCCAATCAAGGAAGAGCAGACAGGGAGAGCAACCAGCGAAGCCTACACAGACCTTCTGGATGACTCTATCGAAAACATGCCATCAACAGCACTTCCACCGTCTCCCACACACCATATATAAGAAAACCCCATCACAGGGAGCCCAGCCTAAGCGAGAATGCGGATAGATGCGACATTACTACTTCCTATTTATGAAAATTTAGACTGAAATCAGTCACATCGACAAGAGAGTCTATTGCATTGAAAATGGGGTTGAAGCATGCGTTTCGACTGTCAATGATATAATAGACATGGTAAACGATATAAAGGAAGAGCAATCATGGATGAGAGCAAATATAGCAGACTTAGAAGACAGATCACGTCATAATAATGTCAAACTACGCCGGGTACCAGAAACCGTACAACCACAAGACCTGCAAAGATACTCTAAAGAGCTCATGCGCATGATTCTCCCTGAAGCATCCCCAAGGGACATCATAATTGACCGCATACATAGAATTGGGAAACCATCACACCCCGCAGCTTCACTCCCCAGGGAGTGTTGATGAGAATTCATTTTTTCCAAACAAAAGAAAAACTCATAGCTGGAATGAGGAAAACACCCAATCTACCGCATCCATATGAGAACGTCCCAGACCTCTCCAAGTACACACTTCAACTTGGCAGAGACCTGAATCCTATCACAAAGGGTCTATACAACCATAAAATACAATTCAAGTGGAAATACCCAGCCACCCTATTAATTACAAAGGAGGACACCACTTACAAAATTGTCAATCTCAAGGAAGGTCTACAACTCCTACACAATTGGGAGATACTACCAGAACCCCCGTTGGACTCTCCCCAGCACCAAACCTCCATCTGGGAACCCTAAAACGCAATGTATCAGAGGAAGAAGAACCTCATGAACCACTCGAGGTTCCAAACAAAGGCCAAAAATCCCCTAATTTTATCCTTCCCCAAACTGCTGCTACCTTATACCTAAAACTACCGCTCAAAAACTGTTTACCCCACCCCCCCAGTGGTGACACCGTATCTATCAGACATTCTATCATCAGCAAATACGGACTCACGAACCACCGGCAAAAAGGCACTCATTATGGTGCATGGCACAGGAAAAACACAGTGACATCTTATGTGTCCAAGAAACTCACTTCATACTCTCATCGCCACCCAAATGCCCCAACAAAAATTTTCCCCACATATTCACAGCATAATTTTCTGAAAAGAAAAGAGGGGTGCTCATCGCAATAAAAAACACTGTAATCTTCTCTCTAAAACAAGAGATCGCTGACCCCAAAGGACGCTTTCTTATTCTGGTGTGCACTATTAATAAGAAACATTATACCCTCATCAGCCTATAATGCACCAAACTCCCAACAAAATAAATTTCTCCACAAAATGATGCGCATCGTCCAACCACTACAACCAGGACACTTACTACTTTGTGGAGACTTCAACACCACAGCAGATGTACACTTGGACTCTACAAGTGCCACTAAAAGAAGGGAGTCTCCTTTAAAGAAGTTCTTGCAACAACACGAGTTGTTTGATGTGTGGCACTGTCACCATGGATCGGAGAAGGATTACACGTACTTCTCACCATCACATATAACTTATTCTCGTATAGACCTATTTCTTACTGATAAATGCCTCTTGCAGAATATATCAGCATCAGCGATCCACACCATGACATGGTCAGACTACGCCCCAATTTCAATCACGATAAAAGACTCATCTCAACACTGTAAAAATCCCATCTGGAGAGCCAACAACTTTATCCTGCAAAATCCAGAATTCACTCCAGATATAGAAAACCATCTAAAAGTCTTCTTTGACGCCAACATCGGCTCAGTGGCTGACTCAGCCATGGTGTGGAATGCCCACAAAGCTTCTGTAAGAGGGGTGCTAATACAATTGGCTTCTAATTGCAAAAAAAAGAGGACGCAGCGTCTCAGCACCCTCACAGAACAAATGGAGAAGCTTGAGGCACAAAACGAACAGACCACCACACCCCAATACACTACACAACTTTTAACTCTAAGACAAGAATTGAGATCCCTACTACTACACTCTTTCGAAAAAACACAAAGGAGGCTTAAAGCATCCTTCTACTCCATGTCTAACAAGGCAGGGAAAGCACTAGCTAACCTCCTGACTGGACATAGACTCAAAACAAACATAGACTATATACATCACCCGCATACCAAAAATAGGCTTACCAACCCACAGGACATTGCTGATGCCTTCAGCTCCTATTACAGCGACCTCTACAATCTCAATCGTGATCCCACAACAACGCAACCATCCCTAGATGATATAAACAAATTCCTAGATCTAGTCAAACTTCCCAAACTCAATAGTGAACAACTTGACCTCCTAAATGAACCCTTTACAGAACATGAAATTCACGACAGCATAAAATCACCATCCAACAAAGCCCCAGGCCCTGACGGCCGGTCTGGAGAATACTGCAAACAATTCTACCCACATCTACTAAAAATGCATGACCACAATGTATAATGACGTTGCCTCCTCTTCAAAATTTCCAGCAGAGAATCTGCAAGCCCTAATAATTACGCTGCCGAAACCAGGGAAGGAGCCGAACGAGACACAAAACTTTCGCCCAATCTCTTTACTGAATCTGGACCTTAAAATTTACGCCAAAACCCTAGCTACTAGACTAAATAACATAATGCCATCCCTGATACATTCCGACCAAGCTGGTTTCACTAAAGGTCGCCAAGCGGCTGATGCCACTAGAAGATTGATAAACGTGATTCACCACGCAGAGCTCAGCGGAACGCCTTCTCTGCTCCTCTCACTGGACACAGAGAAGGCGTTCGATAGAATTCATTGGACATACTTACAACAGGTTCTCCAGAAATTCGGGTTCACAGGACAGCAATAACAGCATTATACACAAACCCTTCAGCCCAAGTATTTTCGACAAGTATGCTCTCAAAACCATTCCACATAATGAACAGCACCAGGCAAGGGTGCCCCCTGTCCCTATTAATCTTTAACCTGTCTCTAGAACCCCTAGCAGAACTAATTAGGAGAAACTCGCTGATTTCAGGAATAGACATAGGAAAAGAGACTCAAAAAATTAGCCTGTTTGCAGATGATGTGATTCTAATGATGTCAAACCTGGCTCCCTCCCTGGTAGAAGTGCAAAAGAACCTAGACCTTTTCAGTAAGGTATCCTACTATAAAGCTAATGTAATTAAATCATATGTTTTAGAAATGGGAATTAATGCGACTATGAGCGACCTCCTACAGGCACAACACCCATTCATCTGGGCTAGGGAGAGCATAAAATACCTGGGAATACAACTACCTAAATCAGTAAAAAAATTATTTACTACTAACTTTAAACCAGCCTTAGCTAAACTCAAATCTGAATCCCAAATTCTGACCAGACACGAACTATCATGGAGTGGCAGATTAGCGGCATTTAAGATGCTACACCTACCTCAGATACTATACCTTTTTAGGAACATTCCAATACAACTACCCAACTCATATTTCAAATCACTCCAGAGTATTCTCAACCAATGCATATGGAAGGGAAAAAAACCAAGATGCACACATTCAAGGTTAATTAAACACAAAGACGCATGAGGAACAAGCTCAATAGACTTCGAAAACTACTATATTGCTGCCACACTAGCACCAATCCAAGATTGGTTTCTAACTCAACCTACCAAAATGTGGAGCAAGATGGAAGGTTCATACATCCCCCAATCAAAACTGAGGGATTGGCTATTAAGCATACCATTGGGAGTGAAAACCCCAAGAGCACCCCCACCAACTATTAAAGCCACAGCACATACATGGAGGAAAATGATAGGGAAACTAAAATCCCATCCAGGAAACATTAATCCCATGTACCCAATAGGGATTCTCGAACAGGTAACCACTGATCTGAGCCTTAAATACTGGAGGACTATGGTTATCACCCATATTGATGACATCAGGAAAAACAAGAAAATAAAACCATTCGAGAGCCTACAAAAAGAGCATAAACTACCACACACAGTACTATTTACGTATCATAGAGTGTACAAATGCCTCAAAGCAGTAGAACCCAGCCTGTATTCAATGCCCCAAAAAAATTTAGGCATTTTTCACTACCCCACCAAACAAAGAAAAGGGTATATCTGTGCTATACAACAACATGTACCAAAAAAAGAATTCTGTAAAAATAAGGCTCACCTACAATGGGAACAGGACTTAGGACACAGCTTTACGGAGACACAATGGCACAACGCATTGAATTCAATATTTAAAGCAACCCAATGCTTGACACTCTGGGAACTTACTTATAAAATATCCCTTAAATGGTACCTCACACCAGCAAAACTAGCCTCGTTTGACAGCAAAAATAGCAACACATATTGGAGATGCAACTCAGCAATAGGTGATATCATTCACACACTATGGGATTGCACACCACTACATATCTACTGGAAGGAAATATTCCAAATGATAAACTAAATAACATGCACCCCCCTAGGGGACTCACCAGAAATGGGATTCCTAAATCTAAAAATAGAAAGCATCCATTACCAATACAGACATGTGGTAACACACATATTACTAGCAGCCAGGTTAAGCATCACGAAACTTTGGAAATCCACACAAATCCCAAAGATAGTAGACACGATAGCCCTAATAAATACCCACTACAGTTATGAATTTATGCAAGCATCTAGTCAGGGCAAACTAGGTAAGGCATACAACTCATGGCAACCGTGACACACCTGGAGAAATACACGGCTAAGCAAATATGCAGATAGGGTATCAGGAATATAAATTATGCAGGTGAAAGAACTGTAGCAATACTGGGAGGCCAGCCCTCCAGCACACAAATTTGCTCCCAAGTGGGGTGTTCTGTAGAGCTGGCTGCTCAGATTTAGATTTAAGAAATATGGAAGGCTGATGATGATGAGCTATATAAAGATAACAATACTACACACCAATAAAAGTGCGTTAAGTAATGGAGCTAGTCATAACTAACTAAATATCCCCTACACAGAAATGTTGATGCTGGTAACAGGTTATTGTTTGATGTTATGCATTTACTTTGAGAATAATCACAGGTATGATATCACTATTGGATGTGAAGCTATGTTTCCAATAATAGTAGTTCTCTCATGATTATTGACTAATGTAACTGAACATCACAAGATACTGTTGTTTTTAGTAACAAACTAAAGATTGATACTCTTTACTCAGTTATAGCAACATCCACCAGAAAGTGAATACCAATAGTCTAAACCACCTGTCTATTTATACCAATACATGTAAAAATGTTGTTTTCAACTGACATTTTGTTTTGAAACTTTCTAATTCACATGTAATGATGTTATTACCACTCAATGTATGCTTCAGAAAATCCTAATAAAACATTGAAACATAAACAATACTTTTCTTTATATCCCAAATATTAGGGACCAGTTGTCTTGAGACTTGACTGAATTCTTACAGATCAATGAGAGCTCAGTGTCTAGCATCTCCACTCTATGGGAAGCACATAAAGCGTATTTTTGAGAACAATGTATCTCAAATGCCTTTTGTTTGAAGAAAGAGACAGCTTCTCAGCGGTCATCCCTCATCTCCGAACTCAGCAAAGCTGAACAATTATTGCTTACTTCCCTTACAGTGGCTCACCTACGCACTGTCACGTCTCTTAGGAACCGGCTTAGGTCTCTAGAAATGGGCAAAGTTGCCAAATCCCTTTTATAGGCTAAACAAAAATTTTACGAGTACTCCAACAAACCCCATAGGATGCTTGTGAACAAACTTAAACCCCATCTGTTCCATTCCTTTCTGGATTTTCTTATGCAACCTAATGGATCTCTCACGTTCTGCCCATGTACCATGTCCAAAGTCTTGGGAGACTTTTATCAAGCTTTGTATAATTGTTTGAACTCAGATCTCAAATTAAATTTTTCACAAGATAAGTTTAATGCCTTCTTTGCTTCTTTCTGTTTACCAAAGTTCTCTTAAGCTCACATCTCCTCACTAAATGCTACTATTACACCTGAAGTGCTAGCTGAAGTTGTCAAAAAACTTACCATCTCATAAATCCCCAGGGCCAGGCGGCCTACCCTACTCATATTATAAGATGTTTCTCCCGACTCTCAGTCCCTACCTACTTCATCTATTTGCTTCCCTAATGAAAGGAACTGTCCCACACCCCCAGTTCCTTCATGCTCATATCTCAGTTATCCCGAAATCCCGAAACCCAGGAAAAACCTCTCTGTTCCTGATAATTATCAGCCTATAGCACTACGCAATTCTGAATACAATGTTTTCACTAAAATTTTAGCCAACAGATTACCCCAAATATTGCCTAGACTCATACATAAAGACCAAGTGGGATTTGTACCGACAAGACATGCTGGGGATGGGGGGGCGTGGCTTGCGACGGACGCACCTTACATAAGCTCCGGGACCCTGAGACTCCATCCGCAGGAATCCTCGCATACCAACGGCTGGTGAGACCACACAACACCCCATCACTGTCCCAGTCATCCTCCTCCGCAGCCCAGAGCAACTTTTGGGAGCTGGGAGCGCCCCCACAGAGCAGATCAGGGCCATCACAGCATCTGTCCCCCAAGGCCTATACACCTTTCGGAGCCACCATCCAGCTTCAGAGACTGCCTCCCTTCCGACTACACTAGCAAACACCATGGGAATTGCCCGAGAGGTGGTCCTGGAGGAGCGAGGCCTGCTGACCGTCTGGGCGGCACAAACTATGAGAGCCTGGGGCTTCGGTGCGGAAGTCCGATGCGGCGGTCATCTTACTACACCCAAGACCTACTGCCCTCAGCTTACTTCCGACCTGTGGCTGTGCAGGACTGATATAGCGGCCGTACTACTACCCTCAAGGCCCTCCATTAAAGCGGCTCTCTAGCCCGGAGTGCAGACACACCCCAGACCCACCACCAAGAGCCTCTGCTCAGCAACAAACACCCGGGCTGTCAGGATTGCATCCCTACACTGCAAACAGACAAGTGGAGGACAGGCTCAGTCAGAAAGGCCATACTGAAACATACAAACAACTTTTAACATTCCTCCCGCCACTAAAGACACTTACTCAGGGCCCTGACACAGCAAACAGCGCAGATGGCAGCCTAAAGCAGGGACGCCTCTCCCCCCGCGGCCTATTAGCCAAATACTGATGGCTGTAACCTAAAATGAGCAAACGCAATCAACTACAACAACAACATACACCTTGGAGATCGTCCTCTGTGCCACGCTCACAGAATATCTCAGATATATTCAAAACACAACAGCGAGCCCTTCAAGGAACAGATTCATCCAAAATGGCATCAGGAGACAACGTGGAGGTTTACAGTGATGACTCACAGCCTGCATTTGAGGACAGGGTGAGCCACTGCTCCCCTCCTGATCACCCCCTCTCATATGCTGACATGTCGCTGTTTGTGGCGGATGTTAAGAACACTTTCTCTTCCGCTATAACGGAGCTGAAAGCAGATCTTTTAGCGCTTAATGAGCAGATGGCCCTGAATGACAGGGCAGACCAAAAGAGGGATAAGGCAATTTCACACTTGATGTCTGTCTTGAACTCTCATAATGCCCAACTAATTGCTGTCAACCGACATTTGGAAGATCTAGACAATCGCGGCAGACGACACAACATAAGGGTGTGGGGACTCCCAGAGTCAGTTAACCCGTATCAAATCACTGAGGCACTTTCCTCTATTTTCAATAATTTGCTTGAGAGACCAACAGACCCTAACATAGAGTTTGAACAAGCTCACCATGCACTTAGACCCCGCCCAAATGCAGCGGCGCCACCTAGAGATGTAATCTGCTGTCTCCCGGATTACAGGCTCAAAGGGCAAGTCCTGGAGCAAGCAAGGCAAAATGAGGCCATTCTCTTCAATGAGCAACCCATTTCTCTCTTCCAAGATATATTCCCAATTATTCTGGGCAACCGTAGAGCCTTACGCCCCTTGTTGGAAGTCCTACGACAACATAACCTCCCTTACAGATGGAAGTTCCCCTTTGCCCTCTCTGTTACATGGGAGGGACAACAACACCTCCTCAGAACACCTGACGATCTGCAAGAGTTCTTTGAAGCTCTTCAAATTCCACCTGTCGGATTGGTACCGTGACTTCCTATTCCCATAACTAACATACAGTCTGCCTGCTTCTCCTCACTCTACCCCTACCAAACATGTGCCCTAAAAAGGGAAATTCCAAAAACAACACGGAGAATATACTTGAACATAATGCCTACAGAAGTGGGGATCCTTAGACCCACCATTTGTTTCACTCATATAGTACTCCTGGCTACTTCGGTTGTTTATTTACTAATGTCCCTGGATGAAAGGATGAAGGGTAGGAAACAGAAAGTTCTTTTATTTCCCCTCCTACTTATTGCACCTGAACGTTGCTCTGTTTCAGCCCCTTGTTTCATTGCAGTACAACAATGTTCTTTGCTGGTGGACTGTTTTTTCTTGTTTTTTTTTTTTTCACCCCCCAAAACTCTGTTATATCTTGCATTACATTCTGGTTCCTGGCATGGCACAGCTATAAATATCACAACCCGTACATGGATGGACTAAACCACAGACTAATTCAGGCCATGCACCATCCAAGTGCCATATGATCTAGGGATTGCTACCACTAGAGCAACGGAGACCATGATTATAGTGGGACTGCTTTGATCTACCTTAATGTACACCTGTCTTATAAGTACATTATGCTATTTGCGATAATCTCCTTTTTTTTCTACAGCAGGTTATAAGGTTGTCAGTATTATTAATTGCAACAGTTGATATCTTTCTATAGGACCACAGGGTGAGTAGTAGTTGTATGTTATTTGGCTACTGTTCCTCATCGTATAAGACATTGACTCTTACCTCCTGCGCACCCCACACTGTGTCTGCCTGAGGACGGCACCCGGTAGGTGTGCCGACATTCACCCAGACACATTCTAAGGAAGCCCCTCCGCAATTCGCAGAGGTGTGCTATTTAAATACGTTGTACTGCTGCCCCTTCCTATCTAGTGAAGGGGCTTTTCTACTACTTTCAATGTTATTGTTGTTTTCCATACCTAAAATCTATTACTGTCTACCTACCTTAACTGCAACTTTGACTCTCCCCCTTCCCTCCCCTACCTCTCCACCTTTCTTCTCTTTTCTCTAATTCCCCACTGATTTGTGCTCATTTTAGAGGGGTCTTACTACATTCATTGGCTGCCGCCCCCAGCGCAATGGCTTACTCATCGCTGGGCAAGAATCCCACCTTGATATCCCACAACCTTAGGGGTCTTAATGTCCCGGAAAAAAGAACATCTCTACTGAGGGAACTCAAAAAAGTCAAACCTTCTTTTGTCTTGCTGCAGGAAATCCATTTCCAGGCCCGAGCAATACCTAAACTGAGTGATAGACACTTCCTTGAGGTGTATTACGCGCCAAATCCCACAAACAAATCCAAGGGTGTTTCCCTCTTTATTCACAATTACGCAAACTTTAAAATAATCCAACAATTCACGGACCCGCTGGGTAGATTCCTCTTCCTAAAAGGCTTATGGCATAATAGACCTCTCACTGTAGCGAATGTTTACTTCCCGAACACAGACCATCTGGCTTTCTGTAGACAGCTGGTTGATGAACTGAAAAGCTTTGCAACTGACTGCATTTTACTCGGGGGAGACTTTAACATCCCTTTGCAACCCCTTCAAGACACTTCCAATGGCAAATCTAGCCTGTCGTACTCCATACTGAACGAGATCAAACGTGCACTGAACTCCCTCTCCCTTGTGGACACCTGGTGCCTGGTACACCCTAAAGGTAAAGCCTATACATACTTCTCAGCTATGCATAAGAAGTACTCTCGCATAGATTATATATTTATGACTGAACATGACTTACCTATCCTGCACTCTGCAGCCATAGGCATTCAATCTCTTTCAGACCACTGCCCGGTTTCAGCCTCACTACACTCGACTGATTTACCACACAAGTCGTGCAGTTGGAGGTTGAATCCTTTACTTTTGTCAGACCCGAACATTTCTAAACAGGTAGCGACCGCAATAGACACCTACTTTCAAATCAACAACACTACTGACATGTCCCCGCTGACAATCTGTCAAGCCCATAAGTGTGTTATCCGTGGTGAATAGTGTTGAGCGAACCCGGACTGTAACGTTCGGGTCCGTACCGAACTTTCGGGTGTCCGTGGCACGGACCCGGACATTTCAAAAATCGTTCGGGTTCGGTCCGGCCCAGACTGTTTTCATTTCCTAAGTTGGAGGTTGACGTGCTGAACACACCATTTAGTCAGCTCACATCACTCCGACTTTGGCCCGTCACCAGACTTTCTCTAACTTACGGATACCGACGTCTCACGTCCTATCCATTCAGTACAAGTCAGTATTTATATATTAGATACGCTCTCATGAAGAATACGTATCGACTCTTCATACATATCCGAAATGGAAATCCCACATGGTCCGTGGTCCACAGGTGTTCCCTCTCCCTCAAGTCACGTGCAAACTAGAGCAAGTCATACCTCATGCTGTCCGATCTAAACGGTAACCTTCACAGAACTT